>CM017565.1:20769147-21162194 GCA_007844125.1 Sinonovacula constricta
TCTATGTCCTCTAGACGCGCCTTGTGCAACACATCAAGTCAGTTTTCTGCACTCTACTTTGTATTACCAAACCATGTAACTCAGTGTGTAACACTATTATAGAGTCCAATAAAGGTGAAATTATTTTCCTTTTCCTTCCCTTTTAAGCTTTTTTTATGCATATTTTCCTTTGGAAACATGAAGCTAGTACCTTTATAACACAGTTGATCCACAAAATGTTCAGACAAAAGGCCTTTTTTACACTTTATTCCAGATTTTTCGTAAGTCTGATAACCCATTCCTCATGCTGAGGGTCACGTGATTTTATAAGATGACAGTCAAATAGTGTACAAAACACACTTAATGCAAAGGCTGATCTGGAGATATTGTATAATGGCTTCTCCATACACTGTATATATTCATCACTCTGAACATGGCCTCATGTAGAATTGTATTTATTTTATTGTAATACCTAAAGTATGAAGATATACAAGTATTGGTGTTAAAACCTGCATAACATGCTACACATTGAAACATACTGGGCATTTAAAAGAATATGCTGTACAATTAGGAATGTTTATATTTGTTTTTTTACTTTACAGTCATGCTAATCTACAATTATTTTCTCAGTACTCATCAAATTTGCTATAGCTTGTTAGGCCAATAATATTAAGTCTTATTACTTGTCACCTCATAAGTATTACTAGACATTTATTAAGATGTACCACATGTCACCTCATGAATCGAAGTAAGATTGTAGCCAAAATGAATAAATTGTATTTTACATGGCTGATAGATATGCACTGTATTGTTAGATTTTCAATCTTTGTATTCTTTTAACCATTACTGATAATAATTGGGAAAAATACACTGATGTTAGGTAGTTGAGCTTAGTTGGTCACACTCATAACCTAATTGGTTATTGTTTAGGAAAAATACACTTTGTAAAGTTTGTATCTTTAGACATTTAAGCTTAGTTGATCTTGCTCATAGCATTAATTGATATGCTATGTATTCTTAGACATAAGAACTTCATCAGACTCATAAAATGAATATTATTGTCTGCCAAGATAGATAAGTTGTATTTTACATGGTTTAATAGATATGCTCTGTATTGTTAGATGTTGTTAGCTTTGTATTCTTGTAACCATTACTGATAGTAATTGTGAAAAAATACAATGATGTTAAACAGATGAGCTTAGTTTATCATGCTCATAGACATTTGAACATAGTTGGTCACAGTCATAACCTTAATTGATTATTATTTAGGAAAAATACACTTTGTATTATTATTTAGGAAAAATACACAATGTATTCTTAGACATTTGTACTTAGTTGGTCACGCTCATAACCTTAATTGATTATTATTTAGGAAAAATACACTTTGTACTGTTGTTTAGGAAAAATACATAATGTATTCTTAGACATTTGAACTTAGTTGGTCACGCTCGTAACATGAATTATTATTTAGGAAAAATAAACTTTGTATTAGACATTTGAACTTTTTTGGTCATGCTTATAACATTAATTGATTATTATTTATGGAAAAATACACTTTGTAATATTATTTAGGAAAAATACACTTTGTGTATGTATTCTTAGACATTTGAACTTACTTGGTCACGCTCATAACCTTAATTGGTTATTATTAAGGAAAAATACACTTTGTATTAATATTTAGGAAAAATACACTTTGTGTATGTATTCTTAGACATTTGAACTTACTTGGTCACGCTCATTACCTTAGTTGATTATTATTTAGGAAAACTACACTTTGTATTATTATTTAGAAAAATACACAATGTATTCTTAGACATTTTAACTTAGTTGGTCACACTCATAACCTTAATTGATTTTTATTTAGGAAAAATACACTTTGTATTATTATTTAAAAAAATACACTTTGTATTCTCAGACATTTGAACTTAGTTGGTCACACTTATAACAATAATTTATTATTATTTAGGAAAAATACACTTTGTATTATTATTTAGGAAAAATACCCAATGTATTCTTAGACATTTGAACTTAGTTGGTCACGCTCATAACATTATTATTCAAGGAAAAATACACTTTGTAATATTATTTAGGAAAAATACACTTTGTGTATGTATTCTTAGATATTTGAACTTACTTGGTCACGCTCATAACCTTAAATGATTATTTTTTAGGAAAAATACACTTTGTATTATTATTTAGGAAAAATACATTTTGTGTATGTATTCTTAGACATTTTATCTTAGTTGGTCACGCTCATAACCTTAATTGATTATTATTTAGGAAAAATACACTTTGTATTATTATTTAGAAAAATACTCAATGTATTCTTAGACATTTGAACTTAGTTGGTCATGCTCGTAACATGAATTATTATTTAGGAAAAATACACTTTGTATTAGACATTTGAACTTTTCTAGTCAAGCTCATAACATTAATTGATAAATACACTTTGTATTATTATTTAGAAAAAAAATGTATTCTTAGACATTTTAACTTAGTTGGTCACACTCATAACATTAATTGATTATAATTTAGGAAAAATACACTTTGTATTATTTAGGAAAAATACACTTTGTATTCTTAGACATTTTTACATAGTCACTCTCGTAACATGAATTAATAATTATTTAGGAAAAATACAATATGTATTCTTAGACATTTGAACTTAGTTGGTCATGCTTATGACCTTAATTGATTATTATTTAGGAAAAATACACTTTGTATTAGACATTTGAACTTTTTTGGTCACGATCATAACTTTTATTGATTATTATTTGGGAAAAATACAATTTATATTCTTAGACATTTGATCTTAGTTGATCAAGCTTATAACCTTGATTATTATTTAGGAAAAATACATTATCTATTGTTAGACATTTAAGCTTAGTTGGCCTAAGATCATTACCTAAACTAATGATTCTTTAGGAAAAATACAATATCATTAGACATTGTCAAGCTTTCTTGCTCACTGTAATGAGCCTAATTCATTGTGATAAAGAAAAATACAAAATGTATTGTTGGACGACTGAGCTTTTTTGGTCATGGGCTTTACCGATTATTATCTGGGTATAAGAGCAAAATATCATTCTCTCAACTCTCTAAGAGCAATTATACTACATGTCACACTTAAGCGATTGCAGCAAAGTTGGTTATGCTCATAAATTTCGAGGAATGATTTGCTACACATTAGATAATGCAGCAAGTTGGTGACTCTCATAACATCCTATGACAATATGCTACATACTTTAAGACAACACAGCAGAGTTGGTCACACCTATAACCTAATAACGATATGCTACATACTGTAAGACAATACAGCAAAGTATGGACTGTTTCGTTTCACATTATGTATTGGTCATGCTTATAACATGGGTGACCATGATGGAATGGGTCACAATGTATTGTGAGACAATAAAGCTAAGTCGGTCAACCCTATAACAAGGGTAAACTTAATGGAATGGGTTGCAATGTATTGTTTGACAATACAGAAATGTTGGTCATGCTTATAACATGGGTAAACTTGATGGAATGGGTCGCAATGTATTGTGAGACAATAAAGCTAAGTCGGTCAACCCTATAACATGGGTAAACTTGATGGATGTTGAATTACATAAAATTGCAGATGTACAAAGCTTTCACAACATCATGGCATTGAAAAAGTCAGGCATTTTCTGCCAACACATGCACATGACATTGTTTGGATGCTGCTGGCATATATATTTAAGCTATTATTTATCAACATTTGTTAAAAAAAAATGACCATGTCCTGTAAAGTCCTAATGGGCTACAAAAGATGACGAAAAAAACAAAAATCTGGAGATATTTTTTTTAAATTTTACCCAAGTCATTTGCTGCCACCTTTATTTGGATTTTTCTAAAGATTTTCTGGCTTTTGCCATGGTAATGTCATTTATTGTAACCTGGACAATGTTTAAACATGTTTCTGGAAATTGCTCATGATAAAAACTTGGCAATTTGTCATTGCTAATGGTGAAAAGATTTTCTTTTTCCTTGCCATGTAAACAAAGCAGTTTTTGTGAAATCACTATATATTGATAGACATAATTGCTGAATTTGTCCTGCTTGTAACATTAGTAAATATTGAATAATTTGCTATGTATTGTAAAACAAAAGAGCTTGGATATGCACATATCCTTAATTGATAATTGTTGATTAAAGGTGGTATCCAACAGTTTGCTTATATCTTATACATCTTGCAACATGTTACCCCTGATTTGGGGCATGTGTACATAATACCTGATTTAACTTAAGTCCAGGCTGTTTGAAACATCTAAACAATTAGGCAATATAAGTCGTTAATATATCACTTAATGTCTAAATAAGCACAATGGGGATTTCAATTTAAAAAAGATTTCGACATCAGAGCTGAATACATGAGTGATTATCAATGCAATCTTAAAAACCAATGGTCACATGGTTTTTTTAGTTTAAAAATAGCTCACTGTGCAGCGTGGTTTGGAAATACTTTTTGTAATGAAAAGTGAGGTGCTATGTTTTACTTTTCATATGGATGTAAGGCATCTATGATCAGCATTTCTTATGGCTCTTTTAAGGCAACATTTGGTTGCATGAGAGAAAGAAAATGTCAGATACCACCTTTAAGAATGATGTACTGTGCATTGTGAGACATAGAGCAAAGTTGGTTATTCTTGTTTATTAAGTAGATAATTTTAAGCTCTATAGCTCTATTTTAGCAATGTATTGTGAGACAATAAAGCTAAGTCGGTCAACCCTATAACATGGGTAAACGTGATGGAATGGGTCACAATGTATTGTGAGCGAATAAAGCTAAGTCATTCAACCTTACAACATGGGTAAACTTGATGGAATGGGTCACAATGTATTGTAAGACAATAAAGCTAAGTCGGTCAACCTTTTAACCTGGGTAAACTTGATGGAATGGGTCTCAATGTATTGTGAGGAATAAAGCTAAGTCGGTCAACCTTACAACATGGGTAAACTTGATGGAATGGGTCACAATGTATTGTGAGACAATAAAGCTAAGTCAGTCAACCTTACAACATGGGTAAACTTGATGGAATGGGTAGCAATGTATTGTTTGACAATACAGAAATGTTGGTCATGCTTATAACATGGGTGACCATGATGGAATGGGTCACAATGTATTGAGACAATAAAGCTAAGTCGGTCAACCTTACAACATGGGTAAACTTGATGGAATGGGTCGCAATGTATTGTTTGACAATACAGAAATGTTGGTCATGCTTATAACATGGGTAAACTTGATGGAATGGGTCGCAATGTATTGTGAGACAATAAAGCTAAGTCGGTCAACCTTACAACATGGGTAAACTTGATGGAATGGGGTCACAATGTATTGAGACAATGAAGCTAAGTCAGTCAACCTTACAACATGGGTAAACTTGATGGAATGGGTCGCAATGTATTGTTTGACAATACAGAAATGTTGGTCATGCTTATAACATGGGTAAACTTGATGGAATGGGTCGCAATGTATTGTGAGACAATAAAGCTAAGTCAGTCAACCTTATAACATAGGTAAATTTGATGGAATGGGTCGCAATGTATTGTGAGACAATAAAGCTAAGTCAGTCAACCTTACAACATGGGTAAACTTGATGGAATGGGTCGCAATGTATTGTTTGACAATACAGAAAAGTTGGTCATGCTTATAACATGGGTAAACTTGATGGAATGGGTCGCAATGTATTGTGAGACAATAAAGCTAAGTCGGTCAGGCTTATAACTTGGGTGAACTTGATGGAATGGGTGGCAACGTATTGCCCTAATTAAAACTTATTGAGAAATGGTCATGTGCAATTAATAATTATAAATGAAGAAGGATACACAATGCCTGCAAGACATTAGAGCTTGTTAATTCTTTTAAATTAAGCAGATAATTTTATGCTTTATACAGTAAGGCTATTTTATGAAAGTGTTTCTCAAAAAGCTGTAAACCAATATAATTATTTTATTTTAGTTTTTTGTGTTGAATTACATAAAATTGCAGATGTACAAAGCTTTCACAACATCATGGCATTGAAAAAGTCAGGCATTTTCTGCCAACACATGCACATGACATTGTTTGGATGCTGCTGGCATATATATTTAAGCTATTATTTATTAACATTTGTTAAAAAAAATGACCATGTCCTGTAAAGTCCTAATGGGCTACAAAAGATGACGAAAAAAACAAAAATCTGGAGATATTTTTCTAAATTTTACCCAAGTCATTTGCTGCCACCTTTATTTGGATTTTTCTAAAGATTTTCTGGCTTTTGCCATGGTAATGTCATTTATTGTAACCTGGACGATGTTTAAACATGTTTCTGGAAATTGCTCATGATAAAAACTTGGCAATTTGTCATTGCTAATGGTGAAAAGATTTTCTTTTTCCTTGCCATGTAAACAAAACAGTTTTTGTGAAATCACTATATATTGATAGACATAATTGCTAAATTTGTCCTGCTTGTAACCTTAGAAAATATTGAATAATTTGCTATGTATTGTAAAACAAAAGAGCTTGGATATGCTCATATCCTTAATTGATAATTGTTGATTAAAGGTGGTATCCAACAGTTTGCTTATATCTTATACATCTTGCAACATGTTACCCCTGATTTGGGGCATGTGTACATAATACCTGATTTAACTTTAAGTCCAGGCTGTTTAAAACATCGAAACAATTAGGCAGTATAAGTCGTAAATATATCCCTTAATGTCTAAATAAGCACAATGGGGATTTCAATTTAAAATAGATTTCGACATCAGAGCTGAATACATGAGTGATTATCAATGCGATCTTAAAAATCAATGGTCACATGGTTTTCTTAGTTTAAAAATAGCTCACTGTGCAGCGTGGTTTGGAAATACTTTTTTGTAATGAAAAGTGAGGTGCTATGTTTTACTTTTCAAATGGATGTAAGGCATCTATGATCAGCATTTCTTATGGCTCTTTACAGGCACCATTTGGTTGCATGAGAGAAAGAAAATGTCAGATACCACCTTTAAGAAGGATGTACTGTGCATTGTGAGACATAGAGCAAAGTTGGTTATTCTTGTTTATTAAGTAGATAATTTTAAGCTCTATACAAGAGACGCATATCATGAAAGGGTTCTAAACACTGTTAACATATTATTTTTTAGATTTTAATTTATATGTTCAGTTACAGATAAAATTTCATATATGCAAAGCTCTCAGATAGTCAAGATGTTATTGGAAAAGTCAAACATTTTCTGCCATAGCATATGTATGACATTGTTTGGACACTGCCACCATTTAGTATTTAAGCCTTATTTGCAAACATTGTTCTTTTATTAAAAATGGTTCTGACCTGTGGTGCGCTGGTGGTTCTTCCCAGACATTTGTCTGGGGTTTTCCTCCACTCAAATAGCTGGACATCCCAATAATAATCATAATTGGTCGCTGTGATGTATTTCAAAAACAATAAAGATGTTACATAGTACTAGTAGGCTACAAAAGATGGTGAACAAAAGTGAGTTTTCTTAACTTACCTTATTTGCTGCCACCTTTTTAAAAATATATCTGACGATGTTCGGCTTGTGATATTACATGTATTACATTTTTTGTAGCCTGGACAGTTTTTGTACATATCAATGGTAAAATTTTATTATAAAAATGCATAGCAATATGTCATTGCTGATGGTCAAATGAATGACTTTTCCATTTTTAAATGTTTTATGTTATGGAAATATACATGTAAACCTTTTGAGATTATATTTATCATTATAATTAATTAAAACTCTCTCAGTAGTTCTATAAAAAAAAGGAAACAACATTTAAAAAGCTATGTATAATGAGCGTGACCATATACATATAAATCTTAAAATATCAGTCTTGTATCAAAATGATAAATGTTAGAAAGTTTATACTTGTTAGTTTTACAGTATGTCATGGTTTAAAAACATCTTTGTATTAAGTATAATAAATAAAATTACTGGAAGGCCAATATGTAATGGTCTTACAATGTAATTAAAAAATCATTTTATCAAGTAGAGAAAGGCTTACATTTATCAGTCTTAAAGTATGCTTTATTTAAAAGGTTCTGTTATCTTATGAAATGTCAATATTTAAAACATTTTTGTATCAATTTGAACAAGGCTTAATTTGATGAGCCTTACTGTCATAATTTAAAATATTGTTTAATCACATGGAGACTGGCTGAAATTAGTCTAATTATATACATGTATTATATTATATCAAGTTATTTACAAACACCGGTATCAAGTTGAAAAGGGCTGAAAATGATCAGTCTGACTGTCATTCCTTAAAAACGTTTGTATCATGTAGAAATAGACTGAAAATTATTGGTCTAATGATATGTTGTTATTCAAAAACATTTTTGTATCATAGATTAAAGGCTTATAGTTTTTTCATTGACATTATGTTTGACATCTTTGAAACAGATAAAAAAACACATTATTTTTACATCCTGATAATTTAAACTCAATTATTTAAAGTCACTGTGATATTATTTTAAAAATAGTATGTGGATGATGTTACCTTAAAGGACTACCTGTATTTTAGATAGCAAACAGAGCTAAGTATAAAAAACCTTGGTAATTCTGTATTAAGTAAATACAAATATTTAATGTGAGTCTGATACTTATCAGACCTGTACTGTGAGATTATTTAAAAAATATGTGAATAATGTTACCAAAAGGCACTACCTGTATATTAGAAAGCTAACAGAGCTAAGTTAGTCACTTAAAACTGTTTGAGCTAATCGGACTAATAAGCCATTGAAACAGAACACATCTAAACATTGTCTTGGACCTCGATATTTTACAGTGTATTAGAAATAGCAAAAGAAGATTAGGAAGATCAAATTGAAAAAAAAAAAAGAAATGCAAAACCTGCCACCTGAAATTATTCAAGGACTTTGTGGATCCCTAGAAAAGAATAGCAATATTAGGGTTAAGTAATGACTTTAAACAGAAAATAATTACATTTTGTTTGTCAAGACTTTTCACTAGGCAAAAAGAGCAAATCCTGTGAATGCTTGTTCATCTAGATCTTTTTTTTTTCAATCAAGTTGGCATATGCATGTATATTTAAGAAAGGTATGATAATACAATGTAACATATATTAGTTAAATAGAAAATGCAAAGGGTCATTATTGGACTTTGTGTTTGACATAAAGTATATCTAGTCCTCAGTCGAAGTCTCAGATTGGTCACTTTGCAAGGGATTCTCTATAAACTTGACCATGTGATGTGCAGAGCTTTAAGAAACATATCTAGTGTGCATTATCACTGATTGCTGAATTTGATTCACTGCTTTACTAGGTTATATTGCAAGGAATTTATTTAAGACTTGACACATGGATAGTTTGGGGCAAGATGAATTCCATTGAAGTGTCACTCCCTCTTAGCATAACAAGGTTACTGTGTGGACACATTTAAAACTAAGTATCGACTTGGTGCAGAGCACAAAAGATTAACCCCTGCCATTCCAAATCTTTATTTGGCCCTTACAGCCAGGCATAGCTTGGCAAATATTAAGATTATATAAGATTTGCTTTGAACTTCGGTAGCATTGATGTGATTAGGGACAGAGCACAAGAGACATAACTCTTGGCTAGATAGTTTATTAATGGGTTCTCACTCCTGTAGGCTAATAAGCCAGGCATGACTTAGGTTTGATTTGTAATGTGCAAAGCAAAACTTGCCATTATTCCCCATATTAAAGATCTGCCTCACTTGTGATTAAAATATCCTGAAATGACACAATTAATTCTCATTTGATCATTTAATTCATTTGCATGAAAAAAGGATTTAAGGTGATGTCAGACTAGTTAGAATAATGTTGTCGGTTTGGTAAACATACAACAGTACATGTTATTATTACCTCAACAATTGTCATCATCTTGAGCTTAAAGCTGTATAATCTTACACTGTTAGCCCACCGTAACATGCTCAGCATCCTCCCAACCCCTACCACGCTACATATTTCTTTTACAACAAATATAAATTCTCATTTATTGGTGATAATCAGCAGCAAATAGTAAGGATCCTGATAAGCCAGTTCCCGCAGAATCGTGCTGATCTTGATATCATCTACACTATTTGTCTAAGCTTTATTAATTTTTGCTTAGCAGGCTATGAGTTAACAGGACAAGTTCATGTCAATGTAGACCAGTTAATTAACTTTCAATCCAAACACTCATCTGATGTGGTTGTCTTTTTCCCAAATGAAATCTAGAAACTAAAGTAATTAGCTTCATGTGAAATGTTGTACCTCAAACAAATTACAACCAACATTTCGATACCTCCGACAATTTAAACATGGTACTATGACGGGAGGTTGGTGTGTCTGTAAAACTTTTGGCTAGTCACTTTATGCAGAACTGTGTACAGAGTTTTGCTAAGTTGGTGTAAAAGTTGATCCAGAACTAAAATATTTTTAAGAGTGTTTGTATATCATGGGCCAGTCATTATAATTGCAGACACACCAACATTGTTTAAATGTGCACTGCTGAGGTTATGTTTAAAGTAATCTTACAAATAGGCCTACCTAAGTGTGTGTGTATGTGTGTCATTGAACTTTTTTGATTTTTATGCAAAGGCTTCAGTGGGTTAGTGGTGCAATTCACCAATAAACTGCATTTAGCCTATTTGAAAAGCTTGTTCAGACACTCAACACATAATGTAGGCTGCAAATTTACAAACCAGACCATTTGTGTAAAAAAGTTTAAGCTTTGGCCAACAATCACATAGTACATTTGTACAACATGTCACTTTATATCTTCAACTAAAAGAAAACGTAAGAAAGTAACTGTTTCAAAAGCATGAGAAATGCAATGGTGCCGACTGACTTTTGCCAGTGCATTGCATTCCCACCCATTTAGACAAAAAAAGGGAATAAGAACACAACATGCAAATGATAGTTTGAGTCTATAAAAGTTTTGACAAGTAAAAACAATGGCAGTGTAGTCTCACTCTGCCAATTTTTGAAGTTGTAACTCTTAACCTGCTAAGCACAAATTGATCAGGCTTAGGCAAATAGTGTCGAGACAGATTATCAAGCTCATACGGAGATGTCTGATCAAAATCTTCACTATTTGCTGCTATGTTTCAATAAATTTTAAAAAATTAAACATGTAATGTACTTGTTATAAAACAAATGCAGCATTATCAGGGTTGGTGTTATCTATCCCTATGCCTTGTTGCAGTCAGCCCAAATGGCCAGTAAGCATACTGCAAAACAAACACAACCTGTGTAGGCATTTACATGTACTTATAATTATACCCCCACCACAAAATGGGGGGGGGGGGCTATAATGGATTCGCTTTGTGGAGTCCGTCCATTGTCCGTCCGTCCGTCCATCCGTCCGTCCGTCTCCATTATAGTGTTCGCTCTATAAATCCTATACCAATTGAAGGATTTTCTTCAAACTTGGCTGAAATGTTCACCTCAACAAGGGATACGCAGAACCCATGTTGCCCATGTGTCAGTTCAAGGTCAAGGTCACAATTGAAGGTCAAATATCAAACAATCAAATATTAGACATTATGTCGTGTTTGCTCTGTAAGTCCTACACTAATAGAAAGATTTTCTTTAATCTTGGCTCAAATGTTCACCTCAACAAGGGGATGTGCAGAACCCATGTTACTCTTTTGCCGACTTAAGGTCAAGGTCACACTTGAAGGTCAAAATTTGACTTAGAAAATATTCTTATATTTTAACATGTATTTGAATATTTCTGAAACTAGAAAAAGTATTTGCTTGAAACTAAAATATATATGAAGTGTCTCAATTAGGATATGCAGGTCAAGTTTTATAACTCTGTATTGCATTTTGACAAAGTTATGCCCCTTTTTAAGTCTTCAAATTTACATACAATTATTAGACAATATGTTGTGTCCGCTCTATAAATCCTATACTTATGGAAGAATTTTCTTCAAACTTTCCTAAAATGTTCAACTCAACAAGGTTATGTGCAGAATCCATGTTACCTTTGTGCCGGCTTAAGGTCAAGGTCACACTTTAAGGTCAAAATTGACTTAGAAAATGTTCTTCAATTTTAACATGTACTTGAATATTTCTGAAATTACCAGTTATTTGCCCGAAACTTAAAAGATATATGACGTATCACAAAAAAGATATGCAGGTCAAGTTTCATAACTCTGTATTGCATTTTGGCAAAGTTATGCCCCTTTTTAAGTCTTTTAATTTACTTACAATCAATACTAGACAATATGTCATGTCTGCCCTATAAATTCTATACTAATGTAAGGATTTTCTTCAAACTTAACTCAAATGTTCACCCCAACTGGGAATGTGCAGAACCCATCTTACCCTTGTACCAGCTTTGTCAAGGACATTAGTGGGGGTATGAATCGCATTCAGCGATAGTTCTAGTTTTTATTGGGCCACAAAAGAATTATGGTAGAAAGACATCTTTTTAAGAAAATAAAATACAATCTCTTCAGGATATTGTCAAGACATTGCTATTTCTTAAATACTATAAGCTTAGCAAGCTAAATATTCAGGTATGTGCTGAGTAATATGTAGTCATGAGGTGACAAATTCATGAGGTGACATATTTTGATATTTTTTTGGTCATTCACTCAGTTATTTGTAGTACTACTTGTTGTTAAAGATTTATTCTCTTAAGATCAATCAATATAAGACCTTTTGTATGAGGCATGTGTGAAAATGTTGTAAAATATTATGGAAATAGATAATACATTACATAAGCAGCAAAGTAAACAACATGAAAACCTGAATATATATTTTGTAAATCAAGACATTCAGCATTGCATCAGCAGCTTCATGTAACACAACTTTGTTATTATGTTGTGTTTATAATACTTTATTAGCCATGGTGGCTCCATCTAGGTGATGTTTCACAACTAGTTTATATTATGTTGTGAACATAAAATATGTATAAGGTATACTGGCAGCATTTTTGTTATTTAACACAACTTTGTTATTATGTTGTGTTTATAATACTTTATTAGCCATGGTGGCTCCATCTAGGTGATGTTACACAACTAGTTTATATTATGTTGTGAACATAAAATATGTATAAGTTATACTGGCAGCATTTTTGTTATTTAGCACAACTTTGTTATTATGTTGTGTTTATAATACTTTATTAGCCATGATGGCTCCATCTAGGTGATGTTTCACAACTAGTTTATATTATGTTGTGAACATAAAATATGTATAAGGTATACTGGCAGCATTTTTGTTATTTAACACAACTTTCTTATTATGTTGTGTTTATAATACTTTATTAGCCATGGTGGCTCCATCTAGGTGATGTTACACAACTAGTTTATATTATGTTGTGAACATAAAATATGTATAAGGTATACTGGCAGCATTTTTGTTATTTAGCACAACTTTGTTATGTTGTGTTTATAATACTTTATTAGCCATGGTGGCTCCGTCTAGGTGATGTTACACAACTAGTTTATATTATGTTGTGAACATAAAATATGTATAAGTTATACTGGCAGCATTTTTGTTATTTAGCACAACTTTGTTATTATGTTGTGTTTATAATACTTTATTAGCCATGGTGGCTTCATCTAGGTGATGTTTCACAACTAGTTTATATTATGTTGTGAACATAAAATATGTATAAGGTATACTGGCAGCATTTTTGTTATTTAGCACAACTTTGTTATTATGTTGTGTTTATAATACTTTATTAGCCATGATGGCTCCATCTAGGTGATGTTACACAACTAGTTTATATTATGTTGTGAACATAAAATATGTATAAGGTATACTGGCAGCATTTTTGTTATTTAACACAACTTTGTTATTATGTTGTGTTATACATACTTTATTAGCCATGATGGCTCCGTCTAGGTGATGTTACACAACTAGTTTATATTATGTTGTGAACATAAAATACGTATAAGTTATACTGGCAGCATTTTTGTTATTTAGCACAACTTTGTTATGTTGTGTTTATAATACTTTATTAGCCATGGTGGCTCCATCTAGGTGATGTTTCACAACTAGTTTATATTATGTTGTGAACATAAAATATAGTATAAGGTATACTGGCAGCATTTTTGTTATTTAGCACAACTTTGTTATTATGTTGTGTTTATAATACTTTATTAGCCATGATGGCTACATCTAGGTGATGTTTCACAACTAGTTTATATTATGTTGTGAACATAAAATATGTATAAGTTATACTAGCAGCATTTTTGTTATTTAACACAACTTTGTTATTATGTTGTGTTTATAATACTTTATTAGCCATGATGGCTCCATCTAGGTGATGTTTCACAACTAGTTTATATTATGTTGTGAACATAAAATATGTATGTTATACTGGCAGCATTTTTGTTATTTAACACAACTTTGTTATTATGTTGTGTTATACATACTTTATTAGCCATGATGGCTCCGTCTAGGTGATGTTACACAACTAGTTTATATTATGTTGTGAACATAAAATACGTATAAGTTATACTGGCAGCATTTTTGTTATTTAGCACAACTTTGTTATTATGTTGTGTTTATAATACTTTATTAGCCATGGTGGCTCCATCTAGGTGATGTTTCACAACTAGTTTATATTATGTTGTGAACATAAAATATGTATGTTATACTGGCAGCATTTTTGTTATTTAGCACAACTTTGTTATTATGTTGTGTTTATAATACTTTATTAGCCATGGTGGCTCCATCTAGGTAATGTTACACAACTCGTTTATATGTTGTGAGCATAAAATATGTTTTAGGCATCATGGCAGCATGGTTATTTTTCACAACTCTCTTATTGTGTTGTGTTTCTACGTACTTTTATTTGCCATGATGGCTCTCTCTTGGTCATTTTTCACATATGTGAACACATTTTATAGTTAGCCATTATGGCAGCATTGCACTTTTCTATGGTCTGCAGGGAGGCCTGGTTTGGGTGCTAAGGAGAAGGGCCAACGACTTAGACAAGGTCTTGGCAAAGGCACGTTGGTTTGCGGAGGGACAAGGGAATGCTGGTGAAGCAGGTTAAACTGGGTTAGGGGCAGTGGCTGGTTTGGTGTTGGGGTTTTGGCGGTTAGATAGTGATTGGGGCATTTCTCAACTATGACACACACAGACTCACAAGGAAATTGTAAATATGTAAATTTTTTTGTAAATAGGTGTATAGATTTTTTTGTTTCTTTTTTTCTTTTCTTTTTAACTGTGCAGTATTCTTTTGTGCAGTGATTAGTTCATGCAATATTTCCTGTGCTTTATTTCTGTGGGAAGAAAGATGTTCAGGTATAGATGGAGGGCTAGTCCCAGGGTGGACCTTACGTCTACGGTGGCAAAACTGGGGCTAGCCTGAAGTCGACTATTTGAACATCTTTCTTCCCAGGTGTTGTAAATATGTAAATAAAAATATGTAAATAGGTGTATAGATTTTTTGTTTCTTTTTTTCTTTTCTTTTTAACTGTGCAGTATTCTTTTGTGCAGTGATTAGTTCGTTCAATATTTCCTGTGCTTTATTTCTGTGGGAAGAAAGATGTTCAGGTATAGATGGAGGGCTAGTCCCAGGGTGGACCTTACGTCTACGGTGGCAAAACTGGGGCTAGCCTGAAGTGGACTATTTGAACATCTTTCTTCCCACAGTGTTGTAAATATGTAAATAGGTGTATAGATTTTTTTGTTTCTTTTTTTCTTTTCTTTTTAACTGTGCAGTATTCTTTTGTGCAGTGATTAGTTCGTTCAATATTTCCTGTGCTTTATTTCTGTGGGAAGAAAGATGTTCAGGTATAGATGGAGGGCTAGTCCCAGGGTGGACCTTACGTCTACGGTGGCAAAACTGGGGCTAGCCCGAAGTGGACTATTTGAACATCTTTCTTCCCACAGTGTTGTAAATATGTAAATAAAAATATAAAAAAAATGTCTGACTTTGTTTAATTTTGGTTTAGCCATTACATTTTACATCTAAAGTAGTGGATCTTCATTCGTAAAATAATTTATATATGCTATGGAAACATTGTCTGCATATGGATAAAAATAGAAAGTTTTAGGTGCCAACAAATCTATATATTATTGAGAACAAAATAGGCTTTGTTCATGAAAGTTAATTTACATAAATTTATACTGAACTAGAAGTACCTCTAGAAAACTGTAAAAAAAATATCATTAAAACTAATATTTGTGTAGTGTGGTGTCTCAAGTATCGCAAACAGCTGTGGAAGATGCACAATGCAGGTGTGTCATCACATCTCCTGCATACAACACCTTTGTCACACTGTGGGGCAAGGCAGGTGTGAAAACACATGGCATGCATACACAACACATCACACAGCACTGTAACACATGCGACACTTGTTAATCACGACTGGTTCACAGTCATAGTATTGTAAGCGTATATATTGACTTAGTGAACCAGTCCAAAATAGTAATTGAAAGTCAGATACAAAGTTTTTATGTCTAAGTTGAGTTTAAGGTAACAAATGTCAAAGTTCACAGGACCTTTACAAAAGAAACACATTTATTTATTCAAACAGTTTATTCAAATACAATTCATTTAAATGAAGATCCACAAATGATAAACTTCAAAGTAAACAATTATTTATAAATAAAATTTGTATGTACTGTCACTCTATTCAATCTTACAAGGCCTTTTCTTGAAAACAAATACAAAAAAGGTGCATCATTGGTTCTATTGAAATAAATAAGTATTTTTTGTTGCACATGCAAAAAAAAATATATATTATATTTGGAAATAATTACAACAATAGTGTACACAGGACTAGGCTTTACCTAATTTACCTAAATTTATGCCTAATTAGAAAGACCTAGAAAACTATCATTAAAACTGCGATATTTGACAACTGCTGTGGAGGTGTGTCATCACCTTTGTCACACTGTGGGGCAAGTATGACATGTAACATGTAACACAGAAAAACACTGTAACATGTGCAACACTATCAAGTGAAATTACATGATTCTAAGTTTTTACGTCTAAGTTGAGTTAGTAAGTTAACAAATGTCGGAAGTTCACGGGACCTTTATAAAATAAACACATTTATTCATTCAAACAGTTTATTCAAATATAATTCATTTATAATTAAAAATAAGAGCTGTAATGAAAGGGATTGTTCATGAAAGTTGTTAATTTACATAAATATATACCGAACTAGAAGTACCTCTAGAAAACTTTAAAGAATTATCATAATATCGCAAACAGCTGTGGAGGATGCACAATGCATACACTTATAGGCCGTGGCTTTTCTTTGTTGAGTTTAAGTTAACAAAAGTTCACAGGACCTTGACAAAAAAACAACACATTTATTTATTCAAATGGTTAATATAATTTAAAATTAATAAACAAATCTTAAACAAAACTTGTATGTACTGTCACGCTTTTCAAACTTCCTTTTCTTGCTGACATAAGGTTTAAAGGTTTTATTTTTTTCTGCAGATATATTTTTTGGCATGTTTGTACTGTATATACACACAAATCTACATTACACAAATCTACATAAAAATGATAAATGGTCAGCAACAATAACAAATATTGTTTTAAAATATTTATTTATTTAAATTTTTTTACAAAGCAAACAAATTTTAACAAAATGAAAATTTTAAAATAATAAACACATTTTCTTGAGAAGAATGGTTTCATAATAAATGACAATTATTCAAGAATTCTTTAAAAACATGTTTTTGGAGGTTTTTGTTGTTTTATGGAAATATTTATTTAACTAGAATTATCTTTAAAATACAATCTCTACAGGAGCCGAGCAGTTGAAGTCACTAACTTCCACTCTCTGCCCCTTGACATGTGGGTTCGAGTACCAGCAAACTCTTAGTGTGGGTTGGTCTTCCAGCTTAAGTGTGTCAATGGTTCTATCACCTCTATGTATAGCTCTTATTTAAATGGATATTTTATCAATAATGTATTTACAAAGTAAAAATGAAATGCAAAAAAAACAAACATGCATGTTATATAATTAATTTTCTTACAAAGTCCCAGACAAAATTACTCAAAAGATATTTACTTCTATCTAAAATATAATTGTTAATGTTGGAAGAAAGAAAAATTGAGTTGCATTCATTAATTTGGTGTTGTACAGATTCAAACAATACACATAAGCATGCAAGCATTTTCCATTGAAAAATGTAAATGGATGTAAATGGTAATTCTACTTTAATTATCCATTTTAAACTTAAGTTGATATTTCGATTTTGCTGTCAAATGATAACAAATGATACTAATAATCATCACTTAACCCTTAGCTTGCTAAGCATGTTTTATATGACAGGCAAATAGTGTAGATCCAGATAAGCCAGTTCCCTCCTGGGAGCTGTCTGATCAGTATCTGCACTGTTTGCTCATGAGTCAAGACAACTCTGGACTGTAGCAAGCTAAGGGTTAACGGGTCGTGAAAGCGGTGAAATGATAAAATGCCCCAAATTTTGAATGCTCATTACTATGAAGTCTTTTGTCCGACTCTTCTAAAACTTTCCAAAATTATGTATACATTCTATAAGAACAGAATGGCAAAATATAAACGTGAAAATTACCTAGAAATACGTTTTCTTTTCTTAGAATTTTTTTTTTCAGTCATTTTGTGGGGGCAAAAGTTCATCTTCACAGCAAAGCTTATATAAAACAACATTTAGCAGAATTATTAAATACACCCTAATGGAGGTAGTATGGAGCTTAAAATTTTGATTACCTTAACCGTGTTTGATAAATCTATCACCATAGTTTTCAATGTCAAAAAAGTAGTCCCTCTTTGAAACAGAAAGTACATGTGTTTTCACTTGATTTTTAAAGTGTGTTTTTATGCATGTTCTAAACACTCACTATGAAAATTAAGTGAGCTTCTACGTTGAAAATTGTTTGAACAAACTTATGTTACAATAAAATTGTGTCTATAAACATATTTCCTGGGCTAAACTGCTCATAACAAAAAATGGTAGTTTTATCAATATTCATCAAATTTCACTTTTTTGTGAAGTAATCTTAATAAATTATGATATAATGTGTTATAACATTGGTTTTGATGTATGGCATGAATATTTATATGAAAAAATAATGAACTTTGAAAATTAAAATTTTATGAAATGTGCCGCTTAAGCGACCCCTTAATAATTTAAATTTAAACTAACATTGTTCTAAAAAATGCAAAACAGTATTGAAGTTATGCTAATGACTAACAGGTTGATCTGTAGAACAGTTGTTCTGTTGTTAAAAAAGCAGAGTGATGCAGAAAAAAGGGTTGGCAGGTAGTAAATCTTTGTGCAATCCTAAATATATCCCATAATGCTCACTTCTGATTTTGGTGGGTGTGCAGTTACATGCATAAAATAGTATTTTTCATCACTAAGGATCTTGAGGGGGGTGCGCCCATGGCATAGTAGTAAAACTCACCAATTTGTAAATCCTCTATTTACTAAGTCTCTTAGTGCATGGGTTCAAATCCTCTATTTACAAAGTCTCTTAGTGCATGGGTTCAAGTCCTGCTTTGAGCAAAGGGCTTATTGTGGGAAGATCTTCCAGCTGGGCTGTGGTATGCCAGATGGTTCTACCCAGACATTTGTCTTGGGTCTTTCTCCACTAAAATAGCTGGATTTCAGTATTATTTCATAATTGGTCACTGCTAAGTATTTTAAAAAGGAAAAAACAAATAAGGATCCAATCATTTCAATTGAGTCCCTGAATAGTCAACATATCTTTTTGAGGTGTTCGCCCATCTCCCAGAAACATTGATGCAACCAAATTTGAAGTAAACTTAAAAAGAATTATCAAACTAAATTCTAATTACAGTGTAGATTACAATGAGCAAAAGAAATTTACAAAATAATGAGCCACATTCATGTTTGAAATAGTGTATGAATTACGTCAATTTTAATTAGAACAAAAATGTCTGGAACTGCCATTATTATTTCCTTAAGATGATGTGCTGACTTTAATATGAATATAAAATAAACTGTTACACTCGAAACGGCATGGGTGGCATATCCACCAGTTTATGTCTGTTTATTGGGTTTATCATTCCATCACCAGTACTTTAGTTACATGGAGATGGTGTCCACTTGAAGCAGATATAGTGCTGCTTTCAGTATGTACAACGTGCTATGAACACCTGGCATGATATCACACACAGTCACATTATTCTGACACCGAGCCAACCAGTCATGGAACTACCCTTATATTTGCTTGAGCATTACCAAGGGAGCTATATGACTACCACTTTTAATGACCGGTATGTCATGGCCCGGGATCAAACCCGGGGCACCCCTAACTGGAGTCGATGCTCTTGCCATTGCTCCACCACGTCCGGCCAAGTTTATGTCTGTTAGTAAAATTACCGGTACTACAAATTATGAGAAAATTATAGTCAAGACTTAAGATAGTGGACAGACATACCAATAGCCAGTGATATCAATGCCTTATGTTTAACAAAACAAGATATGCACAATTATACCAATGTTGCTTATATACTAACTGTTGTCTGCTACTGTTGTTTTTCCTTTTAGATAGTACTTGCAAATGACAATTCTAGTTGTGGGGTGGGACCAAGTGACAACGAGAACAGTAAAGGGACATGCACACAGAAATCTTAGGCACTCCTTGCATACTGTTTGATAGGAATTTAACAATGTTGTCTCAGTTCTGACATTTTAAAACTTAACTATCATGACATTTTATTTATTTTAGGATATGTCTTTAAATAGTATCCATTGGGGCTAACCAGTCATAAAATAACACTTATTGTTAAATAGGCGTTTCCGAGGCACCAACCTCGTTTCACAGCCTTCTTACTGCCAAATTGCTCTACTTTTTGCACTTCAACAAACTTCTAACATAAAACATAAACTGTTATTGGCAAACTTAAGCCAGTACTACAATTACATGACATCAATGACAACAAAAATAACTGTGGAGATGAAGCACAGCTTTTTTTCCATGAGAATTTGACTTAACATTATGCTGATGTGAAGTTATCTTAAAATCCATTCAGATAAACAGCATGCCTATGACCAAACCATAATAGTCGCCATTTAATTCCTTAAAATCTTAATGCCTGAGTTCACGTATCGGTTGGGGCAAGAACATTTATATGCAAATAAATAGCTGGATGTTGCCAGTATGACTAGAACAGTGTCAGTGTGGTTTACCTTAAACAAAGAAATGAACAAGATAATTTTGGGAATCATGTCCAAGAAATTTCAAATGTAAATTTGGCCAATTTAAATCTACTTTTTTGCTGTACTTTAACCAGATTATGAGGAAGACTTATTTTTAAAAATGTACGATTAAAATGTCTTCCACCATATTAAGTTCCATATCATGCTTAGCAGTTAAAGAATTTAAAAAAAGTGGGCATTTATCATTACAATTTTATCTTCCACCATTTTTAGCTACAATTTGACTTATCTTCCACTAATATTGAATCCAATATCGACTGGTACAATTGTGTATCAGCTAAATCAAAATTTATGAAATATTTTACATATTAACCTTACCATTTAATTAAAAGGTGTACAAAATCTTGATAACTGGTTATGTAATATGACAAACTGCTAGAGACTTGTTGCACATTGTGAAAATCCTGATCAGTCAGCAAACTTGTTGATCTAGATCTACCTTTTTTACCTGATTCGTGCTTCGTAGGCTTACAGTAGGTTAATAGCAAATGTTAATAAAAACTTGGTAGAGAAAAATGTTTTAACCCATGCTACTTTCCTTAAAAAGTCAATTAAAATTGAAAATGAGCAAATTCGTTGAATTGATATCCCCCACCAAAGGCAAATGACATCCAATAAAAATCAGTTGTGAGGTATTCCTACCCATATCTGTGATATGGCTCTTGGAAAATGAAATACTTGAAATGCTTTAGAATTTGACATCAAACTTTGTGTTTGTTTATTTTCCTTTAATGGTTTTAAAGATAAATGGCTGCAGACATATTTTTTTCACTAAATAAAGGTCAATAACTCTGAAGAAAATTGACTGATACAAAAAAAACTTGACTGGCATCATCACAGTATGCTGGTTCATATTTGTTCCAAGTTTCATGAAATTCTACCAGCTAGTTACTGAGAAATGGCTGCAGATGGATTCTTATTTTTCATTAAATAAAGGTCAATAACTCTGCAGAAAATTGACTGATAAAACAAACTTGACAGGCATCATCACAGTATGTTGAGATATGGCAACAGATGGAAAAGTTTGACGGATGGATGGACAACACCATTTCAATATCCCCTGCGATGAAATATTAACTTATTTGATAACATCTTTATGCATCACCATAAGGACATAGATAACTTGGCAGCTAACATAAATCATTAATTAAAGGGAGCTGGCTGATCTGGGTCTACATTATTTGGCAAAGGCTGATCAAGCTGACTGATGTGAGTCTATGCAATTTGTCCCAACATGATCAAGCTGACTGATCTGGGTCTACCTATTTGTCCAAGCCTGATGAAGCTGGCTGGTCTGATAGGATGGGATTTGCAGGCATTTCTACCAACTTTAAAGTCTTTGGTTTGACAAGGCCGGGGTTTGAACTCGCGACCTCCCGATCCGCAAACCAATGCTTAACCACCTGAGCTATTGCTGCTGGTGATGAGTGTTAGGAGGAAGGCCACTACTACCAACTTTAGTCTTTGGTTTGACACGGCAGGGGTTTGAACCTGCCACCTCCCAATCCGCAAACCGATGTCTACCACTTGAGCTATTGCGGCCGGTCTGGCTGATCTAAGCTTACACTATTTGTCCTAGCCTGATCAAATGTCTGATCCGAGTCTAAACTATTTGTCCAAACATGATCAAGCTGGCTAATCTGAGTCTACACTATTTGTCCAAACATGATCAAGCTGGCTAATCTGAGTCTACACTATTTGTCCAAACATGATCAAGCTGGCTGATCTGTGTCTACACTTTTTGTCCAAGACTGATCAAATGTCTGATCTGAGTCTAAACTATTTGTCCAAACATGATCAAGCTGGCTGATCTGGATCTACACTATTTGTCCAAACATGATCAAGCTGGCTAATCTGAGTCTACACTATTTGTCCAAACATGATCAAGCTGACTGATCTGTGTCTACACTATTTGTCCAAGACTGATAAAGCTGGCTTATCTGGATCTACCTTATGTGTCCAAGCCTGATCAGATGGCTGATCTGAGTCTACACCATTTGTCCAAGTCTGATCAAGCTGACTGATCAGAATCTACTCTATTTGCATAAGTCTGATCAAGCTGACTGATCAGAGTCTACACTATTTGTCCAAGCCTGATCAAGCTAAATGATCTGAATCTGCCTTACGTGTCTAAGCTTGATCTGATGGCTGATCTGAGTCTACACTTTTTGTCCAAGCCTGATCAAGCTAACTGATCAGTCTACACTATTTGTCCAAGCCTGGTCAAGCTGACTGATCAGTCTATACTATTTGTCTAAGCCTGATCAAGCTAACTGATCTGGATCTACACTATTTGTCCAAGCCTGATCTAGCTGGCTGATCTGGATATACACTTTTTTCCCAAGCTTGGTCAAGCTAACTGATCAGTCTACACTATTTGTCCAAGCCTGGTCAAGCTAACTGATCTGGATCTACACTATTTGTCCAAGCCTGATCTAGCTGGCTGATCTGGATCTACACTTTTTGTCCAAGCCTGATCAATGCGGGCTTTCAAAGCTTAGTGGTAACAGTTTTATCTACTGATCTTTACTTTTTATTCTCGTTATACACACTTTTATGTATATTTTGGTTCCTTTAAGTTATTTTTACCATTATGCACATTTTTGCATACATTATTCTTTGCAAATTCCTGCAAACTGTTATGGCAGTAATACTAGTGATTACTAAGTTTAATAGGCCATTTTGCAAAATTTGGCCTTTGTATAAAAAATCCCTTTATATGTATCTTATAAAAAGTTTCAAGCCCATGTACTGTGTCAGTGGTTTTACTCAAGTCAGGCACTAGTACATCAGTTGCTGGACAATGCCATAGTGACCATAGTTGTGTCATTGTGATATATATATTTAACAAAACAATTGTTACTCTACATACAAAATTCAGCTGTTGGAGCTAATCAGGATCTACAACCTTATGAACTCATGCTCAACAAATTGAGTGAACCATGCTAAGAAAACAATGCAATGTTGTAAATTATCTTTTAAGAGATAACACTGTTTTTTATCCTAAATCAGTTTTTCTCCCTTGCAATACTACTGTGAACAAAGTTAATTGAGAATTTAAGATTTTTTTATAATGAATACCATTAAATACTACTAAATTGAGACTGTTGTTGCTACAACTTAATTATACCATTATTATATAAATAAATGCCTCTTACAAGACTGCACTGTTTCTGCTCCAAATAGTTTATGAATCTTAAGGAAAAAAGCATGCAATGAGTAAATAAACTGGAAATATTACACTACTTAGTCCTAAATACCTTAAAATATGACATGTATAACTATTTTCCTTTAATATTAACTACATTAAAAATGACATTCCATAAGTGTTTTTTATGAGACAGAACTGTTTCAATCTAATATATGAACTGAGAGTAATGTTATGTCAAAGTAAACTACTATGATGTCAGTCTGTTCAATGTTTGACACCTTTAAAATGGAAACACATACAACCATATATGGTTTCATATAAATCATATAATACTTTACTATATAAACTGACTTTTTTCTCTACCACTAGTAACTTTTCTGCAATAAAAGAAACAAAGATTATTCTTAACTAAGGAATAAACTGAGTATTTTCTCCACAATTTAATCAGAAGATTACTTCTTACATAAAATGATGCAATGTTGTGAAGTGTTTCTTGTTAGATAGCACCTTGACAAAAGTCAACTAAAAAAGTAACAAATATGGTTTGGTCATAGACATGCTCTGACAAACTCTGCTACAAATGAAATGATGCAGTTTTGTAAACGGCTGCTTACAAGACTGCACCATTTCAGATTCTGCTCATAGTTATGTAAAGTTTCAACAAAAATCTGCTAAAACAGAAACAATGCAGTGTCGTAAAGGGCCTGTTACGAGACTGAATTGTTTCTGTCCCTAGTCTTATAATTAAAGTTTTTATATGCAATACTTTATTCAAAATAGAGAATTATGATTTAGTATAACTTGATTTTCTCTTTATTTTTAATATAACTATTTTACTATAAATGAATTGCAATGTTTTAAGGGGCTTCTTACAAGATTATTGTTTCTGCTCTAACTATTCATCTAGCACATACAAATAAAACAATGCAATGTCATAATGTACATGCTATTAGACTGCACCATTTCTGCCTGAAAACAAGTTAAGTTCTCCTATTTTAACTACAATAAAACAATGCAATGTCATAACGTGCATGCTATGAGACTACATCGTTCCAGCCTGAAAACAAGTAAAGTTCTCCTATTTTTGATCATAATGAAATAATGCAATGTCATAATGAGACTGCACTGTTTCTGCCTTAAAACAAGTAAAGTTATTCTTTTCTAACTATAATGAAACAATGCAATGTCATAAAGTGTCTGTTATGGGACTGCACGGTTTCTGCCTGAAAACAAGTAAAGTTATTCTTTTCTAACTATAATTAAACAATGCAATGTCATAATGTGCCTGTTATGAAACTGCACTGTTTCTGCCTTCAGACAATTAAAGTTATCCTATTTTAACTATAATGAAACAATGTCATGTCATAAAGTGCATGCTATGGGACTACACTGTTTCTACCTGAAAACAAGTAAATTTAGTCCATTCTTTTTCCAATGAAACAATGCAATGTCGTAAAGGGCATTTACGAGGCAGTGCACCGTAATACTATAGCTGACAAACATCTGCTACAAATGAAATGATGCAGTTTTGTAAAGGGTTGCTTACAAGACTGCACCATTTCTGCTCTTAAGTATGTACAATTTTCGATAATTTCAACATACATCTTAGATAATTTCAAAAAACATCTACTGCAAATGAAACAATGCAGTATCGTTAAGCTGACCTATTGCATTAATAATACCCTAATAATTAAAGGTTTCTTGTGCAATATTATATTCAAAATAGACAAGTATGATGTAGTCGAATTTTACTTATTCTGTAATTTAAATAAAACAATATTACTATAAATGAAACAATGCAATGTCATAAAGTGTCTTACGAGAGTGCACCGTTTCAGCCTTAAAACATTACAAATTATATTTGATAAGTGGCACACATTAACAGATGCAGACATATTCCCTATAAAAATAGTCTACAAATATTTGTATGCTTTTTGTTCTTCTAACTATAATGAAACAATGCAATGTCATAAAGTGCCTTTTTATGAGACTGCACTGTTTCTGCCTGAAAACAAGTCAAGTTATCCTTTTCTAAATATAATGAAACAATGCAATGTCATAATATCATGAGACTGCATTGTTTCTGTCGTTAGACAAGTTAAGTTATCCTATTTTAACTATAATGAAACAATGCAATGTCATAAAGTGGCTTTTTATAAGACTGCAATGTTTTTGCCTTAATACATTACTACTCAATAAGTAAACATGCCTACTTAAGTATCACATGGAATAGATTTTAAATATTCAAATTAACAATGCCGGGACTTCATTGTATTTGCCTGATACTTTGTAAGCTTAATGTTTTTTTATTTCTATTTTCTGAACTATTCACTGCATGGTATCCAGTAGATTAAAGTACATGTATAAAGTATGCAAATCATATTTGAGAACTGGAACACATTTATAGATGCAGACATATTCCCTATAAAAATAGTCTACAAATATTTGTATGCTTTTTATTTTTTAAACAGTGCACTGTTGTAAAGGTTTGTTTACAAGACTGCACTGTTTCTACCATAAAAAGTTATATCTTTCAATAAATGAGCCATCCATAAATATTTATGAAAACATTGGAACACAAAATATATACAGACATATTATAAATAGGTCTACACATATTTGTATGCTCTTTGAAACAATGCAATGTCAGAACGGGCCTCTCCTGAGAGTGCATTGTTTTTGCCCTATATTAGCTGACCTATTGCATTAATAATACCAAAAAGTACATAAATATAGCCTTCATACCAGTAACGGATGTTATCCTATTTTGTTGGATTGTTTGTTATATTTATATAACACACCGACACAAATTATGGTCCTACTTTATCAACTTTCACTGAAAAGTTCTTTCTCACACAGAAACTATAAGCCGAGTTTCTTTGCTACTTATCTACATCTACTTTGAACTACGTACTTCTAAATTACAATAAATAATATGATGTTAACTAGTGATAATGCACTTAATCTCCCTTTAATTTCTGATCATCCTATAAGTAAATGTGATTAGTACTTTGACAAAGTGAGCTAAAACATTTCAATGGATATATGTTCAAACAATCAGCCTTCACAAAACATATGCTGCATACATAACTTATGATGCACAATTTGTTTTTCATATTGTCTAAAAGTATCAAACATTCCCTGGTACAGCACTTCTAACAGGCGAGAATAAATTTAAAAAAAAATGATTTTGAATAAAATATGTTTAAGATAACAAGTAAGAATAAAACCTGCTTAACTCACAAGGTTTTAAATTGTCCAAATTGGTAAGTTATATCTGGAGAATGGAGTTGTAGTACACATCTATAATGTCTTATAACCACTAGCAACACCTCAGCCATTTCTACCAAACAGATTTGTATGATTGCTGCTTAGTAGTTATGAATGATATGATAAATACAACCACACAAATTTCTCATTCCATAAAAGGTACAGCGCTGATCAGCGTGGATGACAATAAAACACATTTCCTACTTTAATTTCATTTTAATTGCAAGCCGCATTGCCAAATGTTTAGAAGACCTAACTTAAATGACAAAAAAGGATCCGTAAAGTCATAGAATGTTAGAATAGGAGTAAAGTGTCGACTACCGGTATTTAAATTTTGTCCTAGTAGTGCGATTTCAAATAGGCACGTATTGGATAAGATTTAGTACATCATAAAGGAGGAATGGAGTTGAAGTAGTACGAATCTGTAACACATAATAACCACTTGCAACACCGCAGCCATTTCTATGTAACTGACTTTTCCGAATACTGCTTTGCAGTTATGAATGGCATGATCACTACAAGAACAACCCAGTCACAAATTTTTAATTCCATAAAGGGAGCCGAATTTTAGGGTGGATGTCAATATATGTTGACAAGGTGAATTGTAAGGAGACCTAAGTTATAAAATATATATGTCCAAGATTTTGTCAAATTGTTTAAACATGGTGGATGATACTATTTTAATGATTTTACTGGCTTTAAATGAAATAAGTTCTTGTTTGGTTTATCACAGTATCAACAAAGTTATCCTGAGCTGATGTAAACTTAAAGTAGAACTGCCTTCACTGTGAACCTCAGGTTATAAACACCTGGCATGATATTACAGACAGTCATATTAGCCTTACACCAGATCAAGCATTCATGGAACTGCATCTTTTATTTGCTTCAGAAAAAGCAACATCACGAGAACTACATCACTGCCATTATCCTAAATCTTTGCAGTCGGAGCCCAGCTTTGCATGCAAGCCTCCTGTACCATACAAAACAACAATGCCAGAAGCTTACACCATTTAAAATAACAGCTTTTTCTATCAAATATTTGTGATGACCTTTTCAAATGAAATCTATCCTTTTTTGCAGATATAATTTATACATAGCAGATGTGCCCAGGTTTGTATAAGGGCTGATTAACATTTATCAGAAATTGTTAGTTTACTTATCACATCTCACATTTTCTCTGTCATATGGCAACTTCAACCAGGTATTTTTTCTATAAAAGCATTTAAAATAAACCATCATTATACCATATCCAAAACAAATACCAGTAAATCTGACATCAGGACCACAGGCTAAGGTAGTTTCTTGACTGATCAGCCCCCTTTTAGCTCAATAATTAAAGTTATGCCATAATATTCAGTTCAAGACTTCTATGTTTATGCAATGGCCATAGTTTTAACCTATGACATCCCATTCCAATGCCCAGTATGCAGTGCCAGATAAATCAGACTGACACATTAGAATCAATGGATGATTTTATACCATCAGCATTCTTTACCCCTATTGCAACTAGTCAGCACAGCCATCTGGATTTAATCATGGCAGTTTTTACCCCTGCTTAACATTATAATATTAATGAATACAAAACCAACCAAAGATATATGTATTAACCTCTTCTTTCATGCTCATGATAATTAAGTGGTCATGAAGTATGTCTTAAACGAACCAAAAGGTACATGTTTCAAAGTACTAATATACGGATGAACATTAATTATATGATGACCAAAGTATTGTACAGTTGTCCTCAGTCATAATCCATATAAGTGAAATGGTTTCATCTTTTTTTGTAATATTTCAGCCAGAATACAGAAAAATATTGTAATAATGAGGCAGTTTTATCATCATTTTGACAACAAGCGATAGAAATTTAAAAAAAGCCAAGTTCTAATCCTGTTTTCAACTTTCACTGTTTTTAATCACTTTTAGGACATTTGATTTTTGAACATTTTCTTAATTATTTATATTGCTATAATATTCTTTTTAATATTTTTTATCATTTTTATTTTTTTTTAACAAACATTGTTTTGTTTGTTTTTGAGATACATCGTAGCCACCAATTTCGATCATTTTTGTGACATCCAGCTGTTTTAGTGGAGGAAGACCCCAGACAAATGTCTGAGAAGAACCATCGGCACACCGCAGGTCAGCTGGATGACCTTCCCATATTAAGTCCTTCACACCAAATGGGACTTGAACTCACGCGGTGGGAGGCTAAACAGTCAGAAGTTACAAATTGGTTACTCTACCACAACGCTATGGGCACCCCACTTTTTAACTTATAATGCTAGAGAATTTTTTGTATTGATTATTGGTCCAGTTTCTTACAAATCAGCTACAGTAATGAAGTTTTCTGCAGACACATGCTCCTACAGATTAAATAGATCAAAGTTTCCTAAGATCATCAAATATATCCAGCTTAATGTATTTAAGTTTATTATCAAGCTTAAATAAATGTAGTTTAAGAATGTATAACACAATCGTTAAATCTCTATTTGTATTGTTTTGGCAGTGTTTAAAAATAATTCTTGAGTACTAAATATGACCAGAGAGAAAAGTGCTAGGGCTGCTGAACAAATCATTTAACTATTTTAAAACTTATTGACATAAATTATTAAGTTAGGCCATTACAAGATCTTTGTCTAACAAGCTAAGCAGTTAAGGTGGGTTTTCCATGGCGGCCTGATCGTGTGGGACATTGTTATGCAGTATCATTATTAATTTGATAATAATCCATAATAAATAAGCAGTTTTCTAACATCAATATGTCAAATGTATATGCAGCAAAATACATTAATAGAAACTAAGCAGCAATAAGTGCAGAGCCTAATCAGACATGGGGGATCTAGACCTACACTATATGCTTAGTGCTGATCACATTGTGCTTTCTCATTGTTAAACATTTTCTGGGCACAATTCCTGCATACCAACAGATTAAAGACATAGGCACATAATATCATTTCAAAAATACAAACAATATATAAAGGTGCCAACTTAATGCCACATTAATTGTATTTGTATGCCAATTTTAACAAAGTTAAATGCCTATATAATAAGTTTTTTTTAAATTATTTAGTATACAGCACAAATTTGTTATTATGTTTGGAAGTGAAAAATGGTTAATACAATCATTTAGTTTACAATATTTTTTCAGTTACAATACATAAAAGTTGTATTAAAGTGCATTTTTTACACTTCAATCAATACATGTCTTTTTAACATAAATTGATCATAATACAAATCTTTATGTAAATTGACAATCATCAAGTCATTCACAAATGTATTTAAGAAGTTTTTTATCAAAATACATTTTGACAAAAACAAAATGTTTTAAATGGTTTAATTTACATGTTTTATTTTTATTACTATTATAAAGCTGAACATACTATATTTAAGCTCAATATTATTATTTTTTTTAAATTCATTGAGGTACGTAATATGACTAATTAATGTGCAAGTTATTTACTTAAAATTCATTTTTATTAATTGTTAGAATGCCATTATTTTTCAGTCATTACTTAACAAATCATTTGCATTGTTAGTTTAAATTTATTCTTTTTTATTTTTCTTTATTTAAAAATACTTTCTGAAATCATCTATATTTTTTTTAAATTGGCATAATTGAAGCAAATGACATACTGGCAGTAAATGTAAAAACATTTACAAAATGAATGATTAAATACCACATTAGAATGACGATCCTATATCCCTTGATAAAGTCTTTGTTGATCTGTTGAAAAGTCCATCCACAACACAAAACCATTACACACTGGAACGTTATTGTTCATACTGGACATCATACTGGACATCACCATTAGGAACATCAGTGGAATGTAACTGTAGTTCACCCATCTAAGGTCGGGAATAGACATGTTCGGCAGATGCTGTAACAATACATATTCATTATGGCATTAACACTCTATTCTAGATTTAGGGATGTTAGACAAAAGTATGTAATCTGAATGTTCAAACAAGTTCAGTGAAAAATCAAAGAAGTTTGATAATGTATCTAGAAATTGGGTATTTAAAAATCTAAAAGAACAACCAATAAATAAAAAAATAAGTAATTGTCATATTTTGTAATTACATGGTACAACATATAAAAGGCTGACTAGAAGATCTGACAATTGCTTTATACCTTTTACTCAAGTAAGCTGTCTAGCACAAACTAAACAGGTTTTACCTTTCTAGAATAAAAGGCAGCTTACCTTACTAACATGAGAGCCAGGGACAGATAGGATTTCCTTTTCTGCTTTTGGTGGATGGGCATTCTATGACATCTTGGTGAGCTGCAGTAGCAGAAAAATACAATGAATAATATTAAAAATCACACATTGTTTAATCCACAGAATTTTTAAATATTGAAGAGACACCCTAAAAAGTGAAGATAGATTCATGGTTCCAATGTACAATTCTAATGCTTTTCAAGAGTGCAGCAGACTTAAATTGTTTTGTTTTTCAAATTGCAACAACATAATGTTAGCCATTACAGCAACTTTTAGCTTTTATCGAGGAAGGAAGATCCTGGGAAAATACTGAAATTCACCGCAAGAACTCCACAGGCAAGCAAAAGAAAACACTAAGTTGTTGCCTCATTCAAGACTTGAACCTGTGAGTTGAGGGACGGAAGATTACCAAGATCAGCAAGTATTGATGCCAGAGTCAGGAACTAACACAAAAAGAAAGCAAACAGAAGGGTCTAAATTATCAGGTAAGAAGAGATAAAGACAAAGTATTGTATATCTTTATGGCCCAGAATTCATGTATGGAGTTTTATAGTTTCAAAGATTGAACTACTTTGTGTCCAATCAGCTTTTAAAAAAGCTGTTATTAGTTTAGGTAGCTTACCTCAATAACTAACATGCTAGTGGAGGACTTGTTTATTGGGTTTATCATCCCACCAACAAGATAGATGTGAGATAGATGTCCCACCAACAAGATAGATGTGAGACAGATGCAACTTCATGAGCTGAAATAAAAGTAGATTATGCAAATATAATGCAGAAAAACATTTTTTACAGACAGATGGATGGACAATGTTTATTAGGTTTATTGTCCCACAAACAGCATTTCAGTTATCTGGAGACAGTGTTCACTTGAAGCAGATATAGTGCTGCCTTCACTTTGTATAGCATGCCGTGAACGCCTGGCATGATACCACACCCAGTTAAATTATCCTGACACCGGGCCAACCAGCTGTGGAACTACCTTTATATTTGCTTGAGCATTAGCAAGGGAGCTATACCACTACCATTCTACATTAGCAAAGTATCAAGTAAACATAATAAAAAAGAGACATTTTATACAAAGGATAAATTCTTAAAACAAAACATTTTAAGGCTTGCATAAAGATTCAACTTTAATCATTTGGCAGCTTACCTTGATAGAAGTATAAACATGGAGCAGAAACAGATTTGGTTGGCTGTTAAGTCAGGACACCTGATGAGCTACAATCAGAGCAGAATACATTAACATGATGCAGATTTTATTGTTTAAAATAAGCCATTGCTTTATTAAGTTCCTTATCAATTAAAATAACATGGAAATCAAGTTTAATTTTTTAAGAACAAAATGAATTGTAAAGCTTTCCTGGTGGAACCCTCATGAATATTTAATACAGAAAACCTTGAGAATGTTTGTGTCATAGTAAGGATAGAAACAAAAATTAAATGATATAACGCAAAAGCTTCCATCTGCATGAGGCTTAAGCAAGATTTGCAAGACAGTGAAAAAAGCAAACATTTTTTCTCTTCAATTCAAGTTACCTTAAATTATGCCAGGTCAGCATCCTGACCAATATCTTGTTTGTTTGATGGTTTTATCAACTACCAACAATCTTTCAGGTTTTTTTATATTCACAGTATATTTACTCCACTTTGGAACATCCTTGCCAAGGTTCCAATAGGGGCTTCTTATACCTGAAGAGGAAGCACTATTAGGTCCGGTATGTTGTTACATAACTGATAAAAGGTAGTTTTTGCAGATAGTTTTGTTAACTTACTTTATTGTCAAGAGTCCCAGCTTCACATACATTTCGGTTTTCCAGGGCAGTTTGAAGAAGATAACAGGAAATCTTGATGGGCTACATTCAACAGCATAAAACATTAAAGTACATGAAAAAAAATCAGAAATAGGATAGGAGCAGATTGTTCATACACTTCACTTGTAAAACAATTTAAATATGTTAAGATGTGGGAAAACCAGCCTTTCTTAAAAAGTTGGCATAAAAAATTGGCCAACTTTTTAGTTCATATACTATGAGAGGGCCACAGACTAGCTAAAAAGCCTAAAAATGTGTTACTACTGAAGTTCAGCAGACTAGCTGGAAGTCCTTAAACATGGTTAAGCTTGTGTGATACTATCAAATTTCAGCAAGCTAGGTGAAGAACTTAAAAGTTAATCTTGTGCTGTACTACTGAAGTTCTGCAGACTAGCTGGAAATCCTTAAACATGGTTAAGCTTGTTGGATACTATCAAAGTTCTGCAAGCTAGGTGAAGTACTTAAAGTTAATCTTGTGCAGTACTACTTAAGTTCGGCAAAGTAGCTGGAAGGCCATAAACATGGTTAATCTTTTATTGTATTACCAAAGTTCTGCAGGCAAACTGCAAGTCCTGAAACATGGTTATTCATTTCTTGTTTTATCAAAATCTGCAGGCAAACTGAAGTCCTTAAACATGGTTACTAATTTCTTGTATTACCAAAGTTCTGCAGGCAAACTGAAGTCGTTAAACATGACTATTCATTTGTTGTATTGCCAAAGTTCTGCAGTCAAACTGGAAGTCTTTAAACATGGTTAATCTTCTCTTGTATTACCAAAGTTCTGCAGGCAAACTGAAGTCCTTAAACATGGTTATTCTTTCTTGTATTACCAAAGTTCTGCAGGCAAACTGAAGTCATTAAACATGAATTTTCATTTGTTGTATTACCAAAGTTCTGCAGTCAAACTGGAAGGCCATAAACATGGTTATTAATTTGTTGTATTACCAAAATCTGAAGGCAAACTGGAAATCCTTAAACATGGTTATTCATTTTTTGTATTGCAAAAGTTCTGCAGTCAAACTGGAAGGCCATAAACATGTTTCAAGTTCTGCAGTGTAGATGGAAATAGTGGATCTATGTGGAAGGCCCAAAACTGTCTTCTGTTTGGTATTTCGCACCAACACTAATCTGATACTGACCTTAAATCTAACAAATAATGAAGATTTATTACAATTCTTCTTGCTTTAAACATTATTAACTATATAAAAAGGTGAAAATTAATAGGTTTAAATAAATAAATATGTCTATGCAGGCAATATATTTTTGCATGAAGTTCTGAATCCGGGTAATAAGTTATGCTAGTTATGTAGTATGTGTAAACTGTGGTGCTACCTCAAACGTATCTTATATTGTTTGCTGTTTTACAAAAATAATGAAGGTTACATTGCATTACACAGTTATTGTCATAATGGTGATGTTGAGCTAATTATTGGTGAGGGAAGACCTCAGACATGGGTTGTTTGTGGTGCTACCAAAGCTGTAAAGGTGATCTGCAATGTATTAAACCATTAAACTACTGTCTCATGTGGTGCTACCAGTAACCAAAGTTTTAAAGGTTATAAAGGTCGAAAATATGATATATAATGATTGTGATACTAATAATGCTTGGTATACCTGCTGTCAGGTCTAAAGTGTTTGTCTTGTATGTGGTGCCACTAACGTTCTACAAGCAAGTTGTAAGGTATTGATGAATTAAATCATTCAACACAAAGTGAAATGTTTGGCTTAAACTTTTTCCCTGTTGATTTTACTCACTTTAACTTCAGATTTTCAAATGTGAAACCACAATCATGTTACAACTTAAAGTAATTCAGAAAAGAGTTTGTTTTTTATGCAATGACAAAGAAGTGTTCAAGGCAAAAACTGACATTCTTACCTCATGGATCAGGAATATATGTTATATATTCATGGAACATTTTAGGATTGATGATTGGAAGGCTCTGGCATCTTGCTAGGGGTTCTTCTAGATACATGGTATGTTCTTAAACTGATGGTTTAAATGCCCTGGCAGCTGTCTGATACATCTATATGTACACAACATTTATGTGAACTGATGGTTTGGAGGCCCTGACATCTTGTTTGACATTCATCTATGTACATGGTATGTTCTTGGACTGATAGTTTGGAGGCCCTGGCATCTTGTTTGACATTCATCTATGTACATGGTATGTTCTTGGACTGATGGTTTGGAGGCCCTGACATCTTGTTTGACATTCATCTATGTACATGGTATGTTCTTGGACTGATGGTTTGGAGGCCCTGGCATCTTGTTTGACATTCATCTATGTACATGGTATGTTCTTGGACTGATGGTTTGGAGGCTCTGGCATCTTGCTTGATATTCATCTAGGTACATGGTATGTTCTTGGACTGATAGTTTGGAGGCCCTGGCATCTTGCTGGATGTTCATCTAGGTACATGGAATTTTCTTGGACTGATGGTTTGGAGGCCCTGGCATCTTGTTTGATATTCATCTAGGTACATTGTATGTTCTTGGACTAATGGTTTGGAGTCCCTGGCATTTTGATATTCATTTAGGTACAATGTATATTCTTGGACTAATGGTTTGGAGTCCCTGGCATTTTGATATTCATCTAGGAACATGGTATGTTCTTGGATTGATGGTTTGTGGGCCCTGGCATCTTGCCAGAAGTTCATTTATGTACATAATATATTCTTGGACTGATGGCTGAAAGACACTGGCAGCTTTCTTATACATCTATGTACACAACACATTTTTCGATTGATGGTTGGAAGGCCATGGTATCTTGATGAATTTTTGTCTAGATGTAATATGATTATGAAGTGCTTATTTGGAGCCCTCTATATCTTGTTGTTTTGTTTGCTGGGACATTCTGTATATTCTTGAAAGGGATGACTGTTGGACCTGGTTAGGGGAAAAAGCAACTCCATGAATCAGACCCACTAGTACATTTTACACCATCTACATAAGCAATCATTAAGAATACATTTTACAGCACTGAAGCAATGCAAAACAAATGTGTTTGAAATGAGATGCAAGGAATTTAATTTTGGTGGAAAAGAAAACAAAATAATGACTTAAAGTTAACATACTGTCAAAACTTATGTGGTATGTACTAGCATCTATGACTGCATACCCCACTTATAGGAACTCATAGCCAAACCAGCTCCAGTGAACAGAATGTCATACCTTTCCTTAACAGTTTTAAATGGCTGTGGTTGAACAGGGGATTTGCCGGCATATTTGCCGATACTGTGCAGCAACATTTCTATCATTAAAGTACAAGGGCACTTGTGAAGTGCCCAGGGACTGAACCCGGCTGTCCATAATACTGACACCGACGAGTCAGGCGTAATGCTGTCCCCATAGCCCCGAGCATTAGGAGGGAAGCCACTACTACCAACTTTAAAGTCTTTGGTTTGACCCGGACAGGGGTTGAACCCGCGACCTCGCGATCCGCAAGCCGACTCTCTACCAATTGAGCTATTGTGGCCGGTGTGGTTGAACAATTATACTAATAAATATATTTTTTTGATAAAGTTATCAGCTTTTAATCTGCCATTAAAAAGGGAAGATAAATGCAAAAATGTATACAAGGTTAGGTGAAAATGTTTGATTTCTGTATGATTATATAAAGGGACTGCTTGCACGAGTTTTAACCTGCGCTTATCAGTTTATTTGGATTAAAGTCAGCCACCGAGTGGTCAATAACTATTATTTTGGTCAGTGTTCTGTGACATGTTTTTCTTTTTATAAACTGTTTTGTACAGATAACATTGTTTCAAGCAAATTTGTCTGGCTTTAGTTTATTAACTGTTATTCTGGCAAAGCAAACATTTCACTGAACAAACAAAAAAAGAAATTCGAAAGTAAAGTATCAAAAGTAACAATTGTTTATTTCTTGTATTTATTGTCTCACCAACATTCACTTAGTTATCCAGTGATGATGTCCACTTGAAGCAGATATAGTGTTATATTTATTCACTGTGATAGCATGTCATAACAAAATATACCACCCCACACCATACATACATTATCCTAATATAGGGTCAATCAGTCATGAAACAGCCATGAAACTACCCTTGTAAACAAAGACAAAGAAGTGACTTATGCCACTACCATTTTGTATTACTTTGGTATTTAATTTGAGATTATTTTCTATCTACTAAGCTATCAGAGACTAGCATTTCTGTCATATCCTCATCAAAATAAGGAACACAGTTATTTTCTATTCAGGGGTTTTTGTTTTCCCCAACTTGTTAATATCAGTTCATCATTGACTCTTTACTTTTTTTAAAACTTTTTTTTTACTTCCAATCCCATTGTCTTTATTTATTTAAATGACACTGCAAGTTATTGTGACAGCTTATTACTATGTTCATAGCTTTTAAGTTTTTTTAACATGATATATATAGTGCACATTGTCTGAAATATGTATAAATTGCTACCTCAATGCCACTTAAACACAATAGAAGAAAAAGTAGGATTTAAAATTTGCTTACCATGTTATACATGCAATAATCTGCTTTGATGAACATGTTAATCCTATGACAGGCCTTTACCAGGGCTTGTTGCGGTCTTGTCTCCAAATATGGCTGCTACTAGAGCTCTTACGGATTATTATCTAATCCTGTGAGATAAAAATAACAAATGTTTTACTTAACTAAACAAACTTTCCTAAAATGTCATTTAACATGCATCTTATTTCAGCAAAAATATGAAGACAGCAATGTGCCTTCTGTTCCTTGAAGACACAGATCTTGTGAAAACTACAGCTTCACAAAACATATTTTATGTCAACATAATCTTGATTCTGATCTTATATAAATAACCAGTCAAAAATGCAACTAAAAATAACTATATTTAATAAAAGTCCATTATATTCTTTTTGCTAACATAATCCATAGAAACAAGATGCAATTAAGCAGTCAAAAATCTACATATAGCAGAAACAAAATGTTATTTCTGAGCTAGATCACTTCATCAGACTCATGCGGCATAATTAAGGACCCATTCCCTTGTCTGCAAAGAAAACATATCCTTATTTGAGGTTTTGCTATAACTCAAAATGGGCTTTCAGAAAATAAAATTTGAGTAGAAACAATAACAGAAACAAAAACATGTTTCAGGAATCCTACCAGTTTGTGATGTCACTGTTCCACAAATTTTATCAGCTTCCTACTTGGCTCAACATGGAAATGTGTGGGGGTTGACAAACAACGTTGTGGGCCTCTCATCTGTTCATTCTCTAGCATCCTCATCTATAGCTCAACATGGGACAGGAGATTTAGCTTTGGCTCTAATGATTTGAGAATCAGTTTTGTCCAATGTTGTGTGCATATCTCTAGACCCCTTTAACTGCAAATAAACAATAGTATTATAGATTAAATTGAAATAATGATGACTGAAAATGATAGTATAAATGCAAACATAAATAATTAAAAAATAATGATTTATTATATGTTATTTGTTGTATTTAATGTCCATTCATGTGTCTTTCAGTAATACAGAGATGGTGTTCAGTTGTAGCAGATATGGTGTAACATTCACTGTGATAGCATGCCATAAACACTTGATGTAATATACTACATCCATACCATACCCACAGTAACCTAACACCAGTTCAATCAGTTGCGGAGCTACCCTTGCAAGAATGTAAGCAAGGGACCAATGGCACTACCATGTTTACAACTTTGGTATGTCGCGACCTGATATTCAATACTGGATTTCCAGCAATTTATGATTTTGATCTATCTACTTAGTTACAATAGCCCTAAATTTTCTGTTATTTTCTCATAAAATTGTGCTCCTTATAATGATTTTTTCATTCATGTGAAAAATAATTGGATAAATTAAAATGTATTTATTAGCTCGATTGAACTCTATTTACTTGCAGAAACAGTTTACTATTAAGACTTAAGTGTTTTAAGGTCTTCTATATGTTCCAACCTGTGTGTCCAGGGTCAGAATACAGAGAGAGAAACTGGTATAACATTTATAATTAAAAAAACAACATGATACACACTCCTGGAATGTAACAGTTGTCCAGCACTATAAACATTCAAAGCCATCAAATGACCACCACATGGTTTGGTAAACTGGGATAGAGATAATTGGTTAATTATACTTTTCAGTCTTGGACTAATCAGACAATGCAAGATGCTGTTTAACAACAAGCCAGCTTATATTATAATGGTTACCTGCATTTTTTGTTTGTTTTGTGTCACTGACACAAGTATCATATTGGCATCCTCCAGTTAATTACTTGAGAAGGTAGACAACAGACTTAGGTCTGGGTAAACCACCAGCACACATTGAAATACAACACCAAATGACAATAAGACAAGATTCCTTACCTTGCGTGCATAGTTTGATGGCCTTGTCTGTAAAACATGATTCTATGTGTAATGATAGCAGAGCCATGTTCATGCCGAGGGAAAAGTTTATCAATTGAGGGAAGGAGGAATCATCTTGGGGTCAGGTATAATGGAGCTCTTGGTGGTAAATTTTGATGTCAAGTTGTTGTCTGGATGGTTGAAGTAAATGGTGGCCTAGGTGATGCAGAGAATTGGAGACTAGTAAACCAACATCCTGAAACATAACAAAATCACACAACATTTAAATATAGCAAAGCAATCAAGAAAATAATTACCAGCAGATATTGTTCAAATAGAATATTCTTGTTTAGGATGAAACAAATATAAATATCAATGCATAGTGTGCATTTCCACATTTCCTCAATGGGGCTGGGGGTGGAGGGGGGTAAATATTCTATATTTGTAGTTATTGTTGCCTGATAATTGTTGCTGGCCTCCTAATCATTCACAATTAAATAACCAGAAAAGGCACTTATTTGAAAATATTTAACTTTACTTTGTCTGGCTCAAAGTGCAGTTAAAGAAAAATATATTTATTAGTATTCATGAAAATATTGCTTTTTTGTTATTATTTATCATGGTTATTTTCTTAAGCTCATACTCTACCAAATGTTTTACATGAAAAATGTGTGTTAGTTGTATTTATTATTTATTTATTTATTATTATTTAGTTTATTTCTATTTTTATTATGCCACACCAACACAATTATAGACAGTTGGTGATGTTCAGCTTATTATTGATGGAAGAAATACCAGAAAAAATGTCTGGGTAGAACCATCTGTGCTCTGCTGGAAGACCTACCCCTATATAAAAGTTCTCTGCCCGACCAGGACTCGAGGACACGCAGTGAGAGGATAAGAAGTCGACATCTTTAACTGCTTGGCTATGAGCAGCAATTTTAGTAAAGATTTGTTTTGTCTAAACTTATAATGAAGCATGCAGTGGAAAACAATCCCAACTCGATGTGTATACAATCTGTACATTTAGGGCCAGTCTTAAACTGTGCAGCGACATTTCTATCATTATAGCACAGGGGCACTTATGAGGTGCCCAGGGACTGAACCCGGCCCCTCAATTATACTGACACCAACGAGTCAGGCATAATTGTGTCCCCTTAGCCCCGAGCGTTAGGAGGGAAGCCACTACTACCAACTTTAAAGTCTTTGGTTTGACCCGGTCGGGGTTTGAACCCACGACCTCTGATCCGCAAGCCGACACTCTACCACCTGAGCTATTGCAGCCGGTCACCTACAAGGATTGGTTGAGAAGAAAACAGTGCCTATTTGGAAATAGTTAATAATCTTTTGTTTGATCAAAATTCCAGCTGAAGGTTGTTTTTCTTTTGGTCCAACATCTAAAAAAATGCTTTGCAGGCATGCCAAATCAGTAGTTTTGTTGGTCACATCATTCATTTAAGATTTCATGGAACGTCTGTGAATTTGGTGTATATATATATATACTGTACATGCATCTTAGTTACTTAAATTTATGCAACTTTTTTTGTCTGTGACATCAATAAAGACTCTGCTGGATACATGTATCAGATGATGTTTATTACCGTATTTTGCAAAATTATGCACAAAATAGTAACGAACATCCAACAGAAATCTTATCTTAGGCAACATAAAATCTGATGATATTCCACTGATAGTTCGCTGAAAGTTTGTGCTAAGTTGGCAAGAATTTCTTATTAATTACTTGCGCAATATGCAAATGCCTAGAAATGCTACCAAAATGTATTGCATTATAAGGTCAAACTCGAATGATAGAATGTGTTTGCCTGATTGACCATACTTATTTAGGAAGAATTTGATCCAGTAACTACCATGCTATGATGCTCAAGGTTTGTGTCTTTTGACTTTTTAAGTTTTAGAGAAAATTTAATATTCCCATCAAAATACATGTGAACAAAAGGCATAAATTTTGTTCAGGATTTTGTATGCCTATATAACATATCCTAGTGGACCTAAATTCAAAGTTTTGAGCATACTTGTCTTTGGCGTTTCTAAAAAACACCTTGAACTATGTAGTGCATATAGGCACTTAATAATAAACTACTAATAATAATGATAAAACACAACCGTCGAATTTAAAAATCTGATAAGATCTTCGACAATCTGGGGCTGTACATTAAAAGTCATTAGACAAATAGTTTTCAAACAGACGAAAGATATGTTAAGAACACCAAATATCGAGTCCAATCCATCTATGCAGGTGAAAACAATAATGTGAGAGATCAAAAATTATTTCAAAGAGAATTATATGACAAATGATTTCGATACTGTTAAGGAGTAATTACCATAATCATTGGAGAGAGTTTGGCAGCAGTAAGCAAGTGCAGCTGTTTAGTGGGCCAAGGGAAACAACTCGTACATAGTTAAAATTTAAACCCTTGCTGAGTTGCTTTTCTAATTTAATTCAATCGAAAGAAGTTTTTACAATCGATGATTTTTATTGCTTAATGTTTCTACCACAGTGACATCGGCCACAAGGTAGTACAGAAAGTATTTGTATTCCCGACAGACTGATCCATGGGATCTTTATTTTGAAATACATCGCAGTGACCAATTATGATCATTGCAGCGACGGTCAGCTATTTTGCAGTATTATTTCGGATAAATGTCAGGATAGAACCACCGGCGTAACGCAGATCAGCTGGAAAACTTTATCACATTAGGTCCTTCGCCCCGAACGGGACTCTAACCCACGCGTCGGGAGGTTAAAAAGTCGTCGACTCTACCCCTACGCCGCGTGTGCTCCTGGTCCATGTGACAATATGTTGCTTTATGTTTAACTTTATGCCATTATACATGCTGCTAATTACGTCAAAAATATTGCTTTCGTAAGAGACAGAACCCATGCCAAAATGAATTCAAACAGACAAACAGTTGCGAATGCAATTTGGCCATTTTCATCTACTCCACCCACTTTGTAAGTTCTACAGCCCTTAAAAAAAGGAGACCTTATGGTATGGGAAGACCACATAAGTACTGCTGTAAGGAAAATGTCATGAAATTCAAAACGTAAATTTAATAAAAGAAATGTAAATGTATAATTAATAGTACTTACAAACATTTTAACGAGCTGCTTTGGTCTTGTCACATATAGTCAACCGAACTACAACTTTAAAAATGAGTATGCGGACGTCGATATAAGCATGAATAACACGACGCTCGAGGAGATAATGCGGCCAGCTTGTTGGCTTGGTTAGAAGCGGGAAACCGCATAAAAATCTCGTGCAGAATGCGTTTACTCACAGACCGTGACCATATGCTACCAGCGGCGGATGAAGACCAGAATCGTTGAAGGTGCAACAATAAACAGTAAATACTGTATACAACTTCATTTTACTGAACTGGAAAAATAGTGTCTTTTTAAAACGCGTATATGAAATTCCACAATCCAAACTCGATACTCATTCCGTCTGAATGACATTTGATAAAATCCCTCCCCCCTCCATGGTACAATCATTGATCTGCCCCTGAGCACTAGACCCCTCAGGCCATGTCCATCTAAGCTATTTTGAAAACAGTGACACAAAGTAATGTGTAAGCAAACGGACATACATGCAACCAAGACATGTTGGAGTATTTCTTTACATAATTACTCAGCCTGTTAAATAGAAAAGAAGTGAACAAAAATATTACACAATCATGAACACACACTTTCTTTCATTCTTCAATTTAAAAGCATACATGGGATGGGATGGGATTAGCCGGCATTTTTGCCGATACTGCGCAGCGACATTTCTATCATTATAGCACAGGGGCACTTACCGACCAGAAGACTTACCCGAAACTCTTCTGGTAGCCTTACAGGTGTCAAAAATCCCAAGACCAAATGACCCATTTAAAAGGTCTTTATAAAGGTTATACATGCATGCGCGCATAAGCGTTTTCCAGAACGCGCCTGGCACCATGAACATTAAACTGGGTCGAATGTCCATGACAATCCTACCCCTCCCGTCCCTGACAAGATCAACACTCTCACCATTCGAACCGGACTGTATTTGGCAGTCATTGTTTACCAGCAGATAATTGCATGCGGTTATGCAGGTTTGTACCCGGGCCAATGCCCCTGGGATCGGAATGGCTGTCGATGACGCGACTGGGCCTACCTACCCACCTCAGAAGTTTTGCTTAAATGGTGTCAGGCGACCTGGCAAAAGACAAAACAGCAACAACAACAAAACAATCCAAAATGGCATCTTAAAGGTGGTATCCGACAGTTTGGACCAACACATTTTTTCTCAATTAACTAAATAGATCATTGTTACCTGAAAAGATTTTACAAAATGTTGCTCATTGATGTCCTAGATCAGTGTGAACAATGAAACATAAATCCCCATTCCCAATTACAAACAGGTATTTCCTATCTGAACCATGCTGCAGAGATAGCTATTTTTAATATCGTCATCCGGGTAATCCGCTCTGACGTCGGTATCTATTTTTAGCAGAGATCACTCTCATGCTTATTTATAGATTTGGAATGATTGAACTTTTGGAGTGTTTTTATCGCGATATGTAATGTCTAACAATGTAGGCAGTGTTCAAAACCGTTTTTAGTTGCACAAAAGTATGAATTTATGCAGCTATTATGCTCTAATTCTCCAAAGCAGTGGTAAGGTATTGTTATATGAATTTGATATAGGTAAACTATCGGATACCACCTTAAAGGGGTCTTCACAAAATTATATTTGATACAAAATATTCACAACATTTTTTTTCACTTTAAAATATACCCAACAGAAAAGTGGTGCTAACAATGCAATATGCATAAAACCGCAAAATGATATTTATTTTACAATATGTAAAATGACAAACAATTCTTACTATACGACATGCAATACGGCGGTACTATATGTATTATTTGAGAACATTGAAATGACATTTAAATAAGTCGGTTTAGTTCGCTTAGTTTACGAAAACAATACATGAATAGTCGGTAAAGTTCGTATATTTTGTTGTGGATATATGTTAAAGGTGGGACACGACAACTGGCCTATATATAATACCGGTAACAATATTTTATCATTGTATGGGGAAATGTGTTCATTACTTCTGCAAAAACTCAAACTATAGTCTAAGAATAGATCTTGAACACTGAATTAATTGTAAGGCAGGGCAAATCCGTAAATATATGCTCTCAATGTTAATTCTTTCCAGATCTATAAATAAATAGGATAGGGATTTCTGTTAACAAAGATATCGGTGTCAGAGCGAATAGCCCGGATGATGATATAACGTGATCTCAAAAGTTATTGGTCTTGGTTTAAAAATAGCTTACTGTGCAACGTGTCTCAGATAAGAAGTATGTGCTTGTGATGACGAGTGGAGTGTTAGGGTTAACTTATCACATCTTTCGAAATAATTATCTGTTATATTTTATTTTTGATGCTGAAGTGAAAACCGACATACAATTGTGTTCTCTTTCATCACGAATGGCATACAACGAGAGAACATGTTTTGCCATTGAAAAGCAAAAGGAAAACAAAACATCGAAAGAATTGAAAAAAATTAAATTAATTAAATAACGTCTTCTTTATTAACAAAGCATTTGCTACTTAAATTTTCTATAAATGAATAAATAGAAAAACATTACACATTAAATAAAACATGGTTTTGACTATAAAAGGAATGAAAAAGGATTTATACGAACAATCCAAAATGTAAACGTTAATATTTTGCTAATATACAAGGGTAACATTTTGTCAGAGTTTTATTGTGTCATAATCTAATTAAATATTAATAGAATGCACCAGTCTTGGGTGTCAATTCATAAAAGTCGATCTAGTTTAATAAAAGTAAACTGATAAAAGAAAAGTAAAATGAAAATTTGTCGTTATCAAACTTATCTATCAAAAACAGTAAAGAAACTTGAAGTTACCGTATGCAAAGTGATCCATAATGATATAAGTTCGGGACTGAATCCAACAAGCCATTCAAAATAACATTAGAAAGAGACCACAATGCGGGCTGTATCTCATTTAATGGTTTTCTGACCTACATTATATAGCATTGTTGTGTTTATAAACAGTTGATTAATATAACTATTAAAAGGTAAACAGTTTACTCCCATTCTTTTACGAAATGTGTACTTTTGTCAATGAATCTCCTTTTTGCTACGTCAAGGCTCCTCTTTGACACTGATTTGGTTTTGTTTATTAAATATAACATGCAATTATAAAAAAGAAATATCGCAAACCTCTAGCCATATTTGGAATGGTTGCAAACATTTCATGTCACATTGGTCACAAGACTTCGCTTTGGGTCAAGATTTGGTCATGTCTCAAGAATCCAAAACGGACTATAAAGGCAAGACATCAACACCCTAAATATATTTTCTCGCACAGTGGCCTCTCGTTTATTCAAAAACTTTATGTTCGAATTCAATGTTTAAACCTCTATCATTAAAACCACAAAACAGCATTTAAATAAAATCGCCACTGTAAATAACTACGCCGCTTAATCCGAATGTATGTTTTATTCGACGTAAATAATAAACCTGAAATGTGTCAACGGGAATCACCCGTGACTGTGTGTTATAATTAGGGATGTTAACGAATATTCGAATATTCGAATATCAAGTCGCTATTCGAATAGAGATTTTGGAATTCGAATATTTTATAATTTTTATTTGACTTTTGTTAAGTTTGAAGGAAAAATGAAAAGACATTTCTTTAGTTGATCGTACTGTCTACAAGCGACTGAAGACGCTAGCGATATGTGACCGCGCTCGCTCTAAGACAGAGGGGTGGGTCATGTCTACTGATAACGAATTGCCATCTGGTTAATAGCATGAAATCACCTTACCGCGCAAGGCCCATTCTCTGCCCCTTCTCTGCCCCCTTTCCCACTTAGACTCAGTCATATCACCATACAGCTGTGGAAACCGTTGCCCAAGTACAATAAACACACATGTCACTTCAATGCTGCGGCAAGTAGCTACAGCAATTACGTAACGATGACTCTACCCAGCTTCGGTCGGGATAGTGTGTAATAAATACATTATATAAGGCTATACTTATTGATAACAGTCCACCAGAACGTCAATGCACGAATAATGCAATCACTTTTATGTTTTTGTCACTCTACTTCATACTTGTTATTTTATTCCTATACAATACTGCGACATCTGTATTTTTTTGTCCCCGCGATTTTCTGTTATCTGTTTTTGCTTCGTTCTCTCCGAACAACAAAAATGTAAATCTACATACTGTTTAATTGTTCGTCATAACTTTACTTAACACACTTAAAAGTCAAGAGCTTACAATTTTAATCATTCTATATATATATATATATATATATATTAGTTGGTACTTCATCAGTTTATCAACAGTCAGATAATTTTGACACTAGCAAATCACAGTAATTGTCGTCATCAAATGGTTTTGTTTACTCTCGCCTTTCACCGTTCACACTTAGGCATATGGCGAGCAGGTTCGTCACTTGTGTATTGTAACTAAATGTCTTTAATTGACATGTTAATAAATAATAAAAAACCCGCAAAAAGCATGCACTTTTTGTGTGTAAACATACATAGGGATACATAAACAAACCCAGCCTATATAGCTTATTTAAAAGGTCTCCGCATAGGCTATATATGCATGCATGCAAGCAAGTGTGTCAGCATGCATCTGGGCAAAGGGTCCTGGGACCAGAAAGGCTGTCGACGACAAGCCCGGACCTTGTCTCCCATGCAAAAATAACTGTCCGGAACGCGTCCGGTGTGAGGTAAAACCAGCACCAAATTTCCAGCCCCGCCCCTTACCTAGCCGTAAATAGAAGTGTATGTTTACATACAGAAAATGCATGCGTGTTTGCCTGTTTGTCACTCTGCGCCTGATTCCAGGACCCTGGGACCGAGTTAGGTTTCGAGGGCAGTCCTGGTGCTACCTGACCACACCGGAATTTCTGCCTACAGGCGTTCTGGTGAGCTTCCAGGAGCCAAAAACCCTGCCTATATAGCTTAATCAAAAGGTCTCCGCATAGGCTATATATGCATGCATGCACGCCCGTGTGTCAGCATGCATCTGGGCAAAGCGTCCTGGGACCAGAAAGGCTGTTGACGGCAGGCCCGGACCTTGTCTCTATTGCCAAAAGAAAACTGTCCGGAACGCGTCCGGTGTGCGGTAAAACCAGGCCCAAATTTCGAGCCCCGCCCCTTAACCAGCCGTAAACAGATGTGTATGTTTAGATACAGAAAATGCATGCGTGTTTGCCCATTTGTCAAGCTGCGCCTGAGCCTGGGACCCTGGGACTGGGTTAGGTTTCGAGGGCAGTCCTGGTCCGACCTGACCACACCGGAATTTCTGCCTACAGGCGTTCTGGTGAGCTTCCAGGAGCCCAAAACCCAGCCTATATAGCTTATTTTAAAGGTCTCCGCATAGTCTCTGTACGCATGCATGCACGCCCGTGTGTCAGCATGCATCTGGGCAAAGGGTCATGAGAACAGAAAAACTGTCGACGGCAGACCCGGACCTTGTCTCCATTGCCAAAAAATCTGTCCGGAACGCGTCCGGTGTGCGGTAAAACCAGGCCCAAATTTAGAGCCACGCCCATTACCTAGACGTAAATAGATGTGTATGTTTACATACAGAAAATGCATACGTGTTTGCCTGTTTGTCACTCTGCGCCTGATCCCAGGACCATTGGACCGGGTTGGGTTTCGAGGACAGTTATCGTCCTACCTGACCACAACGGAATTTCTGCCTACAGGCGTTCCGGTGAGCTTCCAGGAGCCCAAAACCCAGCCTATATAGCTTAATTAAAAGGTCTTCCCATAGGCTTTATATGCATGCATGCACGTCCGTGTGTCAGCATGCATCTGGGCAAAGGGTCCTGGGACCAGAAAGGCTGTCGACGGCAGGCCCGGACCTAGTCTCTATTGCCAAAAAAAAAAACTGTCCGGAACGCGTCCGGTGTGCGGTAAAACCAGGCCCAAAGTTCGAGCTCCGCCCCTTAACCAGCCGTAAACAGATGTGTATGTTTACATACAAAAATGCATGTGTTTTTGCCTGTTTTTCACTCTGCGCCTAATCCCAGCACCCTGGGACCGGATTGGGTTTCGAGGACAGTCCTCGTCCTACCTGACCATACCGGAATTTCTTCCTACAGGTTTTCTGGTGACCTTCCAGGAGCCAAAAACCCAGCATATATAGCTTATTTAAAAGGTCTCCGCATAAGCTATATATGCATGCCTGCACGCTCGTGTGTCAGCATGCATCTGGGCAAAGGGTCCTGGGACCAGAAAGGCTGTCGACGGCAGACCCGGACCTTGTCTCCCATGCCAAAAAACTGCCCGGAACGCGTCCGGTGTGCGGAAAAACCAAGCCCAATGTTCGATCCCGCCCCTTACCCAGCCGTTAATAGACGTGTATGTTTATATACAAAAGATGCATGCGTCTTTGCCCATTTGTCACTCTGCGCCTGAGCCCGGGAACATGGGACCGGGTTAGGTTTCGAGGGCAGTCGTGGTCCGACCTGACCACACCGGAATTTCTGCCTACAGACGTTCTGGTGACCTTACAGGAGCCCAAAACCCAGTCTTTATAGCTTGTTTAAAATGTCTCCGCATAGGCTATATATGCATGCATGCACGCCCGTGTGTCAGCATGCATCTGGGCAAAGGGTCCTGGGACAAGATAGGCTATCGAGGGAAGGCTAGAACCTTGACTCCGATGCAAAATATAAACTGTCCGGAACGCGTCTGGTGTGCGGTAAAACCAGGCCCAAATTTCGAGCCCCGCCCCTTACCCAGCCGTAAGTAGACATGTATGTTTACATACAAAAAATGCATGCGTGTTTGCCCATTTGTCACGCTGCGCCTGAGCACAGGACCCTGGGACGGGGTTAGGTTTCGAGAGGAGTCCTGGTCCGACCTGACCACACCGGAATTTCTGCCTACAGGCGTTCTGGTGAGCTTGCAGGAGCCCAAAACCCAGCCTATATAGCTTATTTAAAAGGTCTCCGCATAGGCTATATATGCATGCATGCACGCCCGTGTGTCAGCATGCATCTGGGCAAAGGGTCCTGCGACCAGAAAGGCTGTCGATGGCAGGCCCGGACCTTGTCTCCCATGCCAAAAAACTGTCCTGAACTTGTCCGGTGTGCGGTTAAACCAGGCCCAAAGTTCGAGCCCCGCCCATTACCCAGCCGTAAATAGACTTGTATGTTTACATACAGAAAAGTAATGCTTGTTTGTCTGTTTCTCACTGTGCGCCTGAGCCCAGGACCCTGGGACCGGGTTGAGTTTCAAGGACAGTCGTCGTCCTACCTGACCAGACCGGAATTTCAGCCTACGGTTTTCTGGTGAGCTTCCAGAAGCCAAAAACCCAGCCTATATAGCTTATTTAAAAGGTCTCCGCATAGGCTATATATGCATGCATGCACGCCCGTGTGTCAGCATGCATCTGTGTAAAGGGTCCTGGGACCAGAAAGGCTGTTGACGGCGTGCCCGGACCTTTTCTCCCATGCCAAAAAACTGTCCTGAACGCGTCCGGTGTGTGGTAAAAGCAGGCCCAAATTTCGAGCCCCGCCCATTACCCAGCCGTAAATAGACGTGTATGTTTACATGCAGAAAAGTAATGCTTGTTTGCCTGTTTGTCACTCTGCGCCTGAGCCCAGGACCCTGGGACTGGGTTGGGTTTCGAGGGCAGTCCTCGTCCTACCTGACCAGACCGGAATATCTGCCTACAGGTTTTCTGGTGAGCTTGCAGGAGCCCAAAACCCAGCCCATAGTGCTTATTTAAAAGGTCTCCGCATAGTCTGTATAGGCATGCCTGCACGCTCGTGTGTCAGCATGCATCTGGGCAAAGGGTCCTGGGACCAGAAAGGCTGTCGACGGCAGGCCCGGACCTTGTCTCCCATGCAAAATATTTGTCTTGAACGCGTCCGGTGTGCGGTAAAACCAGGCCCAAAGTTCGAGCCCCGCCGATTACCCAGCCGTAAATAGACGTGTATGTTTACATAGAGAAAAGGAATGCTTGATTGCCTGTTTGTCACTCTGCGCCTGAGCCCAGGACCCTGGGACGGGGTTGGGTTTCGAGGACAGTCCTAGTCTTACCTGACCACACCGGAATTTCTGCCTACAGGTTTTCTGGTGAGCTTCCAGAAGCCCAAAACCCAGCCTTTATAGCTTATTTAAAAGGTCTCCGCATAGGCTATATATGCATGCATGCACGCCCGTGTGTCAGCATGCATCTGGGCAAAGGGTCCTGGGATCAAAAAGGCTGTCGACGCATGCCTCGACCTTGTCTCCCATGCCAAAAAAAAACTGTCAGGAACGCGTCCGGTATGCGGTTAAACCAGGCCCAAAGTTCGAGCCCCGCCCCTTAACCAGCCGTAAATAGACGTGTATGTTTACATACAAAAATGCATGCGTGTTTGTCTGTTTGTCACTCTGCGATGAGCCCAGGAACCTGGTACCGGTTAGGTTTCGAGGGCAGTCCTGGTCCTAACTGACCACACCGGAATTTCTGCCTACAGGCGTTCTGGTGAGCTTCCAGGAACCCAAAACCCATCCTATATAGCTTATTTAAAAGGAAGTGCTAGGCCAAAACGGTTTTCGTTGCCAGGATGCCCCACCCGGGCCCCAGGTTCGTGTCAATTTTAGGTCCCTGGGGGCAAAAAAAAGGAAGGGGCAAAATGGCGGACGTGTAGTCCCCGTTTGGTAGCATTCGTACTAAAAGGGGGGTGGGGTCGAGCCTCGGAACCGGAAGTGCTAGGCCAAAGCGGCTTTCGTTGCCAGGATGCCCCACCCGGGCCCCAGGTTCGTGTCAATTTTCAGGTCCCTGGGGGTAAAAAAGGGGCAAAATGGCGGACGTGTAGTCCCCGTTTGGTAGCATTCGTACTAAAAGGGGGGTGGGGTCGAGCCTCGGAACCGGAAGTGCTAGGCCAAGACGGTTTTCGTTGCCAGGATGCCCCAACCGGGCCCCAGATTCGTGCCAATTTTCAGGTCCCTGGGGGCAAAAAAAGGGGCAAGATGGCGGACGTGTAGTCCCCGTTTGGTAGCATTTGTACTAAAAGGGGGGTGGGGTCGAGCCTCGGAACCGAAAGTGCTAGGCTAAAACGGTTTTCGTTGCCAGGATGCCCCACCCGGGCCCCAGGTTCGTGCCAATTTTCAGGTCGCTGGGGGCAAAAAAAAGGGGCAAAATGGCGGTCGTGTATTCCCCGTTTGGTAGCATTCGTACTAAAAGGGGGGTGGGGTCGAGCCTCGGAACCGGAAGTGCTAGGCCAAAACGGTTTTCGTTGCCAGGATGCCCCATCCGGGCTCCAGGTTCGTGCCAATTTTCAGGTCTCTGGGGGCAAAGAAAGGGGCAAAATGGCGGACGTGTAGTCCCCGTTTGGTAGCATTCGTACTAAAAGGGGGGTGGGGTCGAGCCTCGGAACCGAAAGTGCTAGGCCAAAACGGTTTTCGTTGCCAGGATGCCCCAACCGGGCCCCAGCTTCGTGCCAATTTTCAGGTCCCTGGGGGCAAAAAAAGGGGCAAAATGGCGGACGTGTAGTCCCCGTTTGGTAGCATTCGTACTAAAAGGGGGGTGGGGTCGAGCCTCGGAACCGGAAGTGCTAGGCCAAAACGGTTTTCGTTGCCAGGATGCCCCACCCTGGCCCCAGATTCGTGTCAATTTACAGGTCCCTTGGGGCAAAAAGGGGCAAAATGGCGGACGTGTAGTCCCCGTTTGGTAGCATTCGTACTAAAAGGGGGGTGGGGTCGAGCCTCGGAACCGGAAGTGCTAGGCCAAAACGGTTTTCGTTGCCAGGATGCCCCACCCGGGCCCCAGGTTCGTGCCAATTTTCAGGTCCCTGGGGGCAAAAAAAGGGGCAAAATGGCGGACGTGTAGTCCCCGTTTGGTAGCATTCGTACTAAAAGGGGGGTGGGGTCGAGCCTCGGAACCGGAAGTGCTAGGCCAAAACGGTTTTCGTTGCCAGGATGCCCCACCCGGGCCCCAGGTTCGTGCCAATTTTCAGGTCCCTGGGGGCAAAAAAAAGGGGCAAAATGGCGGACGTGTAGTCCCCGTTTGGTAGCATTCGTACTAAAAGGGGGTGGGGTCGAGCCTCGGAACCGGAAGTGCTAGGCCAAAACGGTTTTCGTTGCCAGGATGCCCCACCTCAGGCATAGTGTTATCAAAGCCCAGTGTACACCATAGACGTTCTATATTTCGACACTATCTAGATATCACTTAATGTTTACAAGCTGGAATGTAAACTTTCAAGATAAATGTTTACATTCGCAGTGTTCTCCCCTTGTTGCTCTTCTAACTCTGATCTCATTCTGCTGTTTCTAAGTCTTAACTAACGAATGTATTATTTATTGAAAGCATATGACACTTTGACAAATGCTCGTTGTAACTGTCAGTTAAATCGGGTTGACCGACGTCTTCTCTTTGTAAAAATCACTTGTGAATCGACAAAACATGGAAGAAAAGCTCCAGTTGACCGTTTCTTCAGACGGGACCGCAACACTGCGCATGCTCAATGGAGAAAACCGCTTCCGCGTGTCGTTCACGAAACAATGGCACGAGATTTTGAATCAGGTGGAAAGGTAAAGCGAGTTTTGTAAATTTGTTTTATGAGATTCACATTCCTCAGCCAAATTTCGCATTGCTGCATAATTTGGAATGAAAATGAGATGCAATTTAAATTTATAAAGTTTACTGTACGTTATTTTGTTAAAAGGTTAATTTACCAGTAAAATATTTTAAGAGACATTTTGTTGTGCGAATAGTTCACTCTGCAACTTGCATACCAGTCACTGCCTTGGAACGGTCAGTCGGCAATATGGGCTGACTGGGGTGCTTAACCCGGTTTTACAGAGCTCTAACCTCGCACTTCCTGATGGGTTTCTCAAATGCAAGCAATGGAGAGAAAACCGATCTATTTGAAAACAAAATGTCCAAGCGCTGATGTTTTCTTTAATAAAATATGACGAAAGTAGTGACGTCATTGAAAGATATTGTCCGCATAGTGTTTAGAAAAGAAAAGGGTATTATTTCGATTAGACAAACTACACAAAAATGATTGATTATAAGTGAAATTAAATTTTTGATTCAAGAACAATCATGACCAGAGAAGAATAAATGGTTGTGGCGTCCTGTTCATGTGAAGATCGAATTGAGGACCCAAATTCCTATGTCCATCAAAGGAAATACATGTAACAATCCTGATAGAATGAATTAAATGACGACATAGAGTACATGCACGGGAAGACAACTCAAGCCGCTGTTCCTTCAGCCCATGTTCTATTATAAAAAGCTCATTTACTGTTATCAGGGGCGTTCCTAGGCGACATTTGAGTATACGCACTATTCCGGGGGGGGGGGGGGGGCGGGTTTCAGGGATTTTTTTCCTTAAAACGCCGTAGATGCATTCTGGGGAGAAACTCTGTCACAGTACAACGAGCAGTAAGGGACAGAAATACATCATGTTGGATTGCAGAAGTATTTGTAGAAATTGGAAAAGGGTTAAAGAACTCTACTTTAAAAAAATGAAACAGCTAACAACAAGCGCCAAACACAGGTTATGTACGATTTTATTTGCTTTTTGGCGTTTTTATTTTTTCAATTTTTGGAAGCAACTGTACGCACGTGCGTAAGTGCGTAAGCCCAGGCACGCCCCTGTATAGTATTTGGCGAAACTTTTAAAACGCATTCATTCTACTTTTCAGTAATGACGCCATTAAAGCGCTGATAATTACCGGAAGTGGAAGATATTTCAGCCTTGGTTTGGATTTAAAACATTTTTCTACTCTGACGTCAGATGAGGTTTCTAGGACGCGCCAAGAGGTTGCAGACTTGTATTCTCGGGTGCTAAACCTACCTGTACCCACCATAGCTGCAATCAACGGTATCAATGTTTTGAACAATATGAAAGTCCCACCTAAATCAACCTTAACCTAAATCAACCTTGGCTACATCCACCCAGTCTAGTATTGCTGGAAAAAAATAGCTCAGAAAAAAACATATCCATACAACTTATTGTCTCTAAATTTGCTGAGATTTCCTTAGGTTTAAGACTTTTGATTAAAATGTTTCATTCATAAATCGTAAAAACAAAGGTATTTTAATTTTTCCACAGATTTATATTGAATTTGAAGACAATTTCTAAGTTTTTCAGAAGATTTGTCATGGTTCATCGGAGACCAAATCGACGGACCCCTTGTAACATTGGGAGGGTGGGGTCCAAGATGACCTCATTATTTAAATATTGCATTTCAAGCACGTTCACAACATTTAGTATGTCAAATAGGCATCATACATTGTCCCTCTAAAACACATTTGGCTGCAATGGGAGGGCGTGTTTGGTACACCTGGGAAGCTTTTGCTTGCTGGAAAGCGGGAGATCCTGGATAATGTGTATACCATGTATCTTGTCAAAAAGGCACTATGCTATTGGTTAAACAATCGTATTGTTTTTTGTCTGGTCGAGCGCAAAAAATGGTTTACAAAATACGTTTGGTGTTACAATTATGCATATACGAGCCTACTCCCGTCAACGTCTGCACAATTTCGACCAGTAGACACATACTCATTCAGGTCCGTCTTACATGTCAGCAGCTCTAATATAGGCAAACGTGACTTAAAAAAATCTTCCGTTGAAATAAAAATTTATTTGTATATCCTTTCTCAGGTCATGCCTACGGAGCTGGTGCTTTTCTAGCAATTGCTTGCGACTTCCGAGTTATGAGGCGGGATAGAGGCTGGTTGTGTTGGCCGGAAACTACGTTGGGCATGCGCATGAGGCCGATGTCATTTAAGTTGATAAAGTGAGTATTTCAGCGTTATTTATATGATTAAATTTGTCTAGTTTGCATATTTTGATATTTTTAACAAGGACGAATTTCCTTAAGCCTGCATAGAAAATGATATTGCCCAACATGCTTGATAAAAGTCCGTATTTTTTTTACTACAAACAATAAACTTATATGCTATCCTCAAGTTTTGTTGACCACATTCTACTCTGTCTTAACCTAGACTCTGTCTTAACCTAGCCAATCATGATGTTCGACATTGGCCTGAGAAGTATCATCTCATAGGTTAAAATTGTGATTGTATGCCGTCTCTGCTTACACACACACACACACACACACATACACGCAAGCACGCGCGCACACACACACACCACACACAGAGAGAGAAACAGACAGATACAGACAGACTCAGACACACACACAGACAGACAGACACACATACAGACAGACAGAGATACACAGACAGACACACACACAGACAGACAGACAGACACACACACACAGAGGCAGACACAGACACACACACAGACAGACACACAGACAGACACACAGACACACACACACACAATATAAATTTCAATGCATACAAACATTATTTAAATATTATCTTCTTGTACAGTAAATACACAAGTTACTTGATTAATTATATTTAGACAAAAGATGTCACCAATCGCCCAGCGAGATGCAGCGTTGTTCGCTCAAAAACTCGACGCAGAAAAAGCTCGAGCAATGGGTCTTGTGGATGTAGCATGCGCGCACGAGCAGTTGGGCCAGGAAGCAGTAAAGGTTGCTCGCGCAGCTATGGAAATGGCCGGAATAGACAGGTCTGCCTTGAGAGATTATAAGTTGCTGTTGCATACAACTGAACCAGTCAAGACAACAATGAGCAATTTGTAACTTTTATGTGTATTGTTTGTGTCATTCATTCTAATTAAATTAATGAGCATATTTTATATAATGGGCGTGATTTATTTCCCCTTATTTATAATTATAATTATAAATCATCAATTTCACACATGTCATATGGTTAAAATTGCAAAAAAAGTCTCGTAAAGGTGTTACTAATACATTTATTTCAATGAAACTACGTTAATATACAAAAGTTTTATAAATAAATAACAATAAGTACTGTCCGAGTCAGTTTTAATCCTTAAATATGTTTTTGTCTAGTTTAGTAGGCATAATTATATTCACTATTACAATAAACAACATTAAACGTTAATGTAATTAGATCCAATAGTACAAACAAGCTTAGACAGACAGCTTGGTAAAGTTTGTTGGAGGGTTTTTCGTCCCACCAATATTTTTCCCCAGAAGCACCAATCCCTTTGCAAGACTCGTAAGACTAATACCCGTTTTAAAGAGAGAATGAAATACTATACTATTGTTATTCTTTATATAAAAATGACAGCAAAGCGATTGATAATTAATTGCTTTTGATATTACCTTAATGTATATACATGTATATATTCATCTTACGTCATATATAACGTTACCCGGTACATCCCTACCTGATCCGGAACTGCATCAATACTTTACAAAGATCATCAAAGGTCTGAAAATTCATCTTAGTAAACAAACGTAACTATTGGAAATTTGTTTATTGTTTTTCATTTCCAACAATGCTTGTTTCCTGAAAATACAATTCGTTGTCCGAGTTTAACTGAGAACTTTCACACTCGAAACAACGGGTTTCAGTAATTGTATCAGTTGACAAATAGATACATGTTATCTAGTTATGTTGCAATATATTTGACTTGGGCAGAATATAACTGCGGGCAAGTCAAAAACTATAAAATGAGCATCTAGCAGATAAATGTAATACTACAGTTGACAACAAATCACTTATATTAAGAAAAAGAACAAAATACCAACATTTGCAGTACAACTCCCGCCAAGATCGGGTTGCGGTAGATTACGCTGCTTTTGTTTGAACTGTATTTTATTTGGAGTCGTGATTTAAAAGTGGAATCCGACAGTTTGGACCAAAATAATTTTCTCAAATAATAAATCAAGTCATTGTTACCGTGAAAGGTCCTGCAAAATGCTGTTCATCTATGTCCTAGATCTATGTAAACAGTGAAGCATAAATCCCCATTCCTCGTTGCAAACATGTATTTCCTATCTGAGCCACGCTGCAGAGATAGGTATTTTAAACTACGAAAAACGCACGACATCTTACTTTTGATATCAAGTTATGTTGTTGTCCGGATAATCCGCTCTGACGTGGATATCTATTTTGAGCAGAGACTACTATCGTGCTTTTTTATAGATTTGGAAAGAATAAAATTGTATAGTTAGTTTTTGGTGATGTCTACAGTCCAAAAATGTAGATAGTGTTTAACCCGTCTTTACTAAGATGAAAGTGCGAGTTACAGCAGAAATTACTCCTAAATTGCCGAATACACTGGTAACACATTGCTGTATGTATTTGATATAGGCAAACTTTTAGATACCACCTTTAATTATTTATTACGAAAGTTGTTCAATTCACTGTCTAAAATCACACACCCCTTGTAATCTTCTTACTTGTTCTTTGCTAGTTAAACTTTTAATATTATAAATGTTAGTAATACCCCATCATAAAAGATAAAATCAACAACATAGATAGCCCTAGATGATTAATTAGAGCGAATTTTATAAAAGCTTTTGCCGAAATTAGGCAACCTTACATTAAATCAACTCCGCAATATTGACTTGTGAAACCGAAGGGGAAATAATTCATCAAAGATGGCGGACACCGGGCAAGAATCCGAACTTTTGTTCTTCGAGACATTCTCACACGAGAATGCAGAGGTAACTCCTTTTGAAAATGATAAAAAATAATACATTTAATACTTAGAGGTGTAATTTCTTTAGCGAAATGTCGACTTTAATGCAAAACTTCGAAATTCTTGTTTTCACAAATCCTACAATAGCAAAACAAATGCACAGTGATCAAGAATATCATCCTAGTGATCCTTTAAATGTAGATGACTTGTAAGAATCCATTCAATCTTGAAACATATTTTTATAATGATGCCTGTAACCTAAACCGAAATCACATGCTTGTTAAGTAAAAACGGATCATCAAACGTTTTGGGCAAGCATCTAGTTTCATTTTCTGATAATTGACTTCTATGTAATCTATAATGAATAAAGTATTAAGGGTTACATATCAGGTTAATGGGAATATATTTTATAATTAGCTAGTTCACACAATGCCATAAAAAAACAAAAGAAAAATAAGGACCATTCCAACACTGCATTGTTAACATCGGCATACTCTACTACTTTCATTAAACAAGACCTTGCCATACGTCTGCATTTAATTCCTATTAATGCCTGCTACTTTTTACAATTGCAAGCTACACTTCGCTGTTACAAGCTAAAGCATTAAGAAAGCAGAACACTCTGTTCTTTTCTGTGAAAAGGGTCTGACAGAAGTGAGATCAACTGAGACTACCTGTTATTGACTGCTACACTATCATCCCGATAAAAAATGCATTTCATAAGAGGCACCACTCTCAAAAGCGATGCAAATAACTTCTGTAAAAACTAAATCCAAATTTTGTATATCTAGGTATATTACTACATTTACTTATTAAGGATGTTTAGGGATTATTCAAGCGCAGAATAGAAGGGCGCTCCGCCCTGCCCATTTTAAGCCCCATCCTGCCGTTTTTAAGCTCTGCCTTTTTGCCCCTGAAATGCCTACAAACAGCTCCGGTTTTTCCTTATTAAGACCACCCTTTTACTTTTTGGTCGAAATGTGACCAATCAATCAATGTCATTCACTGCTAGATTCGGCGCTGATATCCCGGTTACGCAAATTTATCGTATATTGCAACTACGGAGCTAAGCGAGAAATGAACAGGAGGGTTGACCATTAATTGAACTCTGTTAAAAAAAAATGAACAAAAGAAATATTATATGAAACGCATTATTACAAACAGCAGAAAAATGGGAGAAAAGGTGATCACAAACATCACAACAAGGCTACTTTATTCCGGGTAATTCCGCAACACAACAGAAACTTATAAATGTATGAATATTATAACTAAGAAAATTGGTTTGCTAGTAAAAAACAAAGAAAACAGTATGAAAAGCATGCAAGTCATGTTCTCGCCGAATTATATGTCTGTAAGCGCACTAGTTGAACAGTGAAATAAACTGGGAACTAGGCTGTTGTCATAGGTAACGGGCACCTGGCATTGTTCGGACTGTGTAATGTGTAATGTGCCAATTAAAGTCTGGCAGAAGTACACCTCCTTTGATGTTGGCGGCTAGTCTTGTCACCAATATCAAGCGACAGTCAGTTACTGAGACAACTCTTTGATCTTGTCGGCATGTCTCAAATATTCAAGGGCAATGACAGAGATGTAGATTGAAACGTTTCACCTTAACCAGAAGTGACTTGATCATTCTCAAACAAAACACTGTGATACTGGCCCAAAGTTGTCAACAATTTAGTTGGCGTAAGAAGCATGTAATGGTAATTCTTCGTGAGGCATTAAAAATGTAGTGGTAGAGTACAAAAATGTTTACCATTAATAATTACATTTCCTTTTCTTCAACAACAAATATCAACGATCTCAGCTGAAATTTTCACTCGCCCGGTAGGACTAGCTACAGCGATTTCTTACCCGCCAGACCTCAACTTGGACTGGAATTTTTCACCCCTGATTAGTTTTGCAGATGATCATGGGTAAACGTGTATGTAAATTCGGACAACCTAATTTCGGATACATTTTCTTGAAAAAGGCTTTTACTTAGAATCCTGAAATTTTATGAAGTGTACAAAGATTTTGAATATTATACCCAACTTATCAATGAAAATACATAAATTACAAAAAGAACATATTATGTATTTGATTTATTTACAAGTATTATGTCTTCATAAAGAAATAAAATACAATAATATGGATTAGAAATATGAATGAATAAACTCTTATTATGTTTATAAAGTTATGAACCTACATGAAGAAAGTGCTTAGGCCTTTTTTGGTGCCACCCTGCTCCTTTTCTGTGTCACCCTGCCCCTTTCTGAGGTCTAGAATAATCCCTAATTTTTTTTATAGTAATTTCTGTGCATCTTTTATGCACCTCCATGGGAGATAATCACCAATAGTAACTCTTAAAAAAGAAGGTAGTTGTATATTTGTTCAAAAAGTTAGTATGATTTCTGATATGGAATGCCAAGACATAAAACATTTGAGTCAGCAATATCAAATAAAGGACATAGTTAATAATTAAAATAAAATGGATATAAATACTCTTAATATCTATGATTTTTTTTTTACTTTAACTAATTTATTTGGTAAGGTACACTTATTGATGAGAGAAAACAATAAATAAATAAATTGATTTAGTAAAATTGTAAATTTTAAAAAAAAGAGTAATTCATGTGTATTTTTTTTTATCTTGTGTATATATAACCATACTTAGGGTGCAATTTTATAACTTTTAAACAGTTTTGGTCCTTTTGGTTGCCATGGAAACATGGATTTAAAGCAACAACACCAGTTCAACAACAAATATTTTTCTTTTCATTTTGAATTCACTGTTATACTTAATAGTATATATTAAACAAACTCTATAATTTTGTTAAAGGAATTTAATATTTTTTTTTAATCAATTTGCACAATACGTTTTGTTTTCTTTCTCATTTTTTGTTGAATAAGGAAACATAAAACTCATTTTGTAAAGAAACATGTTCAGATTATTATATTCTTCATACAGCATGAAAAATAAAGTATTTTATGCGTAAAATTATGTTTGTTGTGTATAATAAGATTTTCTGATACTATTTTAGTATTTATTTAGTATATACCGGTAATTATATACATATTACTTTTGACAGTTTTAACACTTACTGTTACCATGAAAATGGCCATTTTACAAAAACTCGTCAACATATATTTTTCTTTTCATTTTTGAGTTCACCCTTTCATTCTACCTTATATATAAAAAAATTAGAAAATTCTATGAAATGATTATTTTTTCATAAAGCTAGAAAATATCTTTGAAGTTAACAAAAAGTAATAAGATAAAATATTGAAAAATATTAGCTTCACCAATAATTAAAATTAGTTTTGGTTGTTTTTTACTATCTTAGTAAGATAGAAATTTCCAGAATGGGATTTAAAGTCTTAGGTTCTGTATTTCAGTTAGCATTAAAAATACAGGCATTGCACAGCTCATAGTGCAGCACCTTGCCAATGACTGAGTTAATTGATGTGCTCTCAGTCATGCTTCAAAGTGTTTTTGCATTTAAATTAATCTGCTGCTGTTTTGCTTATTGCTGATACAAATCTTTCTTTTTTTTTAAATTACTTGTCTTTTTTTTAAAAATTACTTGTAAGAGTCAGAAATGGAAGGCCATAATTATCACTGCCCCTCTATATTCAGCAATTACTGATTAACAGGTTATTGTTCTCATGGCAGCAGTCACAAAAAATAATTAGACAAAAGAATCTCAGATTTCAAATGAAATATTTAGGACAGTCAGACATGAAAATCAATAGCCGTAAGTTAAATTTGAAACTTATTCTTTTACAAATATTAAAATAAATAAAGAGGAAAGTGCTTTTGTTCTGCTTCTTTTATTTTAAATGACCCTTTTGTTTCTTTTTAGGAATTAAATCTGGATTTAGTACAATTTCCTCGTCCAGTTGTTATAACTGAAATCCGAGTTGTGCCACTGCAGACCAGGGTACAGGCCGATGTAAGAGGAGGTGAAAGACTGGGGTGAGTATACTATAAATAGATATCAACTTTAAACTGTCTCAGCTTAAATGATTTTGTTGGCTAGATATGTCAATTGATTCTTACCTTGTCAACCATTACCTAGTGGATTGGAGTCCCAGTCTGAACTAAGGACATTCAGGTAAGATCTAGCATCTGACCTGTTTTGAGTTTGTGATGCTGCCAACTGGTCTTGGATATTTGTCTGAGGTTGTCTGAGATCTATATTAGTTGTGTAGGTGCAATGTATGGCACTTATAGTCATCAATTCTCTTCTTTCTCAGGAATTTTGAGTTTAGTAAGATACTTACTGTGTAAATAAAAAAGGTTTCAGTAAGATAGTTACTGTGTAAATAAGAAATGTTTAAGTAAGATAGTTATTGTGTAAATAAAATAAAAATAGAATGGAGATTAAGGGGCAGCTTCTGTTGTCTGTCCATTCATCCACCCGTTCATCCGTCTGTCCGTCTGATCCTAGATTGTTTTTTTTTTGCTACAGTTGTCCTATGTTCTTTGATAGGCAGCAGGCAGCCAGAGTATCTTACTACCAACTGAACTTTGTTCAGTGAATCCTTGCTCGCCAGATTGCATCGTTCATGATAATCTTCCTTAATTTATCACGCCCTTTGCAGCCATGACTGGCAGTGCTTATGAGGCTTATACAAGTTGTTGCATGTCTTAAATAACCATAGCAGCTGAGCCAACTGCTTCTACCCAGACTTCATATGCAGTTTAATTATTGTTTTCTTCCTGATCCTAACATGGCAGTTACCCTTTTCTGCATGTCTGATATCTATCACACAAGATGTGGTATAGAATGTTGTAACTCCTCAGCCCCTCACTGCATGGTTTGGTATCTCAGTCAGGGCAAGAACTTTAATGTAGGGAGGTTTTCCAGCTAACCTGCGCCAGTTGTTCTACCCAGACATTAGTCTTAAGTCCTCGTCTGCCAACAGTATGACCATAATTGGGTTGGTTCGGTGTAGCAAAACACAATCAGAATGATGTAAAGTTTTTTTAATTAACTTTCATTCCAGGGCAACAAACCCGTCATCCTTCAAACTTGAAATGTTTGTGAACAACTTGAGCAGACCCAATGCTTCAACATTTGAGATGTTAGGCCTGTAAGTGATCACCCAACAGTGTTACCTCTTGGTAGAAAATTGTTATTTTGTTACATTTATCACAACTGAAATAACAAAATATTATCAAGAGCCAAATATTGTCTCAGTTATTGCTGGTTTTATATATTTAATGAAAACCTGCTCAAATTAAGTATAAGATTATGCAAACCTGTTTAGATTAACAAAATACTTGTGACAAAGCCAGCAATGCTTTAAGAGTATTCCAAACTAGTGCACCAATGCAGTAAAATAATTTATTTTTGTTTTCTATAAGTATATAGTCATGTATATAACATACAATTGTCAGGATCAATATTTGGAATGCCAGGTTATTACCAAAAATTAGACATTGGACAAAAAAAAATCAAAGTGGTAAAAGTAAATATGTTCTGATTGTCTTTTAATACTACTATTACTACTACTACTACTTTTACTGCTACTGCTACAACTACTAAAAATAATACTAAATGTATGTTGTTTATTTAATTTACAGGTTAGATTACAAAGCCAATCTGGAAATTCAGCTGTTAACAGAAGTAAAGGTAACACACAAAGTAGATAGATCTCCTTAGTGTAAACACTTTGTATACTGTGATATTAAACATTGGTTTGTCTGATTTGAAAACAAAACATAGTCAATTGTCAAAAAGTAAACACACATAATTACTGTAACCGTGGCAAAGTATGAGCTATTTGTCATTGTCACAGAAAGCTCTTGTTATTTCACTTACCTATACATATATGTCTTAAACTGCTCAATTTACAAAAATATGGTTAAAATTGACATTCTACTTATTTTTGGGGGGCTCGTGTTTTTGTTTTTTATTGCAGCACTTTTTTACCAATCAGTCAGATGAACAACATGTGGTAATATTTAATGACTTAATAGAACATTTATTTCTCCAAATCATTGTGCATATTTATTTACAGGCCACCACTTCCATCGAGTACTCCACCGATTGACAAGATATGGTTAACCAGTACTACTGGTTAATCATATTTTGTCTGTCACTATTTTTTGCATAATTTAAACCCTTTTGCTAAAAGAATTCACAAGATATGGTTAACAGTACTACTGGTTAATCATATTTTGTCTGTCACTATTTTTTCCATAATTTAAACCCTTTTGCTAAAAGAATTCAGCTACAGGTATGGGAGGCTCTTGGTTCGATCCCAGGCCGCGACATACCAAAGTTGTTAAAAAGTGTCCCATGCTAATGCTCAAGTAAATATTAGGGTAGTTCCACAACTGGTTGGCCTGATGTCAGGATAATTTGACTGGGTGTGGTATAATGCCTGGTGTTCATGGCATGCTATACACATTGAAGGCAGCACTATATTTGCTTCAAGTGGACACTGACTTCAGATAACTGAAATACTGTTGGTGAGATGATAAACCTAATAAAGAAACTAAAAGAATTCCCCTCATAAAACATAATATTGAAAACCATTAAGGATCTAGGAGAAACAATTAAAGGGTTATTATTGGCAATTCTCCATTTTAATAGATTAATAATCTTGCTATATATATATATATATATATATATATATATATATATATATATATATATATATATATATATATATATATATATTGTTGCAGATTCCAACAGATGGACTGATCTTGAAAGGCTGGTATAAAACCTTGACCATTGCCATCTATGGTGTGCTGACCAACATCAGTGTAGAACAGGAGTCGCTGCCACCTCCCCCACCACCGCAGCCACGAAAACAGGGTATTCATTAGTTTATATTGAACTGCCATCCAATCGAATAAATTTTTTGGTCAATAAATTATGACCAGTCAATTGAAAAGATCAGTACTTATGGTGGCAAACAAGTAAGCAAAGTCTTACCAACTTTAACAAATATGAGAAAAACATGTCTATATTTGATGTTACAAAAAGTTTAAGCAAAGGATACCTTTTTTATTGTTATAAAAAGTTAAAATGTAGATATCAATTTTATTGTAATAAACAAAACAAAAACAATTCATAATGTCTGTAGATTTTCATCTCCCACTATTGGAATAACAAAAATAATGTTTGTCTTAAAATGAGAAAAAGTCATTAGAAATAAGTCAAAGCTAAAGGATTTTATGATATTTTGCAGCAAAAATTGTCTGCTTACACCTTTCAACACTCTAAAAATTGGTCTTTCATTCATTTCTTTGGAGAGAAGTAGAATATGACAGGTTGTTTCACCATTTAATCTCCCTACAGCTGTTCCTGTCCCTCAGGTGGCACCTTTACCAGTGAGCCAACCCACAGGCCAGAGTCACAGGTCCGAGATTCAGGACTGGGAGGCGGTCACACAGAAACTTGTCACCTCCCACACCCCACACACCACCCAGCATCCCCTAGACTATATACAACAGCAGCTTCAGCAGGCTAATATACAGGTAAGCGACACCCACTAAATGGTTACATTGATTTTAAAGGAAAACATGCAATTTGGAAACCCAGCAGAATACAACATTAGAAATACTTTTAACATAATAGTAAATTGTGAAATAGTTATTTAAAATTGAAACTCTAGGTAAGAGAAGTTAATCACACTTTCTTTCAACAACTCTTGTAAGAGTTGTAATTATTGTAATTAGGTAAGAGAAATTGATTGTGGAAATCAAAGCTGTAATGACAGCTGCAATTTAAACCACTTACTTATAAAAATGGTCGAAGTGATCCAATTACTTTAATGTAAGAAGCACTATCCTTATTGTTTAAAGTTTGTTATGCATTCCCAGAGAAATGGCCATTTTAGAAGCGGAAATGTCCAATTTGAATTAAGTCACAAAAAATACAATTTGCTCTTCTGACAGTGTCGGAAAGGCTTTAATTGCAGTAAAAATGCACAGGAGCACTTTTTTTTACATAAGAGACATTAAATCACTGTAAAAAAAACTCTTTGAGAGTCATGTGATATTTGTAATGAATATTGACAATTTGTAGTTTTGGTGAATGTTACGTTATATATGTGATATCCGCTATCATGCTTCTCTGAAGTTCAAGCCTCCTGTTTCAGTCTGTGAGTCACTCTGTGTCAAGTAGTCTTCAGCCCCATCCTGTGATGGCTGTGACACACCCACTCCCAGCCCCCGGACAAATGCCCCACCAACTTAATGTCCCTGTTCAGATGCCACACCAACTTCCAGTCCCCGTTCAGATGCCACACCCTGGTCTCCCCTTAGCACCAATCAAACAGGAGCCTGTTTATACCCCTGATGACTACAGCAGACGTATTATGGAAAAGGAATTGTTGTCACCAGGTAAGGATACACAGACTTGTGCTATGCTGATTTGGTGACAAGCACCCATAACCTGATAAATTCATTGATAATTCAGACCTACTAAAAGCTGTTGTAAACAACTACGTACAAAGATAGGACCATCTCTTAAAAAATGAAATTCTGTTGGTGGAACCATAAACCCAACAAACAAAACAGACTTAACACTGGGATACCAGGGGTTGATAATTCCCAAAAATTCAAGGTGGTCAAAAAAGCCTGTTATTTGCAAAACAGCTTCTGCAGAACTTCACCTTTTCATAAGTCATTTTATTTTCCAAATATTTTACCAAACGTTCCAACATTCAGACTGACCTTCTTATAAAAATCTGTTGATCCAATGCAAAAAAACTGGTCAAGGATTGACAAACTAGAATGAATGTCAACCCCAGGACACCCATTGATGAGTGTTTAGTTGTTGCCTGGTAACTCCGTACTCTCTCAATGCAGGGCCTGAGTCCTGGTCAAAAATAAGAATTTTTATCAAGGAAGGTCTTTCCAGCTAGCTGCTGCACATCTGCAGTGCTACCAAGACCCTCCTTGCCTACTTACATGAAGTACCTTTCCTTAAAGACAAATTTATTGTTGGTGAGATATATTAAAAAAAATAATAAAAAAGTTTATATATAAGTCTTCATACATACAAAGTTTTTAATAAATGATTAATTAATTCATTAATTAAACATGTCTGTTCTGTGCAATTTAATTATGAACACAAACACTCTATTTACATAGCCATAATCTCCACTGTATTTCATCTTCCCAGGTAGTGGGCGTGATGTCAAACCAGAGCCTAAGGATATGTATGAAGACTCACGATCCCGTGACTCCTGGGGTTATGACAACCGGGGCTCCAGGGAGAGGCCAACAGAGGGTCGTGACTACCCTTCCGACTCCAGGTATGTTCTATAAAACTGGTTTGAATTGTGTGTAAAAGATTCTACATTGACTTCTATCTTTGAATTCTTGCTGATTTAAACATTGTCCATTTAAAAGTGCACAAAATATGTCTAAAATCTGATTAACAAACCACCATATCATCTTCTATTTGTCCTGTCAGTATTTCCATGTATCATATATAGAAATGTTTTAATACTTTGGATTGCAATTCGGAATGCTACACTCGATCGGCTGATTGTTGTGGTCCCTTGAACCAACAATGCGCTTACTTCAGTCACAGCTTTAGAAATACTTAAACACGCCAACATGTTTTCACACCTCTGAGAATGAAAGCAAGTACGCTTGAATGCTGTCATCAGTTCGCTAATTAGAAAGATGATCATGACTGCGACAAACAATAAGCAGGTTGTCTACTGTTTAGTGTTGGCACACTATTGAGTAAATCAAGGGTTTAAGTCCTGTATATTTGATAGGCAAATCAGTTGCTTGCCATATGCTGTATGGTGAAAGGCGAGAGTAAATAAAGCAATTTGGTCTTCAAATCAGTATCTGTCTTCTACGCTTTACATGCTTTTATCATACTACCACCTAAACACTTTCATCCTTTTATGTAGTAAAGAAAAGGTTACATGTATCTTTTTACATTATTTGTTGCTTACGACAATGAGAAGTGATGTTTTCTATTATATAATTAATAATGATTAATGCATGAGCATTTATTAATATATATTCATTTAACACTATGCTTTATTTTTATTCCCATATTACAATGATGAAAATAACAATAACAACAACTGTATTGTGTTAAGTAAAATCTGGTTCACGGTAACAACAATGGCTGGCAGCTGCAATCTACAATTTCATTAAGCTAAGTTATGAAATCTTTCATGAGACGAATTATTTTGCTGGCACGATGGACATATCATGATTAGACTGTAATTGTTTTTTAATGGTCCTTGTATTTCAGAGAGGGATCTCGAGATCGTGACAGGGATCGAGACAGCAGGGACTCACGGGAAAGAGAATACAGGGAGAGTCGTGAATATCGCGATGACTGGGACAAAGGACGGGATAAAGATAGGGATAGAGACCGAGACAAGAAACGTGACTTTGACAGGGACAGAGATAGTAAGGAGAGGGATCGTAGGGGCTATGATGATAAAGATAGAGGAGGAAGAGGGTACGAGGGTCGAGACAGCAGGGAGGGGAGGGATGGAAGAGACAGTAAATATGATAGCAAAGCTGATAGGGATGGTGATCCGGATCGTGATAGAGAGAGGGGATATGATAGAGAGAGAGATGCTGACATGGACAGGGACAGGGAGAGAGATAGAGGCAGGGATTATGATAGGAACAGGGAGTTTGACAGAGATAGGACTAGGGACTCAAGGGAGCCAGGGAGGGAAAGGGATAACTTTAGAGAGATGGACAGAAGTAGAGATAGAGAGATGGACAGAGGGAGGGAGAAAGAGGCAGAAAGAGGAAGAGAACGGGAGATTGAAAGAGGACGAGAGAGAGAACGTGAAGGGGATAGGGGAAAGGAGATAGATAAGGGGAGGGATAAGAGTCAGCAGGATAGGGATAGTGATCGAGAATGGGAGGGAGAAAGAGGGGTGAGAGTGGAGAGAGAGATGGACAAAGGCATTAGAGGCAGAGAAATGGACAGGAGTGTGGAAAGGGTAAGAGACATTCGTGAGAAGGACAATCGGACAGATAGTCGGGGATTCAGAGACCGCACTCGGGATGACTACAGGAAGATGGAAAGGCCGCGGGAAGTGTATATGGAGACAGAGGCCCCTCGCAGCCCCTCACGCTCAAGGTCACGGTCATTTAGCCCAGACCAGGTCAGCTCTCACTCCCCATCACCACACATTCCCACAGTAGAACCAAGGCCACGTATCTCACCAGTCAGGATCACAGAGAGAGGTTATCCAAGGTATTGTGGTCACATCTTTGTTTAACCATTCTAACAAGCAATCGCTACAAAACTGAAAGATTGTGAACTGATAAACCCAACAACTATTCTTGAAAGTTAGTTGAATTAGCCAAAAGAATTCTACCTTTCTCTGACAACTGCTGGAACACAGGCATCACAAGTGCTCAAAGAAGTACATAACTAGTAGATGTATCTTAATATTTATATCCCACTAGATGCAGTGCCAGCAGATGTCAAAACTTGAAGTTGCCAGAGCTGCACTATTATATTTACATGTGTATGCACATTACATGCACATCTAGGGCACCCTGGGCTTTTGACCAGTTTTCTATCACATTCATTCCCTATCAGGCGTCCTGCCCGCGAGTGTCAGAACCCGGAAGTACTGAAGGTGGTCAAGGAGGTAGTTTTGGAGGAGCCCATGTCTCCATCACCCGATGAGGATGCCCCTGCAGGTAGGATATATAATAATTTATATAATTAATAACCTTCACCCATGCAATGGAAGATAGTTTTGGAATTGACCAGTAATCTGTTCTATATCTTAGACAGTAACATGTGGATTTTAATGGATGCTCACCATACGATGGAGCATGCACATGTATTTGCACATGCCATCTACTAAAGCAAAGGCAAAGGTTGGGGTGCCCCGTGACCAACTGGTTAGAGTTGCTGACCTGTAACTTCTCAGCTCCTTATCTCATGGGTTTTAGTCTCAGTGCGGGCGAGAATTTCCTTGTGGTGAAGTTTTCGGGCTAACCTGCGGTGCGCCAGAGGTTCTAATAAGACTTAAGCCTGGGGTCTTCCTCCACCAACAATTAGCTGGACTTCAGCCAACCTGATCATAATTGTGATCGTCAGAAATAACAAACAACAGCAAAAGTCAGATGTTTTTGTCTGGTATATCAATCTGGTATAACATCATTCATCACATTTGTTTGTTTTTATTTTATGCTATAATGAACATTGTTTTCTTGTGGACCTACAGACAGTGAGAGTCCTGGCCTGCCGTTTGAGTCCATGTCACCTGACAACCTCGGAAGTCCCATGGAACAGGCCTATATGTCCGACTACGAGGCTATATCATCCGAGGATGAGTTTATTGAAATAGAGTCAGACCTGGTAGGTTTCAGCAGCTGGGCTATGTTTGTGGGTATATTTGGGTTAATAGTTTTCTAAGGTAATCAAATCCTAATCACGCAACTTTGGTTAATAACAGTACTCAACTCTTACTGATATGTTTACAATTTCTTGAAAAAGTTTTACTGGTATAGACTTGGCAACAACAAGTCTGTATTCAGATCAGATTCTTAATGGAGCTGACATATCTTGAACTAAACAATTTGCCTAAGTCGCATAAATTCAACCTTGCCATTCTAAATGATAATATAGTTATGTTTGGAAGACCAAAAGATTGCTGTTTGGGTGTTACACAGTTATCCTCTTATGCTTAGGTTTTATAATGTAGGCAAAATCACCCTTCATTAAACATATCTCTTTAAGTGTCTGCTTAACAGATTGGATGACTAATCACCAGTTGGAAAAATGAGACTTTATATTGCATGTACCATTTCAAATTCATTCAACCTAATTATTGAAGTTAATTGTATAACAAGGCATTTTTTACATTAAAAAAACAGGGGCAAGTGGGGTTCGAACCTAGGGTATCAAGTGTGAGAGGCCTGCATGTAAATCACTCAACCATGCTTACTGATACCTTTCCACCTTTCATAAATATTGCCTGTTTATTTATACTTACTTATTTACTGAAATATCTCAACCATTTTTATTGAAAGAACTTTCCAAAAAGTTACTTTTTCAACATTACTGGGGTGCCTGCATGGGTTTGAGGCCTAGTCAGTGAGAGAAATTTCCTGGGAAAATTTTCACCATAAGACCTGCTAGACCATGTTTGGATGTTAAGCAGTACAGCAGGCATCAGTCTTTACTGATCTTTATACCGTAATTACAGTGATACAAGGTTTTCCTTCCTTTTTCTTCTCTTTTGCATATGAACCAACTGGCAGACAGAGGATTAAGTCTATCATGTTGTTTTATATTTTATTAATTTTTATTTTTGTAAATTTAGTCTTTTTTTGAAAGTGCTCTTTGTAGGTCATTAGAGTCTTCTGAACTATTACAAGAGACAGTCATACATTTTCCCCAATGTTTGTTTTACTGTTTAGAGGTTTAGTAAAAGATACCCATTCATGCGTAGGAGAAGAGGATCAGTAAGTTGTTATTCCCAGTTTTGTTTGACCTCATACATAAAAACAACATTAAGAATAGTTTCATTTTTAGCTTTCTCTGCTAGGCATAAGAAACATCTTATAATTAGATTATAACAGTAATTGAAAGCTGTCAATTAAATCCCCCTTTAGACTTCTGTTTAGTATTTTGTTTTATTAACACATTTCTCTCCATTTCTCTCCATAAGCTGTAATAAAGCCAAATGCATTGTATACACACACAGAAAAAACAAAATGCCTTTTTGGAGAGAAAATGTTGTGTCAGAATCACATTAAATCTTGCTGTTTTTTCAAATATGTTTTCTGTTAAATTAATGAGAAATATTTCATGATCTGGTTTGTTATGCAATTGAGAACAGTTAATTCACTGGTTTTATGTATGAGCTCAAGCTCCAAGTTATTTCCATTTATATATTCACTGTTTTCCACTTCTTTGAATTGAACATACTTATTATTCAAACCATTTTTCATGTAAACCTTATACATTGTTTACACATGCTGTGTATAATTTTAAAATTTTAACATATTAAATATTTTAATTAACATTTCAGTGCTTCCAAATATATATTTTTAGTATTTAGAAAAAGAAGTTTCCCACAAAAATACCTGTTAATATCATTATCAAGCCTAGTCATGGGTAGGTGCCTTCTTAAACTTGTCCTCTGATATGGCAGCAGGTATTTTGTAGGAATTTCTAGGGAGAGACAGGTGCCTACACCTCAGCCCTGCCCCACTTTGAGTTCCGGATCGAGTGAGAACTTTCATGTTGGGAGGTCTTCCAGCTGACCTGCTGGTTGTTCTTCCTAGAAATGGGTGTGGGTTCTGCCTCCTTCCTAGCTGGACAATTACAATATGACCATAATTGTGTCGGTGTGATGTTATGTTGGTGTGATGTTACAAAACAAAGCAAATAAGGGAGAGAGTTACCCCCTCTTGCATATGTATCCCATCAAAGACATAGCTGTACAAATACATATAACTGCACCACCTTCCCGGAGTTTTGAAACAAACAGCAATAAATTTGTAACAATAAATCAGGCTGGCAAACTTTTGTAAGTTTAAAAGTATTATATTGTTCATTTTGCTTTGAAGTTTGCAGTTTATTAACTGTAGTTCAATGTTTGTATTGTTAAGTGTTTCAGTTCATTACTTAAATTCAATTAATTATTCAGTTTTACTACTTCCATTGATATGTATGTTCAAGTTGAAAGTAAAAACAGGTAAAAAAAGAATGTGTCACATCTTACCAGGGCAGTGTTCTGTGATATCGCTGAACTTTTATGTATTTTTTAATTCAAATTTCAAAGAAAACTTACCTTTTGTAGCAGTACATATGGCAATTTACTTCACCATCTTAAGTTGTTCATGGCCTAAGATGTGGATTAAATTTAGAAAGAAAATTCAACTAACATTTGAAATAGGACAATTCAAGCCTACATTCCTTTTCAATGCAATGAGGCATACCATTTTTATGACTGAATTCTCATCAGTACAAATGATTGTATGACTTCCAGGGCATAGATTATGAGGTGGATGAGGAAGCCTTCTCCTGGATCACAACACCCTTCAACCCTTATCAGTTTGAGGCCCTGCCTCTTGTGGTAGGTAACAACTTTTGTTTAAAGGCATTAATAATTTCTTTCTTAAGAGTTGTCCGACAAGATACGACCATGCTGGAAAATCACACTGGAATAGATCATAAACTAACTAGTGTGTTATTGTATGGTAGGATGTTACAGTGATGCATTGTACAAGTGATGAAACGATGAGTGTCACATAGGTGTCACATGGGTGTCACATGTGTGCCACATGAGTGTCAAATAAGTGCCACATGGGTTTACTGTACTGCTATTGGTCAGCAGATATCCCCGTAACCCCACCACTGAGACTTTAGATTAGGAACAGCAAACAAATAGCAGCTTTGCAGGATGCCATGCATGTCAATTTTCATTGCCTTTTAATCTTAAAGAAACAATAATAGTAGGTTATCTTAGGATAGTGTATTCATTCTCCACCAGTTAAAGCTAGACATTGTCTTATCAATATCTTCATCATAAATTTTGTTTATGTGATGTACATATTGTATATACCAAATCAACAATTTCTTCACCTTTCTTACATTGTCTGTTCCACTATCAAAAAAACCCATTCCATCACCTTTCTTACATTGTCTGCACCACTATCTAATACAAACCATTTCATCACCTTTCTTACATTGTCTGCACCACTATCTTATCCAAACCATTTCATCACCTTCCTTACATTGTCTGCACCACTATCTTATCCAGACCATTTCATCAAATTCCTTACACAGTCTGCACCACTATCTAATTCAAACCATTTCATCACCTTTCTTACACTGTCTGCACCACTATCAAATCAGACCATTTCATCACCTTTCTTACACTGTCTGCACCACTTTCTAATCAAAGCATTTTTTCACATTTCTTACACTGTCTGCACCACTTCCCAGACATTCAGTGATGTGGCTGCAACACCGTTTGAACAAGCAAAGGCTAGATACCTACGTGGAGACTATGTGAAGCCTGCCACTAGGCCCTTGGAGGCACAACAACTCTTGGACATTGTGGAGAAATACAAGACCACTGACCACTATGACAGGTGAGTCACACTCTGTTTTTCATTTTCAACATCAGAGGGTTATACATTTTGAGATGTCCATCCATCTTTGCATCTGTTTATTCATGCAGATGTCTTCCCCATAAAATTGTCAGGGCAAATGGCTGAGAGAAATATAAACCTTTATTAAAAGACCACCTGTGGGGCAGGATTAAAATGGTCTCTTTTAGACAGGTGGTCTCAAAATTTTCTGTTATTATAATGAAGTAATAATAATATTGAATAATATTGATTATAATGATGCTTAATTATTTTTAGAGTTCATTAATCAGAATTAAACTCTTCTTAAAAGTAAATATAAACTTTCATTTATATATATGAAAAAGATTCTTTCATTTTTTTTTAAGAAAGTTGAACTTAGCTTGTACTAACTTACACAGCAACAACTTAATGGTGAGCATAGCTAAAAGCTACCTTTTGAGCCAAAATGCATGCCACCAGAGCAATGCTAGAAGTACTATAAATGTAAACATTTACACAGTAAGATGACTGCACAAGAATACTTATTACCTGTGCATATTGTAACTCACAAGGACAATCAGTTGTGATCAGAAGATGACTTTAAAAGGTTTACTTATTAAATATGACTTCAAAAATTATTTTGTCAGTAATGAGGTGTCAGTATAAAATGACCAAATCATGGTTAGATTAAAATCACTAAGTTCTAAGGTGCGTCGATACACTGTTTTCCAATGTGTTAAATAACCCATGTGGGGTGATACAGGCAACAGTAAACTTTCAACAGATCTGATTTGACTTTTGGACAAGATACAGGTTAAAAAAAAATGAATAATTACAAATTAGTTTGCCAAATGACATTTACCCATCAGCTGCTAATGGGGTCCATATTCTAAAATGAAAATTGAAAATCAATCGATATTATATAAATATACTGATAATAGATTTTGTTCTTCTCAGTTGGGTTGAAGCTATGGAAAGTGTGCCTGCCCTTCTACCTCTGGGGCTGTCTTATCTCCTCTACAAGGAGAGAAACAGCGATGTGCTAGGACACCTCATACAGTGGATGGTGGAGGGGCTTGACGAAAAACAAGCCACGGCCCAGCCGGCCTCAGCATACAAGGTGCGACATCTCAAGATGGGATTCAAACTTGCAGCTGCTCTGTGCAGCTGTGATGCTGACGTGGCCGTGAAAGTATTGGTATGTATGTATTTTAATATTTGATGATGATGATGATGATAAATTGATAAATCTGATGATGATGATCAAGATGATGTGTCATGATAATGTTGACTAGTTAAGATGTTACAGATGACGATGATGATGATAATGATGATGATTATGACGATGATGATGATCTGATGATTTCTGCAGAGTATTATTGAATATTACAGTAATTTATTTGCACCTTTTTCTAAATCTTTGTCTGCAGCAAGAGAATGTCCAGCAGAAGTTGTTGGACAATTTCCAGTCCCAGTTTATGTCATTCTCCCTCAAGCTACAGATAGTGGCGGCACTAGACCAGACCACCAGGCTCAAGGTATTGTCTTAATATTAAGTCTTACCCTTAATTGATCAGGTCTAAACAAACTGGGTGTTTGATTAGCTTCTCACTATGTGGGTCTGAGTCCCAGTACATCTTTAGCTTCATCATAAATTGAACTAACAATGATTATTTTGAATATGCTATTTGACAAGTCTACAAACCAACTTACCAAAAGGCAGCCCTCAGAAATATTGATCCGGATATAGTGGTATGTAAGAAACACTTCCCCTTCCTTCAACATATACCATTTTTATCTACCTTTTTTTGCAGGATGGTATCGAGTGGTTCCTTGGCAACCACGCTCTTCAGTCTAGTCGCAGTGACTCTGCCCAGCTGAGCTGTTACCAGGTAACTGTCAAGTGTCTGCTACAGAAACAGGTGGTGCGAGTAGTGGTTGCCATGACAGCACTTGTAAAGAAGATACACACTTATGAGGTTATGAACAAACTCTCACAGCAGGTCCACAGGTAGGATTACTGAACACATTACCAATTTTTCAGATTAATAAAGGGGAGTTTGAAAGTTGCTTATATAATGACTTATCATAACCTTTTGGTTCCTTATGTTAAATTGTTCAAACCCTTTTCACTTGACCCTGAATTGTACAAAAACTGGTTGACAATAGAATTGCTTTTTGTAATAAGATCTGAATCATTCTAGTTGAAAAATATGTGTGTTAAGTATAATTAAATAACTAATAGAGAAAGAAATTTTACTTCCAGACACAAGTTTTCTGCAGATATGTCCATTTTGTATTTCAGGATTGTGGACAATTCACCATTCCTGTCAGAGCAGAAAGCACCAGGAGAGGAAGGAGAGGATAGTGAGATGGAGACTCTGACGCAAGTTGTTACAGAATCAGATGTGGATGCCATGGCAACATGTGTTGAGGAAATCACTAAAGTCTTCACTCTAGCCAATACATTGGTGGTAAGGTTTCATTTTGTAGTCTTTACTTTTTACTTGAATTTAAGCAAACAGTGCAGATTTGCTGGTAGCTGACTAATCAGGCCCAAGCAAACAGTGTAGATCTGCTGGTAGCTGAAAGACAAGGACCAAGCAAACAGCATAGATCTGCTGGTAGCTGACTGATCAGACCCCAGCAAACAGTGCAGATCTGCTGGTGGCTGACTGATCAGACCCCAGCAAACAGTGCAGTTCTGCTGGTAGCTGACTGATCAGACCCCAGCAAACAGTGTAGAACTGCTGGTGGCTGACTGATCAGACCCCAGCTAACAGTGCAGATCTGCTAGTAGCTGACTGATCAGACACCAGCAAACAGTGTTAATCCGCTGGTAGCTGACTGATCAGACCCAAGCAAACAGTGCAGATCTGCTGGTGGCTGACTCATCAGACCCAAGCAAACAGTGCAGATCTGCTGGTAGCTGACTGATAAGGCTCAGGTGAACAGTGCAGATCTGCTGGTAGTTGACTGATCAGACCCCAGCAAACAGTATAGATTTGCTGGTAGCTGACTGATCAGACCCCAGCAAACAGTGCAGATCTGCTGGTAGCTGACTGATCAGACCCAAGCAAACAGTGCAGATCTGCTGGTAGCAGACTCATCAGACCCAAGCAAACAGTGCAGATCTGCTGGTAGCTGACTGATCAGACCCAAGCAAACAGTGCAGATCTGCTAGTGGCTGACTGATAAGGCTCAGGTGAACAGTGCAGATCTGCTGGTAGCTGATGGATCAGACCCAAGCAAACAGTGCAGATCTGCTGGTAGCTGACTGATCAGACCCAAGCAAACAGTGCAGATCTGCTGGTAGCTGACTGATAAGGACCAAGCAAACAATGCAGATCTGCTGGTAGCTGACTATTCAGACCCAAGGAAACACTTACAGTGCAGATCTGCTGGTAGCTGACTGATCAGACCCAAGGAAACAGTGCAGATCTGCTGGTAGCTGACTGATCAGACCCAAGAAAACAGTGCAGATCTGCTGGTAGCTGACTGATCAGACCCAAGAAAACAGTGCAGATCTGCTGGTAGCTGACTGATCAGACCCAAGGAAACAGTGCAGATCTGCTAAAGTAGCTGACAAATCAGGCTCAGGTGAACAATGCAGATCTGCTGGTAGCTGACTGATCAGGGCCAGCACCATTTGCTGCTGAGTCACTAGCATCATGACCGGTATACTGTTCATGTATTTAATTCACCTAATGGCTGGACATAGCCACAACGATTATTTGTCCATCATTGAAACTTTAATATTAAGCAAGGAAAACTATTTCTTTATTATTCAAAATTTTCTTTACCAGTATTCACATTTCATAATAACTTGATATTCTTCGTTATTTTACAAGATCATATTTTAACACTTAAATGTCAAAAGTACCCATGAAGAAATGCTCACTCCATTTGTTAGTAGTTACATACTGCCTTTATTGTAAGAAGGGGTCTGGTCTCTGATAGACGTTAGATATTCAGTCATGGCTTCAGGTCATCATAAATCTTCCAAGCAAAGAGAGTACAATGATCAGACAAGCCACAGCTACTAGGTCTCTGTGTATACAACTTTTACCTAACAACTATCTTTTGGAGGGAACTCTTTTGTGTAGTGGTTATGATTTTAAATTTTCAATCTAACATGATAGGTTGTAAATAGATAGGTTGTATTTCTGCCATAATCCCAAAAAGTTATTTTATCTAAGCATTAATAAAAAAACTGCAATATCCTCTGTTCTACTTTCAGGCACAGCCAGGTCGCACCTTGCCTGGGAAAGCCATGTTTGACGTCAAACCTGTACCCATAGACCCCTACCCAGGTCTCTTTCACATCGCAAATGCCAAGTAAGTATACAGACATTATTTATTGTGGGGGGCCTGTGGCTGAGCGGCTAAAGTCGCTGACTTGTAACTCCTCAGCCTCTAACCGCGTGTTTCGAGTCCTGGTCAGGGATTTTGATGTGAGGAGGTCTTTCAGCTAACCTGCCGTGCGTTGATGGTTCTTCCCAGACGTAAGTCCCGGGAAATTCTCCACAAATAATTATCCGGACATCGTCAAAATGACCATAACTGTTTTGGTGCTATGTCACAAAAAACAAAACAAACATTATTGTGAGTACTTATATTACAATACTAAAGGTAATAACAACAAAGAATTTCTAACCATTTTTTTTTCTGAAGAAAAGTAGTTTATCACTTTTAATGCTTCTTGGACAATTTTGGGGAAGCATATAATCACCAATTCGACTGTTGTCTGTTCACTCGTTCGTCCATCCGTCTGTGGCGCAGTTGTCAGGGCTGTATGTCAGCATTTGTTCGCAAGAATTCAATGAAACTTTATGGGATGCTTCACAAAAAATAATGAAAGGTGCTTATTGTCAACACATTCTGTTTCAATGTTACTCTATGGGATGCTTCGCTAATAAGTGCAGTTATGCATATTATCAACACACTCTGGGTTAAAGATTTTTCACAGAGTTATTGGCCTTTTCATTTTCTGTATATAATATAATAAAGTCTGTTCAACCGCTTTTGTCCAGGCAATATCTCAGCAACCACTGGTTTAAACTCAATGAAAATTTATGAAAAGATCCACCAACACCATGAAATGCATATTATCAACACATTATGTTTTGATCATTTTTCACACGGTTATTGCCCTTTTATAATCTATAAAACTTGATATATGACCATTCATGTCCATGCTATGTCTCAGCAAGTTCCAGTAAGAATTCATTGATACTTTATGGGAAGCTTTAGTAAGAAGTGCAGATGAGCATGTTGTGAGCACATTCTGGTTTGTTATTTTTAAACTTTGGTTATTGGCCTTTTAATTTTCTATCTACTGTCCATTTGTCAGTCAGTATTCTTAAAACCACATATCCTCTGAAATGGCTGGCCCAAATTCAACCAATTTTCATCAGAAGCTTCAGTAGGCAGGGGGAGGAAAATTTGTTCAAAGAATTTTGGCCCATCGAAAAACATGGCCACTAGGGTCATGGCTATTTTACTATATGGCTATATAGGCCATATATGGCAATATAGTAAAACTTATAAAATTTTCTTTCCATAAACTACAAGAGCTAGAGCTTGGATATTTGGTATATATGTTCCTTAGGTGGACCACTATAAACTTTGTTAAAATAATTTTTATCTATCAAAAAAACATTGCTGCCAGAAGCGTGACGATTTTCCATAAATGGCTATCTTGTAAAGCTTTGAAAATCTTCTTGTCAGAAACTACGAGACTAAGAGCTTTAAATATTTGGTATACAAGTGCCTTAGCCAGAATTTTTGCTTTCATGAAATTTTGGATGAATTCATTACTGGGTCACTTGGGGTCAAAAAATAGGTCACTAGGTCAAATCGTAGAGAAACCTTGTGAAAACTCTAGAGACCACATTTACCAAATCTTTGCCAAACTTGGTCAGAATATTCATCTGCAAGAAATCTTGAATGAGGTCATAACTGGGTCATGTGGGGTTAAAAAGTAGGTTACTAGATCAAATTTGAGAAAGACTTTGTGAACATGTTAGAGGCCACATTTATGGCCCAACTTGCCCAGAATGTTTGCCAGCATGAAATCTTTGAGTTTGTTACTGGGTTTCCTGAGGTCAAAAAGTAGGTCATTAAGAAAATCTTAAAAAAAAACTTATGAACATTCTACAGGCCACATTTATTGCCCAATCTTCACCAAACTTGGCATGAATGTCTGCCTTTGTGAGCCTACTAAAAGCCTGTGTCTTCAGATGAGTGATTAAGGGCCATCATAGCACTCTTGTTTTAGCTACATACAGTATATCTTCCTTTGTCCAGGTTATATCCCATGGACCATCCATCGGTTCCACCGATATCTTGTTAAAACTTGCCTTAATGTCTCTGTCATCAGAATTACGTGATTTAAGCCTTGTCTAGAGATATGATACTGCCTTGAATGTGATAAACATATATCAAGGGGCGTCCATGGCCTAGCAGTTAGTGTCACTAACTTGTAACTTTCCATTTCCTCACTGCATGGGTTCAAGTCCCTGTCAGGGCAAGAAATTCATGGAGGTAGTTGTTCACCTGACCTGCGGTGCACCAATAGTTCTACCATGATTTAAATCTGGGCTTTTCCTCCAACAGTAACATCTCTAATATGACCACATTTGTATCAGTGCTCTGTAACAACAAAAAATAAACAAATAAGCAAAAATGATCATATGTATCGATGGGTGTGTGGAAGACTATTGTAGATAGGTTTTTCATATTTAACAGACGGTAAAAAAATCTTTATTTTTTCAGTAGTGAACTGGAACAATAATTTTTATGACTTTGTATTATAATTAAACAATATTTTATTGTGTAATTAATATAGAGTAATTTTATTTTTTGTGAAATAGATGTATTTTATTGCAATAATTTTAAGATAGAATAGTTTTGCATCTGATTCAGGTCTTCTGTGGACCTATCCATATTTACTGCCTGCATTTTATATTGAAACTTCTATGCATTTACTTCCAGACAACTTCTTGAATCTCTTCTGTTCCTAATCTCCTGCCCCAGTACCGCATGTATACCGTCCCTGTTTGGTGGGGTGAGAAACCTTCTGCATCAATGGTTGTCCACCCAGGATGGACTGCGATACCTTGCTTCAAGGTCAGAGGTCACAAACAAGATTATCCAGGCCCTCATGCAGATGGCTGTGAGTTGTCCATTTATATACTTAAATAAAATAGTTTTGCAGAGAAATTGATATTTTCCAATACAGTACATCATTGGTATCAATCCTTCTTAAATTAATTTGACAACAACCGGCATAAAATCTATGACCGTTGAACTGAAAGACCTCGGTCTTATGAAAACTGATGGACAAGAAGTCATGGCAACAACTTGTTAACAGTTGAATATCAGGCAGTCGGATACAATAACAAGTCAGATCAGTGATGATGATGATTATGATGATGTGATGATGATGATGATGTTGATGATGATGATTGAGTTAAATCTTCTTTCTTTTTTTCTTTCTTCTTTTTTTTCTCATATCTTCTTTTCTTCTTTTTCTTCTTCTTCATCATCGTCATCATCATCATCATCATCATCATCATCATCATACTGTCAATGCCATAATGACCAGCACCGATGGTGGATATAATTGTATATTGACAAGATAATATCATGGCTTAGCTTGTTTTCCAAATGTGATAATTTTGACGTGCACCTTTATACAATGATAAGGTTCTTTACTTTTTACCTTTTTCTAATAGTGTTGTGCTTTGCAGGTAAGATCTAGTGTGTTATATGTTAATACAGGATTACAACCGTGATGAGGTGGCCGATGAGAATGCGGTACAGCAGTTGGTACTGGAGCTGATCTTTAAACTGCAGACCCTTGCCTATGTTGATAAGCTGTATGATTACAATAACCAGCCAAGTATGACACTTTCTTGCTTTCAAACCCAGCCTTTTCAATCTATATGGCACACTCTTTAAGATTTATGTTGGCACACTCTTTAAGATTTGTGTTGGCACATTAAGATTTATGTTGGCATACTCTTTAAGATCTGTGTTGGCACATTAAGATTTCTGTTGGCACACTCTTTAAGATATGTGTTGGCACATTAAGATTTCCGTTGGCACACTCTTTAAGATATGTGTTGGCACATTAAGATTTATGTTGGCACACTCTTTAAGATATGTGTTGGCACATTAAGATTTCTGTTGGCACACTCTTTAAGATCTATGTTGGCATACTCATTAAGATTTGAATTGGCACATTAAGATTTATGTTGGCACCTTAAGATTTATGTTGGCACACTCTTTAAGATTTGTGTTGGCACATTAAGATTTCTGTTGGCACACTCTTTAAGATTTGAATTGGCACATTAAGATTTATGTTGGCATACTCTTTAAGATTTGTGTTTGCACATTAAGATTTATGTTGCCACACTCTTAAAGTTTTGAATTGGCAAATTAAGATTTCTGTTGGCACACTCTTAAAGATTTGTATTGGCACAAGCTTTAAGATTTATGCAGGCACACTCTTCAGGATGTATTAATGGCAAACTCATTAAGATTTATTGGTGGCATGTTGGATGAGCCAGCTTATAAACCTTCAGTACCCTTTTTATGTAGGTTTAAATTCTATTGAAACAAACTTCTTGGAATTGAAGAGGTGTATCTGTGTACATGCAAGGTTATAACTTGGTCTTTCTTTGGTCATAAAACATATCTTGATGTATGCCTTGTGTGAAAATGAACTTTTCTGTGCTATTTGATGGGTCACTGTCTTGGTAACTGAAACTACAAAATAGATTGCCACCAAAAAGTGAATTTTCCTCAACTTTTTTCATAAGTGACATATGATGATAAAGCTTTGGTGTTCTGTTTGAGCCTGATGGACCATGGTCAAGTTCACTTTTTTAAAAATAAAACTTTGTTGACTGCTTAAATTTATGCCCTAAAATGGAGCTTGTTTAATATCTTTTTTTCTGGAATGAAATATCATAGACAGGTTTGATACATTTAAAGTTTATATTTAAGATAAGGTTTAAATAATCTGTTGGCTGTGAGATGGGTCAAAGTGTCTGTCTGCCTGTCCAAGGAATTTCTTTTATAACTTACCCTCAAAATTGACTTGTCTGCTCCTAATTTTGGATATGTTTACATTGTGTCCAAGGCGTATATTTTTACCATGTCAAACCAGTTTTTTCTCTGCCTGACTGGTTGGCAGGTGTCTTTTCTCATACTAGGCAATTGGCTTTTGGTTAACAGTTCAAGGTAGTATTATAAGGGTGCCAAGTTTAAAAGTTTAAAAGATTTTATTTTATTTCTGACTTATGTGAATGTGGCCTGTGAAAATCTGTCAAACAACAAGTTTGAAATAAAAACAAGTGTTCTTTATTAAAATTTTGACACTTTCAGTGCGGACAGTGTTTGAGGACCAGTTGCCCATCACAGTGCTGCACACACTGTACACAATGACCTTCTCTCTGCTGGGACGCACCTCCGTGGTACAGGTCTTGTCCTATGACAACAACATCCAGTGTCTGCTGCCATTTGTTGAACAAACTGGTAGGTGACGTTTTTGTATCTTGCACTGTGGTTATATCTATTTTAAAAAACTAAACTTGCAACTGATATGAAGATGATGTGGCAGTGAATTTTAAGATGCTATATGCTTGTACCATCACATAGAAGGCAGCTCTAAATTTGCTTAAAATGAGCCTATTTACAGTATCAATTACATAATCTTTTAGACATTTCTTTTGTTATTCTTATTACTTTGTATAATTTTCAGTTTTCTTGTGAACGAATTTGGTCCAGTCTAATCAAACTTAACCTCTTAAAATGAAACATTACTAAATTTTATGGTAGCATATAGAAGATCTCAGCAAGTTTCTAGATATATTAGTATTGTCATATTGCTTGGTCTAGGTAGTCATATACTGGCCGCAATAGCTCAGTTGGTAGAGCGTCGGCTTGCAGGGAGGTCGTGGGTTGAAACCCCGACCGGGTCAAACCGAAGACTTTAAAGTTGCTTCCCTCCTAATGCTCAGGGCTAAGGGGACAGCATTATGCCTGACTCGTCAGTGTCAGTATAATGGACCAGCCAGGTTCAGTCCTTGGGCACTTCATAGTGCCTGTGTCATAATGATAAAAATGTTGCTGCATAGTATCGGCAAAAATGCCGGCAAATCCCATCCCATCCCATCCCTAGGTAGTCATAGATAGGTTGATGATGTTTTGTATGTTTGTTGTCAAGGTAATGAGGGAGATGATGCTCGTCTGAAGAAGTCTGTTTGTTCTGGATATGCCACAGAACTGCTGAACATTGTGGTCCACTACAGTGACAACATCACCTTCCTTGAGAGACATGGCAACATGTTACTGGGTCTCGGGGAGTCAGGTAGGATCATTAAACTTAACTAGTCTAAATGACACACTATTGTCTAGTTATAGAATAATTTGATAAATGATAAAGTCTCATGTAAATCATCATTCCTGTTAAAATTTATCCAAAAGAAATTAATTAAATTAATAATTACCTGTCAAATACCTGTCAAATAATATTTCTAACATTATCTGACTTAGGGGAACATTTTGTTCTATTGCCTAACTGGGATTTTATATTCATGTAATACATGTCAATCCTTACCTTATTGTTACAAGTGTATCATACTGCAGATCTATAGATTTCAATTTACATTAAAATAAAATCTAAATCACTGTCTTCACACAACTGAAAAAAGAGAGAAAGTTTACAACCATGATAATACTGTAGAAATGTTAATGTTTGTGTTTTTGCTAAAGCAAGTTATGTCTTATGGACTGAAAAATTAAAATGTCACCATCACTAGTAAGAAAAGCATGTTTGTGGGATGTTAAAGCCAAAATATACTATAACAACAACAACAATTTAATGTTAATGAAACAATTCAAAACAAGACGTATATTGTACAGAAGACCAGACAGTTGTGATTGACCCATTGTGTGCCACAATTTTAATCAAAATTAATAGAAAAGCTGTGGTTGAAATCCGCCAAAATCAAAATGCAGGTTATGTTAAAATGGCAATCTATAATAAAAATACATTAAACAAACATGTACCAAGATTCAGTGGCATTTTTATTTTTTGTTTTGTGACATTTTTGGCTTTTCTTGGGAGGTTTTCATATTCACTGCTTCTAAATGCTATGGATGAATTAGTTTTAAATATTGATTTTAAACCAAAGACCATTAAAAAATGTTTCTTAATGATATAAAGCAACCCGTGTTCCGAAGATTTTAAATCATTATGCTGCGACAATTTCAGTGAGTCCCATCCACACTGGGTTCAGATAAGAATATAAAGATGTACTGAACAGAAGTTTATTTTTTCTTGATCATGGGGATTCTTGTCATACATAGCAGCATTGTCACAGTAATGAAAATTGTTACATTAATGAAAATTACCAACTTGTATTGACACTGCTTTTGTTTACTTGAAATCACCAACAAGCCGACTTTGAGGTGTATAACTCAACAAGTAATAAGTATTATTTCAATAGCAAGAACTTTCCCTTTTATTTCCTAGATTTTACCAGCAAATTGAACAGGTTAAAGGAATGGCTGGCACCTGTGAAGTCTATTCCATCCTTCAATGTGGAGAGTCTTTCCTCTATTATGGAGCAACTGAAGAGCCATGCAGATGACATACAGAAACTGCCACGTGGCCTTATCACTATACTGAGGGTTCTTAAACACCTGGCTATACCCCCAGCCAATGACTATCCTGATGGTATGTTATTGTTTGTACTGTCAGGTGTTTTTAGCCTGCTTAACTTATATTTTCTAGAGGTCTAACAAACTAACAAGTTTCCTTAAGAAACATCTTAGATTGTTTTTTTTTAAATGAAACTTAAGAAATGCACTTATATCTAAGGAAAAATAATAGATTAATGGAAATTTCTTAATTTTAGTCAGAGAAAATAAACCAAGATTATGAATATGATCCCAGGACAAATAGTGTAGATTCAGATCAGCTATCCACTCTATCTGCTACTGTCATACAACATGCTTTGTTACCTTTGCATGTAGTTATTAGAAAAATTACATAGAATTTAGACTTGCACATAATGGTGTGCACTGTTCTCCGATGGTTCAACCCAGACTCGGCTTTCTCCGCCAATATTAAGCTGAACATCATCATTCATAATTGTATTGGTGTGATGAAAATAGAGGACCAGTTGTGAGTGTACAAGGAATAATTGAAATAATTAACGAGTTGGATGGAACAATATAAAGGAGGCTCTGCTCTGGGTCTCTTAAATCAAAATTATAAGGATGAGTTTAGAGTATTCATAACAAGATAAAAAATTCATTAAGCATTCATCAAATATTCATAAACTGTTCATTTGAATAGTCATTTAGGTTTTTAATTATTTTATTTAGGAATTATAATTTATCTTTTTTTCAAATGATGTTTAATACAATTTGTATTAATTTAAATGTCTTAGCACAGCATAATGGGATTAAGTGATCATGTTGATATTAAAAAGATAACTAAATGTTTGAGATTCTTGCAGTTAATATATAATTTTATTATTTAGGTGAATTGACATTAATTCTGCTATTTGGCCCTGGACAATAGTGTTAACTCTAAACCTATGGACTCTAGCTCTTGAAAAATAACTAAGCCCATATGAAATTCACGTAGTTAATACCATTTTAGTAATGTAGAACTTGTGTTTCAGACAAAGCTGACCCCATGAAGCACAAGTACATTCTGCTTGAACTGTTCAGTGGAGACTGCTTTCCAATCTTTGTCAACATTCTTCAGGTATGTCCTGCTTCTTTGGTTGGCTGCTAGTTTACTGTAAGATTTTTTACATAAAACTTGATATATCACATTCGAATAAATCGAATAAAATACTGGAAATTAAACTGGAAGCATCTTTTTAAAACAAGCTAAACAAAATTAAAACAATTGTTAAGTAATTAGTAAAAAGAATATGAAAAGAAACTGTATTATATTGTTCTGTTACAGAAACTTAGTGACTTGATGCTACGCCCCTGGCAGAAGGGCGTACCACGCAGTATGGAGGTCTTGTCCCTGTATCTGTCCTTAATTAGACCTTGCCTAGAGATGATCAAAGTGACCACCCAGTATCTTATCATGGCTCGAGGAACAGAGGTCAGTCACTTGTACAGTCTAGAGGTTTATTGTTCTAATATTGAACCATGCAATTTTGGCAATACAGTATGATGTTATAGGATAATCTACTGTGGGTTTCACAATTTCTAAATACAGTTTTTATAGCTTGAACAATGAAGGTAAATGACATGCTTAAGTACAGTTTTATAACCTTCATATGCAGCTGGAAAATAATTATAACAAAGGTCCCCTTTATGTATGATTGTTGTTGCATAAAATGTATTTGGTATAAATTTTTATGCTATCCAAATGGGTTAATGTGATAAAATGCTGGATAAACTAAACTAAACTAAACAATGAAGTGGATAAGCTGGAGTCAGGCAGAGCCACAATGTCAACCTTTTCGTAGCTTAGTTTATAACCTTTGGTTGAGAAAAGAAGCTGGTCACAAGTACAATAACTCCTGGTGCATCATATATTGAAATTTTACTCAAATGGAGCAGTAGCTTTAAACATTTTGTGACAGATTCACATTTAAAATATAGATAGATCTAGCCTTAACATACATTTAATGCCAATATTTCATTCTATTATCAAGAAAAATGAAATAAGAAATTTCGTTGTCTAATTTCAGTTCCGAGACTTGACCACCTTGCCTGTCTTGTTTGATCTACATACAGTGCTGTGTTCTGTGCCTGCTTCCACCATCTATATACCAGAAATACAGGCTGTGAGTAACCCTAGTTCAGTAACTGCCAAGATTGCTATTAAATATTACTTTGCTGTCTGCCATTATTTATTCTTATAATTTCTTACTTTTATTTTGTTCTGTGTAAGTTGTGCAACATGTTAACATTGCTTATTATAAAAAGTAGATGTTAAAAGAATGGCTGGAATTATATCAGTTGTGATAACCTAGCAACATCATGACACTGAATCATGACATTTTAATATTTTTCTAAAAATTCAAAGGATAAAAATTAAGAATATTCTGCTTATGAGTGGATGAAAATCTATATAAAACTCTTTTTTTTTTTTTTTTTTTTTTAATTTTAATTTATTTATTTTTTTAAATTTTCAATTTTTTTTTTCAGATCCAGAGGGATATTATTGACACAGTGGCAGCCTATACCCAGCCTGTTTCTGATGTTGCTGAAGGGGGCGGGGACAGTAAGTATAGTTCATTTGATTAGATAATCATTTGTTGTATTCGTTAACTGAGCAAAATAAGCTATTCACATCTTTCTCACATCTGTTTGCCTTGACTGTGTTTACTATGATCAGTTATAATAATATTTATTTGAGATCAGGTGAAAGAATATTGATTGATCTTATAAATGGACACATAAAACATTATTCATTTTGCAGAGATCAACCAAAGTTTGTGGACCCTTGCTATCAGAGACCTGCTGAAGTTCACCATGAAGGCCCCCTATACATACCTTAGTGGGCTGCTAATATTGTCAGAGTTACTTCCACTACCATTACCTCTCCAGACAAAGGAGGTAAGTTTGCAGCATTTTTTTGTATAGGTAATGTCTTTTTGGGTAAATATTTATAGAACAATTTTTTGTCAATGCATTCTTCCAGTCTATTTTTTTAGGTGTTTTTTGCCCCTTTATATTAGGTGCCTTTTTTGTGGGGTCGGACTCCTGCCCTTTTTTCGTTCTGGCTAAAGCAGTGAGAGTCATATTATGTTCAATTATCCTATTGCCCTTTAAGGTTTCTACTTGACCATTTACAACAAAATACAAGGTACTCCTCACGAAGCATCTTATAAAATCTTTAAACTTAATTAGGAATAAAAATAATGGTTATTCACATAGCTACCTGTCTATTTCTGTGACAGCCACTGAGTCCTGAGGAGTCATCCTTAGCACTAAACACCCGCAAGCTGTGGAGTGCTCATCTACTGCCATTGCATGGAGCTCTTCACAACATTATCTGTACACTGGCGGTGACTAGCTGTCAACCTCTGCAACAGATACTGAGGAAAATCTGCTGGCAGATGTCTGATCTAGCAGCACCTACCGCCACCATGATTACACAGTGAGTCAGATGGGATTTTACTGTCTGTAATCATCATCATCATCCATCACCATCATCATCCATCATCATCATCATCATCATTTCAACTTCATCATGAACATCTTCCTCATCATCTTGATCACCATCATTATGATAATCATCATCATCATCATCATCTCAAATTCAACATTAACATCTTCTTCATCATCATCATCATTATCATTTTGTCTGTCAATCGGCATAAGAAGTATTATAGTCTGATGCCTGCTAGTCAGCTTTACTGTCAATAGTCTGATGCTTCAATCTGCTTTCATTGGCCATAAAACATGCACCCTCTGACAAACATGTTGTAGACGTGACACTTTATTTTTTGGCATGGAGATTTTTTGTAGAAATGAAGAGATTTAAAGTTTTTCCATCCACAGCGAATGGGAGTGGTAATAGCAGCTTCTGCTCCACTCTTACTGTCTATCATGTCTCCTTGGTAGCAGGAACTATATTTAATGTCAAAACTTGAAAAATCCCAGTGAACGGTTTTGCCATCACCCAATGTAGTTATTGTACTTGTTGGTGCAATATGACATGTTAAATCATGTTTTTATTGATATATTTTACCCAGGTGTTTATTAGATATCCTGTTGGAACATATTGAGTCAGGGCAGATTGACAACAAAGATGGCCGACCAGGGATGGAGACAGATGACCCCAAAGTGGCGCTGGCATCAAGGGGGCGTGTTCTTAACCTGCTATCTTACCTCCTTTCTCAGCCGGCCATAAAATGTACCATGCTGAGGCTGATGGGGTGAGTATTTATTTTATAGTTTTATTATTAAGCAGCCTGTCATTAGCCTGCAGGTGTCAAAGGTGTGTGAGGGTGCCCTTGGAGTACTGGTAGAGTCCCCGATTTGTAACTTTCTGACTGCTTAACCTCTCCCCACGTGGGTTCAAGACACATTTGGGGTGAAAGACTATGGAGATGACTTCCAGCAGACTTGCAGTGCTCCCCTGGTTCTACACAGACATTTGTTTGGGGTCTTCCTCAACCAAGTAGCTGAATGTGGTTGTATCACTGCAATTTATTATACAAAACAAAAACTAAACATCAAAGATGTGTGTTTACAGACCTGAGTAAAAGAAGATGTGTTGTAATATTCAAGTACCTAGTGTGTTCTCTATCCTTCTGTCTACAATTGATTGATATAATGTATTTGTTTAAATATGTTTGATGAATCCATACAACAGATCAGGTGGAGAAGACAGATACCAGGATGTCTTATCTCAGCTGCTTTCAATACTGAATGAAGTTACCGACCGCCCAGAGCATGTTCAAGATCAGGAGTGTATCGTGGTACGTTTATCTACTAGAAACTTGTATTAATGATTACATACTATCATAACTTTGCTTGGTTAGATGCCATGCTTTCATAGGTAATTTGAAATTTGGTTTGGCCACATTGTCAGAAGGGCAGTGATGACTGGGTCAGGAAAGTATGAGACAATTGATATATTCCTTGTGTTAGGCCTAGTGGCCTGCCCAAGGAATCGATGCAAGCCTTCATCATGGAGGACTTGGCAAAAGTATATCTGATGTCAGAAGATGCAAAAGATCCAAGGAAATAGAGAGCAGTTTTAGAGAACCGTCCAACCCAGATTACTGGAATTAGGACATTAAAATGATAATGATTTTGTAGAATGTGACTCTTGTAGCTGAACTATTTCCTTATAATTATAAGTATGATTTTTCGGCATGATTATAAACCAGCAGTTATGCAGTGGCGAAATTAATGTTTGAAAATAAGTCGTAATTTAATAGGGCCCTCACTTATTGATGGGTCAAAAGAAAAACTATTCTAACATGGTCTATCATACTTTACAGGAGGAGGTTATTGATCTTAGTTAAATAGAAGTATTTTATTGCAATTGTTTATAGATAGTATTGTTTTGTCTCTGATTTCATTTAGAATAATCTGCAGTTGATCTGTCGCTATAAGTTGCCCATTAAGTACATGGATTTAATCAATTAACCAAAATTACTGCAATCTTATCTTGAAGTTGTAAATTATCTATTGGCATTCTTCCATAATTTCAGTCCATTCTTCAGAGCTGGTTTGATACAGAGATAACCTTGACCTCAGGGGAGACAACTTTATCTCTACCTCAACAGGTGAGTATCTGTCCCTGCTTTTGAACATAAGGGCTTTACTCCCAGGCCAAAACATTCAGAAGTCTCTACATCCCACTAGGGTTTAAAGTGCTTGGGCTATTACACAATCCTCTATCAAACAACTGGGACAAGATGAAATCACCCAAGTATTATATTACATGAAATCACTCAAGTATTATATTACATGAAATCACCCAAGTATTATATTACATGAAATCACCCAAGTATTATATTACATGAAATCACCCAAGTATTATATTACATGAAATTACCCAAAGTATTACATGAAATCATTCAAGCATTACATCACATGAAATCACCCCTGTATTACATTATAATACAGGGCTGGAAAAATATGGTAGCCCGACATCCTGGACAAGTCAAAATGTAGTTCGGTCTACTGGTCAATGACAATGAAATTAGTCCCGCACAAGTCATAAATCGGCAGTCGGAGAAGTCGCACTAAACAATGCTTCTAATAAGCTTTGATGACAATCGTGTACAATGCACATACCTGTCCAAAACAGTCAATCACAACGCATGATACATAAATGCTTCTAGACAAAAAATAAAAGAAACACCTTGTATTGTTATACCTTGTTTATTAGTTGTAGATATTACAAAAGTGTTGTTGTGTTCGTTAATTGAGAACGCGCAAATTTTCGGACAAGTCATTTTTGTCGAGGTTACGAGTCTGTGACTAGTCATTGAAAAGAAAAATATTCCAGCCCTGTAATATCATATATCTTTCATGATATGAAATACATAATTATATGTTTAAAAGGGCAGCCATAGTCAATTAATTTAAAGTGCAGTTTATATAGACTTTCAGACTCTTAACGTGGGTCTGGAAAAAAAATAAAAATTATGAGAGCATTCTAACATCTGAGCAACAAATATATATATATTTACCTAGCATCTTTTACCACAAAGATTGATAGGAGCTATACTGACCTAAATTGATATGCACAATAAATGCATTCATATATAATGTATACAGTAGAAACTCTCCTTGCCGAATCTTCTTCATACCGAAATCCTTTGCTATCTGGACCTTTTTTTAAAGTCTTGATACTTTATCTTCTTTATCTTATGTAAGATTTAGATCTGCAATCCAAAACCTTAACATTTTGCAATCCGGTTGAATTTCTATGACACAGTATGTAATCTGAGCGTTAATTGCTGACACCAATCAGCAAGGTGCTAATCACCAGTGAGCGGACAGTGTAAAGGGAGCGTATTTACATACTGGCAATGTCTTAAAATCTACCAATGATCTATTAAGCCGTGAAAGTTACCATTGTCAACTAGCTGGTGATTAGTAGCTTGGCTGCTATTGACTTGTGACTGAAATTTTGTAAGAGGCTTTTTTCCCATTTGTAAAGTGTTAATTTGCCATAAATGATAAATAAATTAGTCTTACAAAACTTAAGCATTCTGAGGCACTTAAGTTGTTATTTCACTTGAGGAAATTTGGCAGAAGAGAATATTGGGGACATGGTTTGAGAAACTTGCTGAACTCATGGCCATGACTGAAAGAAGATTGTTTGGCTAAATTTTCTTTAAAGCAAACCCACTGGACTCATTTTTAACAGTTAATAAACCATACATTCTTGGAAATAAAGACAAGATAACTAGAGACATATGAAAGTTAAAATAGAATAAATAAAAAATTGAATAAAAGTAGTAACTTGCATGTACAACAACCCTGTTTGTCATGTATGTACACTTGGTATGTGTTCATAAAATGCATGTATGTTAAAATATATTTATGACAACAAGCCAGATTTTGTAAACAAAATATACAGAATATAAATCAGTTTTTGTACCCAGAATATATGTCTTAGTAAATGATTGATTATATCAGGCGTTGTCACTTTTCTAAATGATCAGGCTATAGCAAATAAAATTGATTTAACAGACCACAGAATATCAAAAGTAAAGTGTTCTACAATCAGGAATCCTCTACTATCTGGACATTTTGGGTGGCCCAAATGGGGGCCGGATTATGTGTTTTTACCATATAAACAACCAAACAACATCCTTATCTGTGTGTGCCTGCTATCTGTCCCTAGGTGGCCAACGCTCTGCCAACACCTGACCAGCTGACGCTAAGCATCAAGGCCCTGCTGGATCATATCTCCCAGCAGAGCTACAAGTATGACACTGTCCTTCCCTGTGTCAGAGCTCTTGTCATGCTGACTGAACATGACTACAGCTTCCACCTCATCAAACTGTGAGTAAAACAAGATTGGGTTATGTTGACTGCATTTAATTTTGCATATCAAGCATCTTAAAATATATTTTCTTCTTCTTTGATTTAGAATTTTGTGATATTCACATATTATAACTAAGATATAATTTATAATTTCTTCTTTAATTCCGAATGTTGTGATATTCACGTTTTGTTTATCACTATGATTTAATTTCTTCTTTAATTCCGAATGTTGTTGTATTCCCATTTTGATTATAACTAAAATATTATTTTTTCTTCTTTAATTCAAAATGTTGTGATATTCACATTTTGATTATAACTTTAGCATTTCCAGTGCTGTGGTTTTTGTCTACTCAAATGTAATACTGTATCCAAATAGCAACGACAAGTTGACATATGTTCACCTTAGAGCGTCAGCTCTAGGTACGTGAGGCCCAAGGTTCGATCCCGGGCCGCAACATACTAAAGTCACTTAAAATGGTAGTGGTATAGCTCCCTTGCTAATGCTGAAGCAAGTATAAGTGTAGTTCCATTACTGGTTGGCATAGTGTCATGATAATGTGACTGGGTGTAGTATCATGCCAAGTGTTCACAGCATGCTATACAGAGTGAAGGCAGCACCATATCTGCTTCAAGTTGACACCGTCTCCAGATAACTGAAATATTGTTGGTGGGATGATAAACCCAATAAACAAACAAACATGTTCACCTCAACTATTATTCTTGTTTTCCAGTTAATTAAATGTATATCCATAACATATTTTACATCCACTCATTCTTTTGAATTACCTCTACAGAGCATTCAGCAAACACAAGATGGCACTGTTCCAACTGCTGCAGCGTATCCAATCAAACTTCAGCAAGGACAGCTCCGACTGTCTCTCCACATTCTCCACCACTCTGGAGTTTCTCCGTCTTCTCGTCACTGTAGACCCTCCTGTAGCGGATCTGCCACTAACTCGTACCATCACACTAACCAATCAGGAGCTGCGACAGATTGTCAACTGGGGCCCCGATGTCCCTGACCACCCTTTGGTGGATCTTCAGAAACATTTAGAGGTAATTTTCTTTTTAAACCACAGGGTTATACTATTTTCACCTAATTTTGGTAGAAATTAACCTGTTTGGTGTTATTTATTTGTTAGTGCAATATAAAACTGTTATTCCACACTCATGTGACAAACAGTGTTATCCTGGAGTAACACAACAGCCAGTCTGCAGATACATTCCTTGGTAGGAAGAAAATCACAGGTACAGATTTTATGTTATGGATTGTTTTTTGAAATGCTGCTGCATGAAACAGGATGTTCTCTCATCTCTCATTAATATTCAAGCCACTTAGAGAATAATAAGCACTGGGCGCAAAACCAATTTACTAAACAATTGGAACATGTTCCTTCAAGTCAAATCAAGTGATTCAGCGACGAGGGAATTGCTTCACTGGCAGCCGGCTGGATTATGAATAGGGGATGCGTCTTGTCTTTGAGAATTTGCTTTTTCCTTGACTCTAGACCCCGAAGAGGGTGTGTGTCTTATCTTTGTGTGCGTCTTATCAATAAGACTTTACGATACATGAAGGCCAAGAGGGTAAAAATGTTGAGTGTCTGTCTGGGTAAAAGATGATAAACACAGACCATTTATTTAACATTGTATGTTGTTATGTTTCAGGACTGTGTGAAAGAGGAGGAGACATTAGACAGCCTTCTAGACAGTGTCAATAGTCTACTGACTGTCCTCAAGAGGGACTCACCACAGAAAACTCAACCAGGTGATCTGTCATTTGTTACCTGGTAGCTTTCACCTGAGAACAAAGATGGAGTCAATTTGACTTTATATTTATTTACTCTGTATTTATGTACCTGCCCATGGGCAGTTTGAGGAGCAAGATTGTTTTAGTCAACCAGAGGTACACCAGTGGTTCTACCCAGATATTTATTTAGGACCGTCCATCACCCACCACCTCCACACTGCCATAGTGACCAGTTAAGTGTCTGTTCACTATATTTTAAAAACACAATAGCAACGGAGACCGTTATAAATGCAACTTACCGTTGTGGTGGCACAAATTTGACAAAATTGTGCAGCTGAAGGTTGTATAATGAACAAAAAAATCAGTCGATGGCAATACATGTGACTTTTTATTTTTTTCCTTTTTAGCCAGCAATGGGTAGAAAAAAAGTAGAAATTTCATAATAAACACATTGCTTTTATGTAATTATCTTCATCATCACAGAGCCTCCTCCACCAACACTACCAGAACCTGAATCTTTAATCAGTCTGTTTAACATTCGCTCAACATACACAATCACCGACCCTGACGATGAGAGACTCAATGCAACATTCTGGCAGACGACCTTTGAACCAGATGACCCCGACCTTGTACCATGTGACCTTGATGCAATATGTAAGAAATATTGTCATGACTTTAACCTTGAGGAGGAGCTAAAGAAGGACAGCATGACATCAGAGGAGGAGCTTACAAAACCAAAGAAACTGAAGTGAGTTCTTTCAATCATAGTCTAAAAAAGGTTAAATAGGTCACATTTTGGATAAGAAATTGTAACTTTGTTCATACACATTTAATGGGAGTATTAGTACTTTTAAATGATTTTTATGTGTACCCTTTACAACCTTTTTCAAGTTTTTTTATTGATAATTAGAACTTCATGGACATTTACAAAGCAGGCTGGATACGTTTAATCTCATATTCTACCAAGGTTAAAAGTAAGTTTAAGTCTTGTTCTAGTCCATGATTTTTTCCTGAAGAAAAAGTTAACCTGCAAATTTAATACCACACAATTACCATCATTAATTAATTTTTGTGCTTTAAAAATTGTAGTTTTTTGACTGTCATGGATATTGTTTCACCTCACCTTCCCTATGAAGCGTCCCAATGATGTTAAGATTGATGCCTGAGAGGGTAATGGAGTCAAGCATACAAGTTACTTCCTGGCGTGATGTGTTAGTTGCCTGTATGTGATTTATAGGAATAACCCTGCATCCACAGGCAAGCAGATGGAACTATTAATTAGACTGAATAAGAGTATGGATAGAAGCATACATTTAGCAATAAGTTTGATTAAATCTGTTAAATATATTTTGAACATTTTCTTTTTCAGAGACAGAAGAAAATCACAAGAGTATGTATCTGGGATTGGAGGAGGAATGAGAAGACCTTTTGGTAAGTTGGACCTTTACGTTTTGCTTATACTGATCCTAGGGCAGACAGCCATAACAAAGCAGTGCTTGGCATCAAGAGGGATGGTAACCTGGCCTGACAGAGTGAGAAGCCAAAACCTTAACCTCTGAACTAAAGAACTGCCTCCCTAGCACAGTTGTCATTGGTTAGATACATAGAAACGCATAATGCCCTGGATATTAAGGGTAGAATGATGCCTGTAACAATGATAACCAAAATATTGCTAATCTTACAACTGGGCTCTTGGAAAGTGTATATACCAGTAATTTATCTATCATAGATTGTTGTCTATGTCAAAGTTACATGTATTTACATGATGCTACTTTGTTGTGCTAATCTTTGGCAACATTTCAACTGTAGATGTGGTTAAATTTCGTTTAACAAATTATGTCTGTGGCAAAACATAGTGAAATAAAATTACTCGCACATATCTCTCATTTAAAACAACATATTCAAGTTATTGGGATAGAATAAATATAGTTTGTTATGCTTTAATTATTATTGAATAGTGCACATTGTTTTATAAAATTGCTATGCAAATCATTTTGTCATTAAGAAAATTCATATATTTTTCTGTATTGTATTATGTATTAGATCTTATTATATATATATCAAACTCAGTTTCATAAATGTTAAGTACTTTATTGCATAATTCACACTTTGTTAATTTACTGATAATGGACTTTTTAATATTTGTTTTATCTTAAAGTGTTATCTACACTTTATTGTATGTTTATTGTTGTTTATTTTTTTATTTTCCTGTTGTTTCTTTAAATAGTTGCTCCGATGAGGGGCCGTGGAATCGCCCGGGGGCTTGCAGCCCATGGTAACAGACATGACCCATTTAGGTCGCGTCCTCCTAACACCAGTCGACCTCCGTCAATGCACGTGGATGACTTCATGAAGTTAGAGAAGAGTAGTGCCAGTAGGGAGGAGTCACCAAGTAGTACAGGTGGAGGCATTCGACGAGAAGGAGTAAGTTTAGGACTGAAGTATAGAGATAGTGCATGCGTAGGTGCAAGGATGTTGTGAGTGGGTGGGGTCTCCTAGAAGGAGAGGTGATTTCGTCTCTTATCTAATTGAAAAATATAGATGCCTTTCAGTCTCTATTGATTCAGTTATCAATATCCAATTTTAAAAATATCTATATTTAAAGTGTGATAATCAAGATAAAAATTCATCATCATAAATATCCATTTTTCACTTGATTAAGACAGGTGGTTAGTACATAAATAAATTTTATCAATGGATGTGAAACATTAGTGAATAGGAATGTGAAACACCTGTATCTTAAGGGATATAAAATTCCAGTTTATCAATGGATGTTTGTTTGGTCTGGCTAAAACCTTAAGGCTGGGTGGTTCTTCCCAGACCTTTGTCAGGGGTCAGTCTCCTCCCTTACTAGCTGGATGTTGGTAGACTCTCCATAACTGTGTTGCACTTAGTTAAAAAACTCGGTGAATTTGAGAAGAGAAATCAACAAGTCTAGACTCAAGCAATTTCATCAAAGACAAGCTTATGAATGTAGGACAGTACTTTACCCTTTACTTACTGGAAACACCATCAGGGTACTGTATGTTTAATGTTAATGGAGTGATTTGTGTTTCCAGCAAGTATAGGGTTAAACTTTATAGTTCAACTTTCAGCCTGACTTTCAACGAGGTCGGGGTGGGCGTGGCTTCGACAGAGGGCGTGGTGGATTTGACAGGGGACGTGGGGGCAGGTTCATGACACCCCCTGGCACCTTCCGGCGAGAACCAGGTATTGACAATTTTAATGTTTTGCATAGATTGGATTTTTATCACTACAATTAATGCAAATTAGTCTTTATAGATATTTTATGACATAAACAATGAATGTTTTTCCATAACTGTTAATATTATTTTAAAATTAGTCAAAGACAAATGTATTTTTAGAATTCATGAAATCTTTTAACACTGTTCTGTAAATAAAGATTTCAAATCATTTTGGTCAAGTCCCAAATTTTTCTGAATAATTAGGAAAGCATTCAGAATAACATTACCTGCATTCATGTATTAATTTCTCAAATGCACTATGTTCATGTTAAGGCCTATTGTTCTATAGGAAATATCAAACCTAACAGTTTTGACACTTTTAATTCTGCATTTATAGGAGGTTTATTTGTTTTTAGCCAAAGACTGACAATTATATATCCTGAGCATACATATTTAAAAACATATTTTTCAGTATTTCAAAGAAAATAAACAAAATAAGGTGTATTTTTAAGCTCATATACAATGTACATGTGCCATGAATGAAAAGGGTTAACAGACATTAGCAGTTATTTTTTATTCTTCATTAACAGGTACAAGATTTTATTTCTAGTACTTTTTCAAAAATTCCTGACTATATTTTTTTTCAAGCATGATTACCTTTTCAGTTAGGTTTTTTTTTTACTGTTGTTGTTTTTTTGCTTTTATCGAAGAATGAGTGTTTCTATACATATTGTCTGTTTAAATATTTGCATTTAACTATCCTACTGATTTAAAATACAAACATTGGAACATGAGGGTGATGGTATTCCTTAGCCCATACTGGATCTGACATTTAATACAAACATTTATTAAACAAGTTCAGGAATAGTGATAGTAATCAAATCTATGGCTAGCTTACTATAATTTTCCTGGATGAGTTTTATAAAGTTTGTATTAAATGACAACACGTGTCAGACTCTTTTTATCACATTATTTAAGTCACCAATGTATTGTCTACGAAAATTTTAACAACAATATTTGGTGAAATAGTGGTATAAGACAGTCTGCATTATGATGACATTGATGATGTTTTAAGTCAAAAAGGTATAGTACACTTGTGTTATATAACACAATATGTAATGAGTCTTTTTAATGAAAAACAAGGGGAATCATATGGTAAATTAGTTTACTTCTCTAAATATGTGTTGCAGTCTGTGATTATTCCAAAATTCTCAGTAAAACCATTTAATTTTGCTGGCAATCACGGTTGATTTTTTTTCAAACATGTAATTTATTTAAATATTTTTTTGGCTACCAGAGCTCAAAATAGGAAAAGTAATCATGATACAAACCATCATAATACAAACGTGTTATTCAGAACTATTGTTTCTTGTTCTCATTGCCATGATCTCAGTACTTTTAGCCTTGAGTGTTACTGTGTTTTCTATTACAACAGGAGGTTTCCGAGGTGTGAGTGATGTTGGAGACTTTGGATCACTGTACAGTGGACGGGCGAAACCTTCCTTTATCAACCCAAGGTCTTTCAATACAAGGGGGTAAATGTACTTTCATATATTAATCATATCCATAGAATCAACCGGACCTGGTAGTGCAATTTGTAATGTGTTTCGCGTACGAGAGGCCTCAGGTTTGATCCCGGAGAGTGCCATACCAGAATCATTGAAAACATAATATCCTTATGTTGATAAATATGAACATTAATTTTATAAATGTAAAAGTGTTGAGATATTTTTGGCTCTGGATTAGGAAAAGGATTTCATATATCATCTATAGATAAGCTTGATTTATAATACCTTATTAGTTGAAAGTGTCTAAATTATATAAAGTTAACAATCATACTTGTTATTACAGCCCATAATTAGACATGTTAAGAAAGATTTGTTAGTTTGTTAATATTTTTTAACTGAACACTTTTATAACTTAAGGTAGCAGGCATAAAATAATGCAAAACTTTAGAAATGTATGCTAAATGTTTTGGGTGATACTTTTAAGTCTTGAGGATATCTTACTCGATAATGAATGGTGAAAAAAAATACAGGATTTGTAGCCACTCAAATAGTGTCTGAAAGTCATAAGTAAATATTCTAATTTGGGTGCCCTGCCTTTGTCTGTAGTTGTTTGCAAAACACTTTTATATCTCCAACTTAACTAGATTTTAACTTTACATGGTAAATCTAAAATCCAACTTAAATGAACAAGATCCGTTTACATTCTCTAGCTTTTCAACCTTCAAACAGTCCAAATAATGTAAAAAGTGCAAAAAAAATCCATGTACATTACACACCAGCTGCCCTTGCATTGTCAAGTTAGTATTAAAAACTTACTGGCAGATGGTTTGTATTCTGTAAAAGTCCATGGAGGGCAAAATGTTTGTCTATTAACCTAGGAACGATCTATCAAATGAGGTGTTAGCCAAAGTTGATATGACAAATTGAAACAAAATATATTGAAAAAACAAAAACTAATTAAATATCATGGCATTGATTGAAAGCTGACCATGCTATCATTGAAAGCACATTTATCACTTATTAAAGGTACTGGATGATTTAGTAAAAAGCGTAGATACAGAATTTTTTATCAGGTTTTGGTCATGTGACTAAAACAACTGAACATTATGTCTGTTTCTTTAAACAGTTGTGTTATTCTCCTGATGGTGTGTTTTCAGTCACGAGCGTACTATATCTGGGGACCATAGGGATGTTCGGGGTGGCAGGTTTGAGCCTCGAGGAGGCCGTGGACCTTGGAGTAGAGGCCCAGGATGGCCCATGCCACGCTTCAAGGATGATAGGTAGGTCGGCCAATAGAAACAATTGTTGAGAACTGTAGTTTCTTGGTAACTTTTGTTAATATTATTATTGTATACATTCATGTATGTTGTTAGAAAATAATTGATACTGACAATTGGGTTGAACAACAATGTCCAAAATCATTCTCTAAATCGACATCTTAATTTAATATTTATTTGCATGTTGTTTTTTATGTGCAATTTATATTTCTTTAATACAATTTCATTGTGTTTTTTTGTGTGTGTTTTTTTAAGAAACTGCAGGATGATGCAATTAATAAGTAATACTTTCCACAATGAAACAATGTAATTAGCACCACGGTTCAAAACAAGAACACCAGTTTTTTTCTAGACATAAGTCCTCGGTCTTCCTTGACCAATTATTAGCTAAACATTGCCATTTTAAACAATAATATGTTGGTGCAATGTATTTAAAACAACAAACAAAAATAAAACAAGAAGCATGGCACAGAAGGCTGCCTTATACAATAGCCAGTGACTCTTGCTAATCTAAATAAATACAATCATAAATATAGGTTATGTTTGTAGCTGTATAAGTGCCAGGTGTTATGTACATTATAAAATATCCAGATATCTTAAAGAGAGACCGGACCTTGTAGCGCAATCGGTAGAGCATTGGCTCCAGGTACTGGAGACCTGAGTTCGATCCAGGGCCACAATATACCAAAGTCATTAAAAATGGTAGTGGTATAGCTCCCTTGCTTATGCTCAAGCAAATATAAGGTAGTTCCATGACTGGTTTGCCCCGTGTCAGAATAATGTGACTGGTTGTGGTATCATGCCTGGTGTTCATGGCATGCTGTACACAGTGAAAGCAGCACTGTGTCTGCTTTGAGTGGACACCGTCTCCAGATAACTAAAATAGTGCTGGTGGGACGATAAACCAAATAAATAAATATCTTAAAGACAGTAATCAAACATCACTTCTTTCAGGTTTGCCCAAGGACTAGGTGGTGGTGGTGGTGGACCAAGTTTCCGTGGAAACCGTACAGATCCAGGGCGACATCAAAGATCCTTTACCAAATAGACATGAGAATTTTTGTTTCTGTGCAGCCAGGTATACCTAGTATTACAGGATGATGTTGAGATATGTGTTACATGTGCCACATATGGAACTTAAATGTGTCCCATGATATTCACTTCAACAGCAATAGAACAGAAAAATACACCAAATACTTGAGGATTTTAGAAGAAGAACTTTGAGGTGTGTGTGTTGTCTATATCATGAATGGCACATTATTACTGTGATTACAACTCTAATAGAGCAAAAGAGTTCATACACTACCTTAGGCCTTCTTCAGAACATATCATGATGGGCTTCAAGATTCGTTGTTATTCATTTTTTATTTTTTACAGTCTTGCATGTAGGGATTTGTTATAGTCGTATTTTACAGTGGCTTATAGTGAATCGTCACACACACACACCCAAACTTGTTAAAGGAACTTGCAATGAAGAACTATGTTTTACTTGTGGGCAAATATTGATATATGCTTATTAGCATTCAAAGTACTTTTTTTTAAAAATTGCAGTTTTAAGATTACAGAAAAGATGCCTCCTAATTAGAGTGTACCAATTCATGCATTAAGTTGTAATTCTTGGGGGTTTTTTTATATTTGTTGTTAAAAAGGGCAATGTTGTTTTATATTATATTAATGTCTGTGTGGTGAAAATCATTGGGGTTTGTTTTTTCTCATTTATTTGTAATGACTGCTAACTATTGTATCAATATGTTGTTCAAGTCATTGTTAATTGGTAGCACATTTGCCAGGATGTTGATAGGTCTCTATCTAGGAGTCTATCTTATCTCATGACCAATAAAGAGAGAAAAACTCACAAAACACATGTTCTTATACCTAATATCTATCTGGTTCTTTGATTATATAGGTATTTTTCATAGTATGTCATAAGGATTTTCCAAAGTTGAATGAAAACTATACATTGTTTAGTGGTGGTGATGATTGAGTTTAAGGCCCTCATGCAGCTTCACCCTTATTAGATGTTCATCCTATCAATAAACTACAGTTATCAGATGTTCATTCCATAAATAAACTACAGTTATCAGATGTTCATCCCATCAATAAACTACAGCTATCAGATTATTGGTTATTGGACATACTTCATACTTGATCCTGTTGAAAGACTCGGAATCTGTTAACATAATCTTAACAATGTCAGTGTCAGTGTCACATGAGCTTGCTTTAAAAGCACTGTTTAGTAACTAACAGAGAAGAATTACAACAATGAATTAATGATTTGATTGTGTTCTGACACTTGTTGTTCTTTGTGAGTACTTATTGTGAAGAATAAAATTTGTCATAATTTGTTGTTCTTCTTCAGTTATCCTCATGAGTATAAAAATTTAAAAACATGGTTATTTCTATAAGGGATACATGAGTTATTAGGAATTATTGCTTTTGAAGGGAAACATTTTTATTGAGGGTGTTGGGGAGGGGCGTGTGTGGTGGTGGGGGGGGGGGGGGGGGGTTGTGTTGGGAGGAATGCATTAGCACATGTATTTCTCTAACTTGAATACATGAAATACCTTTAATAATATAACCTTGATCTGCTGCATTGTTGATAATGAAGTTCAAACTAAATGAAAATAAAATTGTTGGCATTGCCCTTGATTAAGCTCTGCTCTTGTTTTTCTTCAGATTTAATAAAAAAAAGTAAACTCACATATTGTTTCGAATTTAAAGTTTGAAACAAATTGTTTGATCATTTTCCTTAATGTCTGTATCAGGATAGAATTGTAATGAAAACTTTATGGTAAATTCTGCAGTGTTCTTCATGGGAAAGAGGGTTGGTGGAAATAGCTTATTTTTAACATTCTCAGATGTTCAACATCTTGAAAAAAAACACAATTTAATGAATATCACATGCTGCCATTTCAAAATGTGCACATTTTTTTTCGCTCATTAGATTTTTTTATTGATTTATTTGGAAGAATTTAGAAGTTATTTATGTGTACTTCTAATATATCTGTTATCATGGTGTACAACAACAATTCATAAATGGGTCCATATATGTATGTAAATGTTGACATATTGTCTGGCACTTTTATAATTTATATTAACCAAACAAAGTAAGACTTCAGCAGCGGACAATGTGTTGAAATCGAAAAGATAAACAATCTAAATCCAGGGTATTTTAATGTTTTATTGAAAATGAGTTTTTATTAAAAAAATAAGCAATATAAAATAAATTTAAAAAAAACAGCAACAAAACATCTGTAACTCTACAAACATAACGTCCCATCTCACTGTGGACAATCTGTCTGTTTGGTTGGTTTATATTTGGAAATGTCAATTTTATAGCTGGCCATTTTATCCTCGAGTTTCTTCAAGATTGCTGGGTCTAGTGTCCGTTGGCGACTGAGAATCCAGGAGAACTCGGTGTTGAACAGATTAAAGTAGGACTGACAAGACCACACAAGGGAGTATGTGTCATAGTCGGTATCCACGATCCAGTAGGGCACCCGTGGGGAACCTGGAAACATACGGACATGTTGTAACATTTGTAACGCAGGCCGGTGCACACCCAAACCATAATCCATCCGTACACCAACACGCACTGACAGTTGCTTAACTGTGCAACTTTGAAAGATGCTTGAACCATGTCGCTAAAGAGTTAATACAGCAGCGAGGCTGATTTTAAGTAATAAGTTAGTTTAAGCTAAGTTATATACATATATCTATCGCATTCAGTGCATTCAGTATTCCGACTCGGGGTTAGAACTCGTTTGGTTACGGTTTGCTACGAAGTTGTCTTTGGGTCATAAATTATGATATTTGTGTGTACTATAAGATGTAATGCAGATTAGTTAATTGCACATAATGTCTTTATTGGGCGACTGTAGTGTAATCGGCGTACAAATCAAAGTGAACGCATGCATAAAGTATGTATTATACGTGTATTAGTATATCTCAGATACATAGACATATACATGTGTATTTTTTACCAAATATAGTTGAATCAAGATTGTCTGAGGAAGAGATACACATACGGTGTATTTATTTACTCTTGGCAAAATTATGTTTGACTTTCCGTCAAAGCGCTACAAAACAGGTCAGAGGCTTGTTTAATTACACTAGATTAAATGGTACATAATCGGTTCCTTTGCAGATTGTCCTTTCCATATATTTTGCTTTTCTGTATTTATTCTTTTACACTTTTACATAGAAATTGTAGGTTATTCCCTTGTCTAGAGCTTGCTCATTTTTGTATACATGTGGTTATTATCATATAACCTTATATTCATTTTAAATCTACAAGCTTTTCTTATTAAAACGTGTCTTATCTGCACAGTGGAAACTACAGGTTCTCGACAAAGGAGGTACACATAACATGCAGTTTTCATAAAAAAATGGTTAATCTTATTGGATACATATACATACTTATAAAATATTAGAACTTCGACATATATTAAAGATATTTGGCTACACCTAACATGCCAGATTGTTTTCTGATTAAATCAAACTTCTTTGGAACTAATGTAAAAAGAATAATAAATGCATACCGTTAAATTCTACAGAAAGTTTGGCCTTAACATTGGCATCCTCCGCAACCGCATCGCCTTCTGCTGATTTCTCGTTTCCATTAGTCCTGGAAAGTCGTCAAACATAAAAATAAGTATTTAAAAAATTAAACACTTTTTGTTTTCTTTACAAAACAATCAAACGAATATATTAAACAGGTAATATGTTCACATATCAAACAAACATATTAGACATATAATTACTGACATTTTATCATTGGTGATTTCGGTCTTTCTTCAGTTAAAAGAAAGATATTACGGTCCATCTTAAGAATTTTAATTTCGAAATTAATTCAAATAATCGTTTACTATCCAAAACACATGTTAAACGAAAACGGTTAATAGAACATCAAGTAAATTTATATTTGTCTGAAAAATCGCAAACCTAGAACCAGAGCTTTAAAACTTACTCTGGTAATAAAAACCTTTGGTGAACATTTATTTCTGCCTACATCTTCTTACCACACATATTGACTACGGCATCTGCTAACGGCAACCTCAACACACAACAGCACCTGCTAACAGCAATTTCTACTAACGACTAAGTTGCTAACTACAATCTCAATTTTCAACAACCTCTGCTAACAGCAACCTCGACTTACGACAGTATCTGTTAACGGCTACTTCAACTTACGACAACATCACCTAACGGCAATCTCTTCGTACGACAACCTCTGCTAACGGCAACCTCAACTTACGACAACATCACCTAACGGCAATCCCTTTAAACGACAACCTTTGCTAACGGCAACCTCAACTTATGACAGCCTCTTCCCACGGCAATATCTTCTTATGAAAACCTTTGCCAACGACGATCTCTGCTGTCTACACCTTCTGCTTATGACAACCTCCGATTACAAAACCCTCTGATGACGAAAACCTCTGCTAACGACAAAATTGATACACCGGTCATTGCTACCGGAAAATTAAAATATCTTCTCAATGGGTATTATTTCCTAATAACATCTAATTAACACCGAAGTCTAATAAACGACCATCACAGTTTAAAAGTCCCACTTACTCGATGCCTCTGTTGAATACCCGGATGTGTCCGTCAGCTTTCAGGCTGTAGTTGGCCCTGATGCAACTCTGTTCCAACTCAGTGACAAAGAAGAACTTCTGGATCTCATACCAGTCACCAAGGTACTGTAAATATATGTGTCGGCTAACAGAAACGAGGAATATCTTTAAACCTATATGCCCCGCTGCTGAGATCGCCGTTTATTGATATCCTTTCCAAATATCGAGACACCAAACTAGTTTACCTCTTTACATCAGTCTTTTGCTTATTGTTGAAGCTTATAACTTAATAGACAATAACAGGATCGAGTGAGGTTTTATGCATTATACGCCCTATTATTGTTGGAATATCATTTTGGATTGATCAGGAGGTCGCGGGTTCAAACAACGGCCGGGTCAAACCAAAGACTTTAAAGTTGGTAGTAGTGGCTTCCCTCGGAAGCTCGGGGCTAAAGGGACAGCATTACGCCTGACTCGTCAGTGTCAGTACAATGGACCAATTCAGTCCCTGGGCACCTCACAAGTGCCCCTGTGCTATAATGATAGAAATGTCGCTGCATGGTATCGTCAAAAATGCCGGCAAATCCCAAATCCCTCATTTTGGATTGTTCGTGACTTTTATTACTACCCTTTTTAAAAAACGTTACGCCCTGGGGACTTTTAATAGAAGTAATACAGTATATTATGTTACCTGGAATTTCTACCAATGCGAGTCGCTTTGATATATTTTTGGTCTAACCTGGAGTCAGCATTTGTTTAGAAGGTCAAAAGTGAGGTGAGCTACGCAATCTAAACCCTTTGGGGCTTATTAATTAAGAAGACCTATTTAAGTCTCAGTTGTGGAAGGTCACATGTATGATCCAAAACCAGTTCTTAATACATATACACTAGTCAAACAAATACTAGTTAAATCATAATTATGTGATGGTATGTGGTCTGTGTAAGCGTTGCGCAGTACCGTGTCACGTGGGACTGCATCAAATCTGCCACATGTGGGCAGCGTCTCCATAAAAGGATACTGTTTGAAAGTTTATTAGAACAAATATTCATATTCAACAATAAAATGCACGAAATAAATGAAGCTGTTGTAAGTTAAGTATTACAATACAAGAACACAAATTTGTGCTTATTTTTAAAAATTGCAATAACTTTATTTCTCTGCCAAGCATTCTAACACAATAACACTATCTCTATTATTTTTAAACCAAAGCAAATGTATGTGTACTTCCGTCTCTACTGACCCATAGTTGTTAAAGTGATACACATTATCATTTTAAATGACGATTCTTTCTCTCTCTCTCTCTCTCTCTCTCTCTCTCTCTCTCTCTCTCTCTCTCTCTCTCTCTCTCTCTCTCTCTCTCTCTCTCTCTCTCTCTCTCTATATATATATATATATATATATATATATATATATATATATATATATATTAATAAGAAAAAAAACACAATCGAGCAACTTAAACATCTTATTGAAACAGCTGGTCGGTTGAGTGCTGAATCGTTGGCTTTCCGACTTTGTTCAATAAGGTTCGATTGCTTACCAAAAAAGTTTATTTATAAAACAACAAAAATGTCATGATACAATTCTTTAAATATTATTTTGACCAATGCGTAAAGAAATAAAGATCTATATTGCACCAAATTATGTGACATTATTAAATTTTTTTTGAGAGAATGAATAGAAGAAAACAGACGACAATAATTACCTAGATTGCATTTGTACAATAAAAAAAAGGCCAACTTCCTAGAATTATTGACATCCGATGCGGTATGTGGACACATCAGAACAAGCGGAATCAATGTCAACAACAATTACTCAAAGTCTTTTATTTACTTACCTTTTCAACGTCTAGATTCTGTACTACGTCGACTGGCGGACATTTTCCGGGCTTCACAATCTGAGATGAGACAGTGATCAACATCGCCCCCACGATCGACAAACATAAGATTAAGTAATTCATTATTATATTTTCCCCTCTCCTTTTATCGCTTCTTCGCTCACGGACACGCGCCTAATGATAGACCTAATCTTCACATAACGCCGACCTTTTATAAGAAGCAGGCATTCTTATCTGTTTGGGGGTTACATAAGACTAAGGTTCACTTGTTTGTGCTCCATTAATGTGACGGTGTCCAGAATGACCACGAGGTTGTACCTGGCAACGTTGGAATTTATATACTGTAAGAGTGACTTTGAGACTCAGTTTCTGGACAGTTTTAGGCCAATTACGAAACAGCTGAATAAGAAAATTGGTGCTTATAATGCTATCAAGCCAAACAGCAATATCAAATAGTTATTTTTTACAAATTGTGAAATTTGATCATTTTTTTTTTTATGTAACTATATGTTTTTATGTAACCGTTTTTTGTGTTAGTATGATTTTGTTTATCTACAATACATGACAAACAACTTTATGATGACGTTTATTTTACTTAGTTTTATTTTTGTATTAGATAAAATGCTAATTTATCATTTTTTCCGTTTGCGTTAATATCGTACATTTTAAATTAATATAAAGGTAAATTATTGAATTTGCAAACAAATACGACTCGATTTTAAAATAGTATCTGTTTGTTGGGTGATTTTAATATAAATATGATCTTAAGCGGTCAGAAAAAAAACAGCAGATGAATGCGGCGGTGCCGGCTAACCAAATCTATTTAAGACTATAGAGTCCAACATGCCTGCGTGTGTGTGTGTGTGTGTGATTGGGGGAGGCGGGGGGGGGGGGGGGGGGGGTAGATGGACGAGTGTGTTTTATATTGGCAGATATTAAAGGAAGAACTACACACGTTTGCTGAAAACTAGCAAATTTTCAGTCAAGATAAATGTCCAAACTATAGACAGTCCACTCGAAATGTCTGTCCAAGTACTAGTACTGTACTGTTTAAATTTTAACATGTTGTTTTGCCACAACTTCAGAACTTAAATCCTTCTTGGGTTGATTGCTTTATGTCATCACATCTTTATCTACAGAATAGCATGAACTCGAGACCAGGTCAACATCTTATGTACTTGTGTACAGGACATTGATCCTTCATCACATGTTTCAAAACGTGCCCTGTTACTAGCCGTTTCATGATAAAACCTGTTTAGAAGTGGACTTAGTTTGCTCCCAGATATTTGAAATTCACCAACCAATTTTGACAGGATCGAACGAAACCTCAGCAACCAATTTTGACAGGATCGAACGAAACCGCAGCAACGAATTTTTGAAATTTTGAAAATGCCCAGATATTTGGAAGATTAAGAGATCGTAAAATTTGGAACTATCTCGTAATTGAGAAGTGCCGCAGCGTGCCAGAGCGAACTATAACATAGGTTAGCGAATAAACAACGTACAGACTTTGAAAAACAAGACGATTACACAAAAACATTAAGATCTTAGTCTAGAGAAAAGCGTTTTATATACGTGCAAGTCCCTCAGCTGACACGAGTCTGTAGTTTTGTACAGTCCATTTAGATGAAGGTGACCCTAACGACTGTAATTGTGTAGGTGCCAACTGCAGATCAGAACAAACGAGAGTTTTGTAAATTACAAGAAACCACAACAAAAAACACACACGCGTATAGCAGACATTTGCTCTTGAAATTGTGGCCCAACCCTTTTGTTATTATATTGCATAGGAAAATATGTTGGCTTGTGTTAATTTGGCAATGCACTATTATAAAAACTCAATGATTAAAGCTATATATGATTATTATAGATATTAAGATATGTTTATAGAGTAAATTTTTTGCAGGGTTTCTCTGATTTTCAGCCAACATCGAAGTGAAATTCCTATCTACATGTATAAAGATTACAACCAGTGCGCAATGAGCGCTTTCGCAATATCGCTGGAAAAATGGGATTTGTTTTGGAATTTGTATAGAATGTTTTAACTCGACGTGTTTTGCGTTACATAAGACAGTATTCGAAGTATCTTTTTAAAGTGCGAATGTGTTGTAAATTTGTTGGAAAGGAACGTGTAAAGTTGGTGTATGTTTGGATAGAGAAGTAAGTTATACTTGTTTACGGAGACATGGAATGATACGTGTATGCAGCAATGATTCAACTGGTTAAATTAATTGTATTGCATTAGATATAAATTATGTGCTCAATATTGCAAAATAAATGTTACATAAGTGTTTTAAATAAGCATCTATAAAGTTCCTTTTTAAATATTATATATATTTATATAACGTTATATTTTTGCGTTTTTGATATTAATCTTACAATAAACTCACATTGTAAAAACGTTTCTTTTTAATATAAAGCACTACAGTACAAACAGTTCACTGCTTTGTTTGTTCGATTTATGGTCCCACTAACAACATTTCAGTTATCTGGAGACGTTGTCGGCTTGATGGTCATATAGTGTTTATTTCACTGCCCTGCGAACACCCGACTTTATACCACACCAAGTTATATTATTCTGATCGCGGGCTCAGCAGCTATGTAACTGCCTTTACATTTACCCGAGTGTTAGCAAGGGAGCAATCCAGGGTCCATATAAACACGCCAATATTAACACAGAAAAGAATGATAAGAAGTACATCGATTAGATGGAATTTAAGTTAGCAGAGAAATTGTGATGGGCTAGTAAACAGGGCTACAGATAAGGGGCGTATCTGCGTATTTTACTCATTTCAAAAGACAAAATATTCAAAATATTTCACCTCTGGACGTTACAGTACGCCCAGAAAATCCAATTAATGTAACGTTTTTGATAGTTGTGCGTTACTTATTAGCTCATCTATTTTCTTACAAAAATTGACAGGTGAAGGTTATCTTAAATTGCTGAATCGGTAGTGCAATAAAACGACGTCCTTGATTGGTTACTATATTTAACCAGAGTAAAATTCATAAAAAAATCCTTTTCACTACGTAAGCAGTTTCAAAAATGAAGGTGATAAAAATTTACCAAATGGTTATTATTTATTCCGGTTGTAAAAATCAACAACAAAAATACGCACACACAAACAGAAAAAAAATACTTTACTCAATTTTTATTATCTTAGGAAGTTGTCACTCAATTCAGTAAAATTCCTATCTGGAGTCTTGCTAGTTATTTTCTTATCTGCAACATTTATATAAATAGTTGTGTTTATATAAGCCTAACACAACTATATTGTGCTGGAAAATTTTTTTTTTGGTACAAACCACATCGTCCGATACCCATGCTCGTCTAGTCCGTGTTGTTGTTTTTTTACATTTGTTGACCGTGGGTTTATTGGTTAATTTTCTGTTGTCTTATCGAACTGAACAGAACCAAATGGCCAATTATGATATTGTTTACAGAATCCATACTCTTCAGCGTGGAGATGTATAATAACGACGTCGCCATTTTGACAAGTCTGTCGAAACAATGAAAGAACGAGTTTTATAATTGGACTGAATTCTTCACCGGATTATAAAGCGACCAATGAAATATGATTACCAGAAACAGCGGAAAGTGAACGAAAAATACCACGGGCGATGAATGGAGAGTAACAGAATGGATCGGTCGTGGGTGTCCAACGATGTTCAAACCCCAACATCTTATTTTAAACCAACTGGTTTGACCGTGAAAACATTGTGTGCATTTCTTTTAGTTATATGATAAATGTATGAACAGTTGAACGCATGTACATGGAAACGTTTCAATAATGTTTAATAAGGTATTTGAACTATCAAATTGTTATGGTCATATAGGGTTACGTTGAAATCGGGATTTTGAAAACATAAACAGTGGTCGTTTATATAAGGTGGTCTTATTGCTCAAAAAGTCTTTTGCACAGGCTTGATTGTACACATGCATCCATTAGTTTGTTTTACGTTATAAAGTGTCTTCACAAATCATATTTTGCTCGAAACTACATTTCAGTATTCGAACGCCATAACTAATTTCCCATCAAAAGACTTGGCGATTCTTTTTCTCACATATTTCCTGTGATACCTGTTCAGAATTTGATATTTCCTTATATATAACTGATATCATTAATTCCCATTCATTCTCTCTCTCACAAAACACAAAACCTTTTATTTATTGAAACTATTGTGCATGTATCAAAATGTGTATATTTTCCCTTGTTGTGGCAAATGTCCAATGAATCATTCACTTGCATGCGTACTAGAAATCTTTTCTATCATTTTGGCTGTACTCCGGGAAAGGCCTAATTTCGCTATTTTTAACGAATACGGAACAAGGACAACGTTTATGGACACGGGCGACAGAGACGTAGAATATATTAACAAGTTTTTAACGTGTTTGTTTTTCGCGGATGCGGAGGACGGATGCAGATTGTGGATATCGACGAAAGACTAAGAGATATGGCCTTACATACAAACTATTGCTATGGAATAAATACGAACATCTGTTCGAATACGTATTAATTGAAAAATCAATGCGCGAAAAGTACTGTCTGAATCGGATCATATCGACGACTGTACGGATATACCGAGTTTGTGCATTAATATACCTCCAATTATCATATTAAGACAGGAAAATGTATCACGTCGCACTTAGATTGGGGAACAGAAATCCCCGCGGGAAATAAGTGCGCACGCGCGGAGCCACTTCCGGTTTTAATCATAGTGTCTAATTCGGACAAGAATATAGACCAACAAATATGATCTTCTATAGATCGTTTGGAATAATACACCAAACATTTCGAAACACCATTCTCTTATTTCCTGATCTGGACTGAACGCTGTTGTTTCTTAATCGTTTCTTGCTATTGAATATATTGATTTAGATTCCATTGACTTTCACTACGCCAAGGATGAATGACGTTTCAAAGTTATTGGAGATACGAATCTGTCATGATGTTAATGCGCATCAACTTATTTTAAGTGTAGCTTTCCAACTTGTCTGTGTATCTTTTGCTTTGTAAACATTGCCGTGTTTTGTTAAGCTATGACGTATTTGTCGACGGGTTAATGTTTGTGTTAATATACGAGACGTAATTGAGCATTAGGAACATGATTCCGATTTTAAGGTTGAATTGGAAAGTGTTTGGATAAGCAAAAACTATCTGGTTTGCAAGTATTCGCAAACATGTTCATTGTAGTAAATGAAATGTCACAAACATTGAGATACTTTATTAAATAATAAACGTTAGATGTTCATCAAACAATGTTATTTAGTCTGAGAGTCTCTTGCAGAGGCATGCGTATATAATACCAACGCTTGAACACAAAGAGCGCGAATAGATGTGATTTAGTTTGATGTTGGTAAGAATGAATGCAATTTTATATGTGCGCCCATGTATGTGATTTGTTTGTGACTGATTAGTTCCTTGACAAAATAAATAATAATTATTATAGCGTTACATTAACAGTGTCCCATCGTTTAAGTGATTTTTTTTTTTGCAGAAGTGAAAATATTTCAACGTAAGTGAAGGTTACGTGGCGATGGACTGTGAACATGGTTTGTGTTTTACAAAAATAATTGAAAAAAAATATTTTTTTATCTGCATAATTCCATAATAGGCGTATCTGATATAATAAAAATAGAATATTGTGAGCATCTAATGACTTGCAATACTTTAACCATTTTTTTTCTCAAGTAAACATGTACTGTAGCACTGACGCAGGCGAGTTTATAGAAGAATAGGGGTTTGCAAATGATTTTGTTGTACGAAGGTAAACAAAAACAATATTTGTGTGGATATACGTATTTTATATCGAATGTGAATACAATAGTGATTTTGTGAGTAGGACAGTGATTTGTTCTAGATTTTGGTTCATAAATAAAGTAAATGAGAGTAAATTAGTAAATGGATATAAATGGTTTCTGCAATTTATTGGTTTTGAGTAAATAAGAGTGATTTTGTTTCTCGGCGAAAATACATTTATAAGATTAGATAACGGTAAAGAGAAGAGATTGACCATTTACTGGCTGTGCTGGTTTTACTTGCAATATGGGTTTGATGATACGCTCGAGGAAGAAGAAGAAAGGTAAGTACTATTATACAGCAGACTTAAATGTTGTATCCGACAGTTTGCCTTATTCAAATGCAAGTAACACTATTTCCCCACTATTTTGAGGACATTTAGGCATAATTTATGCATAAACACATACTTAAGTCTAAGTAAAAAACTATTTTAAACACTACCGATGTAACTCGTTCTCAAAAGTAAGTTGTCAGGTTGTTTTCTTAGTTTAACAAAAGTTATCTCTGCAGCGTGGTTCAAACAGATATTTCCGGTATTGACGAGTGTAGCTGTTCACAAAGATCTAGGGCATCAATAAAAGCATTCTGCGGGACCTTTTCAGATAACACTGACTGATTTGATTATTTGAGAAAACAATCGTTGACCCAAACTGTCGGATACCACCTTTAAAGCCATATAACCTTGTGTGACGCATTAAATAACTGTCATGTTTGTGTTCATGCTGTTCAAGATTTGATCTTATTCCCACAACAAAAATACTTGCGACGTAAGGTTATAACCACAGCCTCACTTCCCCTTCCATACACAAAAATACACCAGGTTTGTACCGTCAGTGTGTCTCAGTGTTTCAGAATGTCCTTGAAACTTCAGAGATTGGTGTATTTTTATATTAAATATTAAAATGTCTCAAATGTGACAGACGTTTTTAAACAATTCTTTTAATTAATTAATAATAACCCAAATAATTACGATTACGACGTAATTCAATGATTTGTTTGTTCTCCTTAAATTTTATTCGCCAACAATGTATTGATAAAATAGTGCAAATGTATTTAACCGTTTGGATTGGCTTAAGATTTTTTAGAATCTATGCCTTACAAATATACTGTTAAATTATGTATCACTTACTATTTTGTGCACCATTAAAAGATTGTCAATGTGTTTTTAATTTTGCACGATTTTACGACTTTGTGCACGCATAAACACCCACTTTTCAAACAGTTTTTATTATGTTTCTTACTTTTCAACAATCTTATATCCGCCCATTCTTACCTTTCGAACATAACATTGTTGAATACAGAATTCACTTGTATATGTAATAACCTTCGAAATCTTGTTATTAATTTGTGCATTTTTTATTAAAAATATACTAAGCATCTTATCTCTTGTAAAACAGACCATAAAAGACCAATTTTCAAAATAAAACAACAGGATCCTTATACCATGTATCTGCAGGCATTGTAACACTTATTTTGCCAGATCGGATACCAGTCCATTAAAATTCATATGGACATGTAGTTCATATTAACCAGCTACAAACCCAGAAAACTGAGCTAAATGCTGTCTAGAGAATTGGAAAAAAGAAATTCGGACGCAACAGCCTCTAGACACGATCTGGTTCAGCACTGTCCGTCGTTGCCTCGACAATGCGTGCTTAGAGAGAATAAGATCACCGCCTGCATGAACAGAATGTAATAGCTGTACCTGTAATAACAACTAGTGTAAATGAAAACTCAAACAAAAAACAACAACAACAAAAAAAACAACAACAAACAAACAAAAAAAAAAACAAAAAAAAAAAACTAAAAATGGCATTGAAATAAATGCTACATATAATTTTCGCCGGGGATTCTGAAACAGTTAAACCCGACATGCCAAGTAAAGTAATACATTTCCAAACCCTACGCCAAGTTGAGCGGCGTTTCATAATAGCGATTTTATTTAGATTAATGAGGGCTAGTTCTGTAGACAAGAACGTTTCATTTAACTTCTGAGAGGTATATAAGACACTAATGGGCGCTTCTCATGATCATAAAACATGATATATTTGGTTTTTGGAAATGTGAGACAACTTGATCTGAAATATTGCAAATGTTTACCACGCCATTTTATAACTGTTTACCAAGAAGACCCCCAAAACATGCTTGGATCTCTAATTGTAATAAACGACCATGGTGTTTAAATAAAGTTATGTACTGTGTTTGGGCCAAAGTTACCAATTTTATGGTGGCAGTTTCTCCCTTTTCGAAATCATAAGAAAAAGAAAAGATGTATTAATATAAAACATGTTTAGAAAAACGAAAAAGATTACAGGAGAGTGGTATTGACGGATTAAAAAAAACTGTGAGTTAATTTTAAACTCAGTAAATTACTTGAATGCCTTGCATAGTTAACAGGGTTAAACTTACACTGCTCATACAGTGCGTTTAGCACTTTGATTTGGACCATGGACACATTGGTATTCCATATAACACCCTTCATGGAGCATGCCGAGAGGAACACTGGACACTGTCGAGTTGAGGGCCGAAATGTCAGATCTTACCCTGGAGAATACCAGGGAACAATATGTGATGCCGCGTTTAAGCCGCCATTAATAATACATTATACACCCAGACAGCTAGTTCCGTTATGATAAGCTTCCCTGAAAGTAAATGTTCAATGTTATAGTGTGTCATTTGTTCATACCAACGGCGTCAATATGTGCTACCCTACTCATTTTTTAGTAGTTGCTTACAATTTTTAGGTAGTCGATAACTCGTCTGGATAAACACCGTTTGTCTTTTCATGATCAATTCCTGCTTAAAAATTGAGATAAACACCTCTGTCAGATTAAGCATATAATTTAGTAAGGGGGGGACCCCGCAGTTAAACTATCTTTTATAAATGACGAAATCCGTGTTGACTTATTAACACTGCTGTTTTATATGACACAAAGAATTATCATCATCATCATCATCATCATCCTCATCATCATCATCAGCAGCAGCAGCAGCAGCAGCACCATCACCATCATCATCGCTATCATCATTGCTTTCATCATCATCATCGTCATCATCATCATCATCATCATCATCATCATCATCATCATCATCATCATCTGCTTCTTCTTCTTCTTCTTTATTTTCTTCTTCTTCGTCAACATCATCATCATCATTATCATCGTTATCATCTAAGTAATCATTGCCATCATCATCATCATCATCATCATCATCATCATCATCATTATCATCATCATCACCATCATCATCATCATCATCATCACCACCATCATCATCATCATCATCGTCGTCGTCCTCGTAATCATCGCCATCGGCATCATCATCATTATCATCATCATCGTCTTTTTCCTCGTCTTCATCATTTTCATCAACAACATCTTTATCGTCATAACGATTAATACATTTACAGGAGACACTGGCGGAAACATCTTTGCATCATACTATTTAAATGCATACCGCCTTTTGTATTGTATAGGACTTTTAAAACCTATAAAATACAATTAAGAATACAAAACTACCATTCTCTCATCAAAGCTTCATTAAAATTTCATTAAGTTGCTTTTAGACTTTTCATCACATCTATGACACAATTTAGTTCTGTGTTCTTTGTAGAAGCATTATTTTTTTATAACAGAGTATTTTCTACCGCGTAATGGCGCATCACTTAGTTAAACAATCCGAAAAAGCGCCGTTCCGGTACTTATTATTGAAACATTCTGCCGAAGACGGTGTAAAAATGCCTGCCTAATGTTGATTGCGGCACACGGGAGATGTAAAGCTAACAGTCTAATTGTTTCATTATGAAAGGATATTATAGACCATAATTGCCAGCAGGTGCCCTAAATGTGCGCTGTTCTGCACTCTAGCTGCAGTGCAGTGCTGTGATAGATTAGATGGGTGTAGTGTTTGAGCATGTGTCCATTAGACCAGACGGGTGTAGTGTTTGAGCATGTGTCCATTAGACCAGACGGGTGTAGAGTTTGAGCATGTGTCCATTAGACCAGACGGGCGTAGTGTTTGAGCATGTGTCCATTAGACTAGACGGGTGTAGTGTTTGAACATGTGTCCATTAGACTAGACGGGTGTAGTGTTTGAGCATGTGTCCATTGCACCAGACGGGTGTAGTGTTTGAGCATGTGTCCATTAGACCAGACGGGTGTAGTGTTTGAGCATGTGTCCATTAGACCAGACGGGTGTAGTGTTTGAGCATGTGTCCATTAGACCAGACGGGTGTAGAGTTTGAGCATGTGTCCATTAGACCAGACGGGCGTAGTGTTTGAGCATGTGTCCATTAGACTAGACGGGTGTAGTGTTTGAACATGTGTCCATTAGACTAGACGGGTGTAGTGTTTGAGCATGTGTCCATTGCACCAGACGGGTGTAGTGTTTGAGCATGTGTCCATTAGACCAGACGGGTGTAGTGTTTGAGCATGTGTCCATTAGACCAGACGGGTGTAGTGTTTGAACATGTGTCCATTAGACTAGACGGGTGTAGTGTTTGAGCATGTGTCCATTGCACCAGACGGGTGTAGTGTTTGAGCATGTGTCCATTAGACCAGACGGGTGTAGTGTTTGAGCATGTGTCCATTAGACCGGACGGGTGTAGTGTTTGAGCATGTGTCCATTAGACCAGACGGGTGTAGTGTTTGAGCATGTGTCAATTAGACTAGACGGGTGTAGTGTTTGAGCATGTGTCAATTAGACCAGACGGGTGCAGTGTTTGAGCATGTGTCCATTAGACCAGACGGGTGTAGTGTTTGAGCATGTGTCAATTAGACTAGACGGGTGTAGTGTTTGAGCATGTGTCCATTAGACCAGACGGGTGCAGTGTTTGAGCATGTGTCAATTAGACCAGACGGGTGTAGTGTTTGAGCATGTGTCCATTAGACCAGACGGGTGTAGTGTTTGAGCATGTGTCCATTAGACCAGACGGGTGTAGTGTTTGAGCATGTGTCCATTAGACCAGACGGGTGTAGTGTTTGAGCATGTGTCAATTAGACCAGACGGGTGTAGTGTTTGAGCATGTGTCCATTAGACCGGACGGGTGTAGTGTTTGAGCATGTGTCCATTAGACCAGACGGGTGTAGTGTTTGAGCATGTGTCAATTAGACCAGACGGGTGTAGTGTTTGAGCATGTGTCCATTAGACCAGACGGGTGTAGTGTTTGAGCATGTGTCCATTAGACCAGACGGGTGTAGTGTTTGAGCATGTGTCCATTAGACTAGACGGGTGTAGTGTTTGAGCATGTGTCCATTAGACCAGCCGGGTGTAGTGTTTGAGCATGTGTCCATTAGACCAGACCCCACTTGCAGAATCATTTCTCCTATAGGATTTTACTTTAGCTAAAATATTGACTCCAAGAAAACGTCTTACATAGATTATGCCCATTATATTACTATTTATTATTCTTATATCATATTATCTTGGAAAGTAAGAAATAATATACAATAAAACATTTGATATTGAGTAAAATCTCAACTTAGAAATGTTTCTGCAAGTGATGTCTGTTTCCCGTGACGACCAGTTCACTATAAAATCACTCATCAGTACATCATACAGCTGTAAATACCACGCAATGTTTTAGACCTGTCCACTTTATTCACTTTCATGAGACACTGTAGCTGTAAAGACCACGCAATAAATATTATTATGCTATAAATTCCATTTTGCTATAGAAACGAAACGTATACTATAACGAACTCGTTTCGCTGAAAATCATTCCGTTATAAAAGTAAATCTTTCCTATACATTAAAGCATCAAACATAAAATTCCATTTTCAAACCTTTTTGCTAGTATGACACTCTTTGCTGTTAAGATCAGTCCGCTGTTAACACAACTGCAATTAATATAAATAACTTCACTTCATCATTCAGAGGATGTAAAGAAACTTTACTGTAAACTGCTTCGCTATGAAGATATTTTTATATCAAGATATTTTATTACGACACCCTCTCTAAAAAGACTCCTTCGTACATATAAATGCAACACTAAATGTTTATTATAAATAAATTTGGTTGTTAAACTAGCTATGAGTTGATGTGATCTTGTCTGTAAGACTACTTTCTGTAAACAAAAACAGATTCATTAATAGTAACATCTGCTCAGAACCAAACCATATTGTCTCATATGATCATCATCCATTGCAACGAAGTGAAAGATACAGGCCTGGCAAACAAAAATGCACTTTGGCAAAAACACACAATCTTGATCGTTAAAGTTTTAAATGGCATGATCCTTGAAGACATTTTTTATATCAAGATAAAAAGATTTTGTTCAAAGTTCAAAGAAAAATTACAAAACAATGCTTCGTTTTTACGCATGGTTTTGTTTTAAAGATGGTGTGCTAATGTGCTAATGTTTGGACCAATTTTTGTTGCTCAAACAACTAAATAAATTGTTGTTACAGATCCCGCGAAATGTTGTTTATAGATGCCCTTCATATGTTTTAAAGAGACGAAGCCTAACAACCCTCTCGTCATTACAAACATGTTTTTCCTATCTAAGCCACGCTGCAAAGTGAGCTATCTTTAGACCGAGAAAGACACACGACCACTTACCTTCGAGATTACAATTATATCATCGTTCGAATTATCCTCTCTGGCCTCGATGTCTATTTTTAGCAGAAATCCCCGTTGTGATTATTTATAGATTTAGAAAGGATAGGCCTATAGCGCTATTTATTTCACAATTTGTATTGTGTAACACTTGAGGTAGTATTCAAATACGAGTTTATTAAGAATTAATTTAACCCAAACAAGAGTAAGATATTGTTTTTGCAATATGCAAACTAACGGATCCCACCTTTAAATGTGTGTGACACATTCAGTCTGAGCTGAATCAAAATCAGATCAAAAGCTAAATTAGATATTAGACTTACAGAATCTGAAAAATATGGTATTGTAAGGGGCGCAAATTATGCAAGCGGGTATCGGTAAAAGTATTGATAGTTGTGTCCCTTACATCGGATAGGGGCACTGACTATGACGTCACCAGTTTGATGACGTAATTGCGTGCAAAATAGTCGTCTGTTTCCTTCTTTCATTTCCATTGTAAACAATATGGTTGATCGCCGAAAAGAGTTGAGTGTTGACATAAAAGAAACGATCGTTTCACTGTTTTACTCTGGAATTCGTCAAGCTGAAATATCTCGAAGGTTGGGGATTCCTAGGACTACAATTACAGGTATTTTGGATAGACATAGACACCGTAGTAACGTAGGACAAGATCTGGTGCACCTTCAAAACTGAGTGAGCGGGATACTCGGATACTTCTAGTAGTTAAACAGAACAGAAACAGATCGTTGTCGGACATTTCCAGCATTTCCAGCATTTTTAATCAGTCAAGGGACTCAGTAGTTTCAAAGCGTACAATTCAAAGGAAATTGTACAGTGAAGGATATCACAGGCGGGTTGTAAGAAAGCGTATCAGGATAAGGGAGGTGAACAGAAAGAAGAGACTAAACTGTTGAAGAGCTAACAGACCCAAAACTGTTGACCAGCATTGGAAAAGGGTGATATTCAGTGATGAATGTAAGTTTGAAATTGGAACTGATAACAATGTGTTCATATTAAGAAAGGTAGGGGAAGAATGGTTGCCATGTTGTCTTGCGACTCCTCCCACCCCAAGCTTAGTCTAATGATATTGGGATGCATTACATATGATGGTGTTGGAACAATAACTGTGGTTGATGGAAATATTAATGCACAGCAATATATTGAATACTTGATAATAACCTCACTATTTTCCAAATGAAGATTATATCTTTCAAGATGACAATGCCCCCGTCCATAGAGCTGGTATAGTGGCTAATTATAAGCTTAGAAATAACATTCACTCTATGTTATGGCCCGCCCAAAGTCCGGACTTAAATATTATAGAAAATATTTGGTATAGACTTAAACGTGAGCTGAGGGCTTATAAAGAAAGAGTCAACTCTAAGGAGCATTTGGAGCAAGCAGTAAGGAGTGTGTGGAGTAAAATCCATGTGAACTATATAGGAAATATATATTCGTCTATTCCGAGGAGGATACACAATGTTCTCATGTCAAGAGGACACATTACCTAATATAAAGGTATGTCATTTTGTTATACATTACGTTGATCAGTTTATTATTGTAAAGTGTTTTTTTTACGCATGACGTCCATCTTGAATTTGGACGTTCACTTATGGCACGACGCAGCTTGCTAAGAAGGTCTTTTAATCTTAATCTTTATCTAAATATGTTAGCTAAACTGTGGTGTTCTCACAGATTTAATTAAAGAAATCTACAAAATGTGTATTTCAGTGTCGTTGAAAACTACTTAAATAACTTTTCGCCAATTATGCTGTGACTGTGAGGTATACGAAAACATAGCTCTGGAAGATTTGTTTGTTTTTGAAGAACGGCAGAAACACTGAAGAATTTAAAAGGTGTCTTCTGACACAAATATAGTTTTGGAAATAAATGAAATGACATTTTATCTTAGACAAAACCAACATATACCGAGTGTTAAACTTAAGCTTCACACTAAAACATATCAAAGGTGTGAATAATACAAACAATTCAATACAAAAGTGTATGACACAGAAGACCAAAAACGACGGAAATAAGTGCTGGCACTTTTTTGAGGCACCATTGGTATTGGAAGCATTTCATGGTTATCCCTTCTTCTAGATTCATTTTTGTTTTTAAAGTAATGTTTACTTTTCTTTTGTACAAATGAATTGTCTGTTACCAAGTCACAGACACACACAGACAGACAGACACACACACACACAGACACACACAGACAAACACAGACACACACACAGACACACACAGACACACACACACACACACACACACACACACACACACACACACACACACACACACACACACACACACACACACACAGACAAACACACACACTCACACAGACAGACACACACACAGACACACACACACAGACACAGACACAGACACACACAGACACAGACACACACAGGCACACACACACACAGACCCCCCCCCCCCCCCATACACACACAGACACACACACAGACACACACACAGACACACACACAGACACAGACACACACAGACACACAGACAAACACACACACACTCACACAGACAGACACACACACAGACACACACACACAGACACGCACAGACACACACACACACAGACACACACACAGACAGACACACACACACACACACACACACACACACACACACACACACGCAGACACGAATAAGCGTTGGTAGAAACTTATCACAAAAGTCATAAAGGAACATACTCTGGGCGGTAAGTTAACAATGTGCCAGTCGTTATTTATAATAAAACTACATGAAAATGATGTGCCAAGACACTGTGTCCCAGCCTGCAGAGCCTTGAACTGTCTCACAAGAGATCTCGAGTTCGAATCATACAAAATCCAAACAATGTCTAGTATTTGTTATTATGATATTTTGTCTTTTAAAGTTCCTACATTTGCCGACAAAAAAGCTTTCTAGTACTAGTTTCAAACCACATACCGTTTTAAGCGGTTATGAAGAAGATGAAACAATATGTGGTTTAAACGGAATGACCGACACACTTTCTAGTGTGACAGAAATGGCTAACATTTACTTATTTAATTAATTATCTCCATCTGTCGTCTGTGTTGCTGATGGTCATTTAATGAATGCCATAAACTGAGCCTGAAGGCAACTTTCAATGGTGATACAAAGAGATATAGGTACAACGGATACATATATCATTTCGGCTCTTCGGTCAGTAACAAATATAAAGTTTACTTCATGTCTTGACCAAGTCACATCTTTCGTACTTTCTTTTAAATTCTCTCCTCTCCCCCCACTCTCTCTTTCTTCCTCTCTCTCCCCCTCTCGTCTCTCTCTCCCTCCCTCCCTCTATCTTTCTCCCTCTCCCCCCTCTCTCTCTCTATCTCTCTCGTCTCCCTCCCTCCCTCCATCTCTTTATCGTCTGTCCCTCCCTCCATCCATTTCTCTCTGTATTGTCTGTCTCCCCCTACCTTCCTTCTTCACTCGCTTCTCCTTCTCTCCCCCTCTCTCTACCTCACTTTCTTTCTCTCTCTCCCTCTCTCCCTACCCCCTCTCTCTCTAGTCTCTCTCTCCCTCTCTCTCTCCCCTCTCTCTACCTCACTTTCTCTCTCTCCCTCCCTCTCTCCCTATCCCCTCTCTCTCTAGTCTCTCTCCCCCTCTCTCTCTCTAGTCTCTCTGTCCCTCTCTCCCTCTCTCCCCCTCCCTCTCTCTCCCTCTCCCCCTTCCCCCCTCTCTCTTGATGACTCCTTAACATTGTTAACTGTAGGGTACAAGTTCAATTAGGATTTCTGTTGTTACTATTAGGATAAAAAATTAAGTTTGATACCTAAAGTTTTGTTTTCTTACTCACTTTTAGGATAAATTGACTCCCTTAAAAATTAAAACATAAACTTTAAGTAAAATTAGAATGATCAATAAGTAAAGCTAGTAATGGGAAATCCCGGGAAACAGTGTAAATACTGTTACATTAGAATCAAAGTGTAAAAAATGCAAACACATCTTTATGCCTGGAACGGGTGTTAATCATATAATTATTATTTGTAAATAAATTATAGTTACAGCAATGTCGTTATAACAATACCACTAATGTCAAAATCCATACTTAGTCGAATTCCCATTACGGTCTTAATGGAAAACAAGAAAATAGAAAATTTAGAATAATCAAATGATATTTAGTGTGCATCAGAAGAATCAACGTATTTTTGGCCTGTATTAAAATTGTTAATATTTGGTGTGAACAAGAACAGCCGACTGATCTTTTGGCATTATCAAAATTATTCATTGACATTTGGTCTGTACCAGAACAATAAAATGATATTTGGCGCGTTTCAGAACGAGACACTGATGTTTGGCGTGTATCAAAACATTTAATTGATATTTAGTGTGTATCTGAATAATCATCTGATGTTTGTTTTTGGCGTGTATCGAAATAATCAACATTAGCGTAAATAGGCACAAATATTATTTGGGGTCTATTAAAATAATCTATTGATATTTGGCGTGTATCATAACAATCAAATGATATTTTTGGTGTTCCAAAATATTCCATTTTTGTTTGGCGTACAACTGAACAAAGAAAGAGGTATATATGGGTTGTGTAATCAATAGGTATTTGGCATGTATTACAATATCATGGACATTTGATGCGTAAGACTATCAAAATTATCGGTCAGTATTTTGAAGGTTTCAGAAAAATCAACTAATAATTTCTTGTGAGTGTTAAAGAACTAAAAGATTAAATTCAATCTGTAATGATGGGAATTCATTAAAACTTGATGGAAATATATAGACATTGCAAGTTTTTTCAACGGGTTGTTTGGGACCCTACGCTGATTGGTATCATCCCTCTCAGATTGCCACCTTTCTTCTCTACAGAGACCCCCTTCTGGTAACCTCGTTAACGCCTAATCAATAACAGCTCCTACATTATTTCCAGAAACTATAGCGGAAATACATATTTATATATAACATATACAACGCCTTGGGTTATTGTGTCGTGGAAGGGACAGCCAATGGCTACATAACAAAAGAGTGTCCCTCGGCACCTAAAGTGGTTCTTTTTCCTGATGGCCGTATAATAAAGGCCAATTTGTTGCCTTCCAACAGTCGATGATATAGATAATCGGCAATCGCTTCTCCATTCAGTAGCTCTACAGCAGTAACGGTGTCGACTTAATTTATTTCATTTGTTCATCGAGAGGGATGCTTTTAATTAAATTGTAGCGAAGGTTTACTCGCTCTTGTTAGAATGCCGCGAAAAAAGTTTGTGTAATGCCAAGTTTCAGAGTTTTAATATTCACATGCAACAATGTTAAATGAAGTTAATCCGCCGTCAATTGATGATGGCCTACGCTCGATAGACTGCGTAACTATGTCACCAGAGTGTCGCGTGGATAATTGAAATCTCGAGCTAATCTGCTCGGTTTATTGGACTAAGGTTGGCGTTTGTGCAAAAGTGTATTGATACGTTATTACGACATCGTACGCGCACATGTTGAGGATATTTTGCTCTTGTGATTTTCCGCTTGTTTTGAAGTTGATGAGACTGTGTGGTTGTTTTAAAAGAGTGTTTGTGTCGCGACACTATGAATTAGTCAAGGATACAATTTATGTGCCTTTTGTTACTTTATTCAGGTGTAGATACGTGTTAAGTGTTAAAGGCAGCTAATTTGTATTTTATATCAAGTGGTACTGATTGTTTATGTGCTGAAGTTTGATTGTGGATATATTCATATATTAAATAATTACACCAACACAGGCACAATGGGACTTATGATACGAGCGAGGAAGAAAAGTAAGTTATATTTGCGCACTTGATTAAGAACTGTATCCACGTTTCTGCTGAAAATAAAAGTAGAAGAATGTCTCCTTGTTTAGTCAAAATAGTAAAAAATGTGTCTCAAAAGATTCGAGTTTTACGTTTTCAACTTGTCAGTCTCCAATGCGTCGTAGCGAGTCCTACTCAGCGTTTAAAACTATTATTACAAATTGAATTTTATCTTTTAGTTCTTTAACACTCACAAGCAATTATTAGTTGATTTTTCTGAAACCTTCAAAATACTGACCGATAATTTTGATAGTCTTACGCATCAAATGTCCATGATATTGTAATACATGCCAAAAACGTCTTAATTACACAACCCAAATATCTTCTCTCTTTGTTTGTTCAGATACGCGCCAAATAACAATAGATTATTTTGGAACATCAAAAATAATCTTCGATTCTTATGATCCACGCCAAATTACATTTGACCGATTATTTTGATAGTCCTACACACTAAATGTCACAGGATATTGTAATACATGCCAAACACCTATGTCAAAATAGTAAATATGTCTCAAAAGATTCGAGTTTTAAGTTTTCAACTTGTCAGTCTCCAATGCGTCGTAGCGAGTCCTACTCAGCGTTAAAAACTTTAATGTTAGAAGAATTCCTGCTCACATGCACAAAAGAAGTTGGGTTGGATAATTCAAGACAACTGAATTCTTATTATATTTATAATTGTGTTAAAAGACATGGTAATGCGTGTTTTAAATGCACCCCAAACGAAACATTTCGACATAAAATGCAAACGTTTGCTCTATTATAATTGATTGCAAGGTTATCTGTCTCAGCAGCAACACGTGTATGTATACAACACATATGATCAATAAGGTAGTTATGTCACGTGACGAAGGGCACAGAGCATTGATATTTGCATTGTTTTAATAATGCAACAGAAAAAAACAACGTTTAATACGTTTTGTTTATACTTCTTTTTCTGTATGCCTTAACATACATATTGGAGTCATAATATTAGTGCATAGTTTTATTGCAGCTCTTCTTTTATATGCGTTGTTAAACGACCGTTTGTCATTGGAATTTTCATCAATTAAAACCCTTTAAATAATGCATCATCGATTATCATCGTCCTTTTAATTTTTTTTATTTGTGAAATGGAACTTGTTAGAATAGCACAAGACTCATCAACTGAAAGGTTGTTAGTCTCTTTAAAATGTGTTCTCCATCTTTAACATATTGTATTTTTACCATTTTTATATACATTGCCATGGTGAGAAAATTCGAGAATGCTCCGCTCCCTTAGTCACGTGACACATAACCCGCTGATCCCTGATACGGACAGAAAACAAAGATAGTTTATTTATTTTGCAAAAGGCAATATATCCCATGTGCATAAACATATATTCATACAATAAGATATATAAACATGAATATGTCGAAACAATGTAAACGAAAAACAACTATAAATGCATTCACATTTCCGGTAATGGTGTCCTCCTGTGGAGAAAAGTGGATACATTTAAGCATTTTACATGTGAATATTTATGAAAGTCAGTTTAGTAAGTCAGTAAGATAAAAATTATCAATACATGAAAAATGTTATGTCATAGATTAACATAATCATTTACGTATGTTAGCTTATGTAAGCTGTAGTATACACTTAATGACACTACTAAAATAGAACATACTTTTGGATTATGCGAATATTGTATGTACTTGTACACTGTATATTTTAAAGGTATTTACAGTATTTACAAGGCAAATCTTCAGTATAATAGAGTAGATATAATGTAGTCTGGTGTAATATTTGTGCTTTTAATAATTGTTCCTATTGCTGCAATTTATCTATTTCAAGCTGACAGAGTAAATGAATGTTGCATCAAGGTCTATATAACAAAGACTCACGTTTTGCCATGCTTTTAAAAATGTATATTGATAAATTTCTAACCTCTTTTGTATTTTCACTTTTCATTAACTGTATAAACATACAGATCGCGTAGTTTGACCAATCAAACAAATTTAACAAAAGATAGACATAGATTAGAGAAGTCAACGAAATGTATGCCTCCGAAAAATATTTATCTCCGGTCAATATGACGATCGGAAGACACTGGGAAGAAAGTATGTAATTAAATTTCTTGCTTAACATTTTTTGTGAACACTTCTCTACCATCTGACTAACTGAACAACCAAGTTATCTGGTTTGTTACAAATACTCATTTATAAAAATAGTATAAAAAATGTTATTTTCATTAATCCCATCTTATTCAACATAATGCCTGATTATTGTGAAGTATGAACGTTATAGTTTAGCGCCTAATCAAAACACGAATGCCACACGATGGCTAAAACACCTGTGTGTATACATAGGTTCCTTAAGTATCACATTTATTTCAAATACCTTTCTTTAGCAGTTAGCACTTGTAAAAAATTCTTTACATTTGACGGAGTGCACATTTTGACAGCATTTTCATGCTTTTATTCGGGTTTCTTTTTTTTTTAAAAATCTTCGTTTACTTAATGTAAATAACATGTATATTTTGTGCCCTGTTATGGCTATATGTCGAATATTGTTTGTCAATAAATTATGTTTTATTAAATCAAGGAGTCTTGACGTATGTTGTTTAAATAAATACCGATCCTATGAACATCACACATTGATTCTGTCCCGACTAAATGTAAACATCACTTGTCTACGCAAGGTAACTGCCGAATGCCCCGTTGTTTAATAACCAACGCTTCGTTATTCTTCGATCGCCGATTCGACACCCGCTACACGTAATACAGACGCGACAGTGTGTGAAAGACTTCATGCAACGACTTTATTCAAACGCCGTATAAACTTCATCCAGTATTCAGATGCCGTATGAAGACGCCCGTTTCTCCCTTAACAATGGCAAAGTCTTGCTTTCCCCTTGGGATTGCGTATGTATAGATGGGAAATGGGTTAGGCAAGCGCAGATCAAGACCTTTCACAATAATTGGGATGTCATACATACAGGCCAATATATTATATATTCGATTGTTATAGCTATAATATAGGACAACGTAAACCGGTTTCTGGCGTAAAACACACAGGGAAGATGTTTCCAAACGGTTGTAAGACTTACTCTTGATAAAGCTGCCTTAAATAAAAATATGATTATGAATTTTCGATGCGACATGTGTGTAAGATGATCATTGAAAACGAAATTAGTTTTTCTAGATGTGACGAAAATCAAAACCATAAGGAATTAAATAATAAAAACGAAATATTCTTCATAAATTTATTTTTATATCATTTCGTTAGGTTATTTGATACCTTTGCAATCCCTGTTATATTTTATAATTACAACAGCAGCAACATCCACGAGGCTTTATTGGTAGCACAGAAAAACGAGCATCGGTACCAGTTTAGAACGCCATTTATGTAAACAGACCGGCATTTACATATTCACTCCAGAGCATGAACACTTATCTTCAATATATTTATTTATTTACTGTACGATGTTAATTTGCTCTTTCAACAAGGTGACTCATAGGCCCGCTGGGCCGGGTGTTATTCTGCTTGCTTTTTGTGATATTTTAACACCATTGTATAATCTGTATATAATGTAAACACAAGTCACTACAATAAAAGATAATCTTGTCTTATTGAGGTCAAATATGGCTGCGGAAATTCTTTCTTTCTCTTTCTTTTTTGTTTCCTTTTTTTTCTTTCTATTTCGTTTTTCTTTCTTTCTTTATTTCTTTCTATCTTTCTTTCTTTCTGTTACTTTCTTCCTCTCTGTCCATTTTTCTTTCTTTCACGAGGCACGCAGTGGTAGATAGGGATGAAATGTAGCTATTTTGCTTATGTTCGGCTTATAAATTATATGTCTACTTTATGTGTATAGATATTGATGCAAACTTCCTGATCGTGTAGAAATTGTTTCACATATGTCTACTTTATGTGTATAGATATTAATGCAAACTTCCTGATCTTGTGTAGAAATTATTTCACATATGTCTACTTTATGTGTATAGATATTGATGCAAACTTCCTGATCGTGTAGAAATTATTTCACATATGTCTACTTTACGTGTATAGATATTGATGCAAACTTCCTGGTCGTGTAGAAATTGTTTCTCATATGTCTACCTTATGTGTTTATATATTGATGCAAACTTCCTGATCTTGTGCATGAAGTGTTTCACATATGTCTACTTTATGTGTTTATATATTGATGCAAACTTCCTGATCTTGTGTAGAAATTGTTTCACATATGTCTACTTTACGTGTATAGATATTGATGCAAACTTCCTGATCTTGTGTAGGAATTGTTTCACATATGTCTACTTTACGTGTATAGATATTGATGCAAACTTCCGGATCTTCTGTAGAAATCGTTTCACATATCTCTACCTTATGTGTATAGATATTGATGCAAACTTCCTGATCTTGTGTAGGAATTGTTTCACATATGTCTACTTTATGTGTATAGATATTGATGCAAACTTCCTGATCTTGTGTAGAAATTGTTTCACATATGTCTACTTTACGTGTATAGATATTGATGCAAACTTCCTGATCTTGTGTAGGAATTGTTTCACATATGTCTACTTTATGTGTATAGATATTGATGCAAACTTCCTGATCTTGTGTAGGAATTGTTTCACATATGTCTACTTTATGTGTATAGATATTGATGCAAATTTCCTGATCTTGTGTAGAAATTGTTTCACATATGTCTACTTTATGTGTATAGATATTGATGCAAACTTCCTGATCTTGTGTAGGAATTGTTTCACATATGTCTACTTTATGTGTATAGATATTGATGCAAACTTCCTGATCGTGTAGAAATTGTTTCACATATGTCTACTTTATGTGTATAGATATTGATGCAAACTTCCTGATCTTGTGTAGGAATTGTTTCACATATGTCTACTTTACGTGTATAGATATTGATGCAAACTTCCTGATCTTGTGTAGGAATTGTTTCACATATGTCTACTTTATGTGTATAGATATTGATGCAAACTTCCTGATCTTGTGTAGAAATTGTTTCACATATGTCTACTTTATGTGTATAGATATTGATGCAAACTTCCTGATCTTGTGTAGGAATTGTTTCACATATGTCTACTTTATGTGTATAGATATTGATGCAAACTTCCTGATCTTCTGTAGGAATTGTTTCACATATGTCTACTTTATGTGTATAGATATTGATGTAAACTTCCTGATCTTGTGTAGGAATCGTTTCACATATGTCTACTTTATGAGTATAGATATTGATGCAAACTTCCTGATCGTGTGTAGGTATTGTTTCACACACATGTCTACTTTATGAGTATAGATATTGATGCAAACTTCCTGATCGTGTGTAGGTATTGTTTCACACACATGTCTACTTTATGTGTATAGATATTGATGCAAACTTACTGATCTTGTGTAGAAATTATTTCACATATGTCTACTTTATGTGTAAAGATATTGATGCAAACTTACTGATCTTGTGTAGAAATTGTTTCACATATGTCTACTTTATGTGTATAGATATTGATGCAAACTTACTGATCTTGTGTAGATATTATTTCACATATGTCTACTTTATGTGTATAGATATTGATGCAAACTTACTGATCTTGTGTAGAAATTATTTCACATATGTCTACTTTATGTGTAGAGATATTGATGCAAACTTCCTGATCGTGTAGAAATTGTTTCACATATGTCTACTTTATGTGTATAGATATTGATGCAAACTTACTGATCTTGTGTAGAAAATATTTCACATATGTCTACTTTATGTGTATTGATATTGATGCAAACTTCCTGATCGTGTAGAAATTGTTTCACATATGTCTACTTTATGTGTATAGATATTGATGCAAACTTCCCGATCTTGTGTAGGAATTTGTTTCACATATGTCTACTTTATGTGTATAGATATTGATGCAAACTTCCTGATCTTGTGTAGGAATTGTTTCCCATATGTCTACTTTATGTTTATAGATATTGATGCAAACTTCCTGATCTTGTGTAGGAATTGTTTCACATATGTCTACTTTATGTGTATAGATATTGATGCAAACTTCCTGATCTTGTGTAGGAATTGTTTCACATATGTCTACTTTATGTGTATAGATATTGATGCAAACTTCCTGATCTTGTGTAGGAATTGTTTCACATATGTCTACTTTATGTGTATAGATATTGATGCAAACTTCCTGATCTTGTGTAGGAATTGTTTCACATATGTCTACTTTATGTGTATAGATATTGATGCAAACTTCCTGATCTTGTGTAGAAATTGAAATTATTTCACATATGTCTACTTTATATGTATAGATATTGATGCAAACTTCCTGATCTTGTGTTTGAATTGTTTCACACATATGTCTACTTTATGTGTATAGATATTGATGCAAACTTCCTGATCTTGTGTAGAAATTGTTTCACATATGTCTACTTTACGTGTATAGATATTGATGCAAACTTCCTGATCTTCTGTAGAAATTGTTTCACATATGTCTACTTTATGTGTATAGATATTGATGCAAACGTCCTGATCTTGTGTAGGAAATGTTTCACACATGTCTACCTTATGTGTATAGATATTGATGCAAACTTCCTGATCTTGTGTAGGAATTGTTTCACATATGTCTACTTTATGTGTATAGATATTGATGCAAACTTCCTGATCTTGTGTAGGAATTGTTTCACATATGTCTACTTTATGTGTATAGATATTGATGCAAACTTCCTGATCGTGTAGATATTATTTCACATATGTCTACTTTATGTGTATAGATATTGATGCAAACTTACTGATCTTGTGTAGAAATTATTTCACACATGTCTACCTTATGTGTTTATATATTGATGCAAACTTCCTGATCTTCTGTAGGAATTGTTTCACATATGTCTACTTTATGTGTATAGATATTGATGCAAACTTACTGATCTTGTGTAGGAATTGTTTCACACATGTCTACCTTATGTGTTTATATATTGATGCAAACTTCCTGATCTTCTGTAGGAATTGTTTCACACATGTCTACTTTATGTGTATAGATATTGATGCAAACTTCCCGATCTTGTGTAGGAATTGTTTTACATGTGTTTACTTTATGTGTAGTCTATGGCATATAATTGCCAATAACGTGTCTTCAGAATATGAGCTTATCTTATTAATCAATTTATAATTAATGAACTAAGGATTATTCAATTCAGTCCAGCTGAAAACATTCCTTCCCATGGTATTATCGTTTTGTTAATAATATTATGATGCATGCATGATTGCACGACAGCTTAATTAATATGCTTTTGATCTTAATTTCTTTTCTTCACCATCGACATTAAAGGAAGACGTATTGTTATCCAGTGTGTAAGGCGGAGTAATATAGTGTATGCGTTGTCCTTCCGTCCGTCCGTTTTCTGTACGTCCTTTCGTCCGTTTTTTTCTGTTCGTCCTTCTCTGTCCGTTTTTCTGTTCGTCCGTAGCTACTTCAAAGGACATCGAACGATTGATAATTATCACTCATAACATATTCCTTGTCTGATACGGTTGAATGAAATGAATATTTTAGTACAATACTGACGTTTAATAAATAATTTAATAATTAATAATTATTAATTTAGTATTAATTAATAATATTAAGTCATTCTTTTTTCGTGTTTTCAAATATATTTCAAAGTGTTTAATTATGTTTTATGTATTACAATGTAATTAAAATGGTAAACTTTCGAGAGCTTTAACATTGACCATTTTATGTACAAGCCCTTAACTTTTGTTATTTCATTGCTGTAACAATATTGTAGATTTAATACAAAGCGACAAAGACTAGTTCAATAGTTGATATAAGGAGTGCGTAAAAACAATATTCAACATAGTACGAGTGATAAAAAAGCTGTTACTTGCGTTTGTATTTAATTTTATTGTAAAGCCACGAGAGTAACATATAAATCTTCACTGCATTAAGACTAAAAGCAAAGACCACTTATATTTAAGCACGAATATACGCATTCAAAGTAAATATCCAATTATAAAATGGCAATAAAAGATTATTACGATTATCAATAAATAAATGAAAGATTAATTACAGACATCCATTAAGTTCAACATTGGTTCTCTGTAATGATTGGCAAAACGGTGTTTTGTTGCTGAATTGTAAGTGAGGACACATTAACGTGGCTTCATTATTGAGGACAAAAACCCCACAACAGTTTAGATAATGTTTTGTTTTACACGTAGTCTGCTAAAAATACCTAATCCATTCTCTATGTTCTAGATTCTTCATGAACTAAATCTTGCACTGCCGCTTTATCGTCATCGTTGGTGACTATAATTATAGTCGATTGTGTAATTGGGTAGCATGCACATTTTTGCGTGTAAAAAAGTCTTCAATGAAATTCTTTGTTGTTGATGAAACATTGATTTATGAATTGTTAATAAAAATACGAACACTTGGTTTGTCGCATATAGGACAATTTAATTTACCCAGCGCAGCAGACACTCAGTTGTCAAACAATGGCATTGTGTATGTTTTGTGCGAACTACATTTAGGCATATTCTTCTTCCGACTTCCGGCGAACAAAACGATCGTGATTTCAGTAAGTATTACTGCACCAGATACATCCGAGGGATGATTGTCCCGAGGACGGAATTACCCGAGGAGTTCCGATTGACCGAAAGCGGTGTCACAGTAAGCTATCCCCTTGCAGGAAATTAAAAATGAAATAAAGTAAAACACGTATTGCCATATTGAAAGCTTATGAGAATTTCTTGATATACTATATCATTCGTTTCATACAATAGTTTTTAAATTAGTTACAATTTATTATATTATTTTGTCAAACATTTTTTATGAAATTATGAAAAAGAATATTCTCTAGAAGACACAATTTCTTCTGCCAGGTTTTGCAACGACTTTTGCCCATTAATAGATTGTTCTTACTGAAATCCGTCGTTTAACCCAGTTTTATTTGCTTGCAATGTTTGTACGATGAAACTTTTTTATAAGTATATTAAATAAATTATATTTGAAAATCAGACAAACAAACGAACAACACACGTAATTTCCCCCGTGCTTTCTACGTGTCAAAACTTACAGAAATTGCCGCTTTAACGGTTCGACTTCCATAAAATATTCGGTTTTGTATGCAAACGAGTGTTGGTGATATTAATTATTTGTGTCGACCTTTGCTTTTAAATTGAATATGTTTAGTGTTTTTTTTTCATTTATTCTAACTTAGTCTACTTAAAAATGTAATATCTAATAAAATATGAAACTGTCCTATAAGAACAACCACACATTTTTAAATTTAAACTTCCACTTGACAAAGGTCCACGCAAGTTTATGTTTAATTGACAATATCACTGAGACAAAACATTATACACATAGACGACATCAACAACAAGTGTTATCTCCTATACACGTCAGTCGATAAAAAGGACCGATTAGTTTGCAAAAACCTGGTTGCGGAGCACTCCATTCTTGCACTACCTGAAAGGTGGTATCCGACTGTTTGGTCTAAATATTTTTTCTCAAATAACCATAATACGTAATTGTTACCTGAAAAGGTCCTGCAAAAAGATGTTCATTGATGCCAACGATATGCGTGAACAGTGCAGAATAAATCCGCACTCGTCAATGCAAACAGGTAATTCTTATCTGAGCCACTCTGCAGAGATAGCTATTTAAAGCTAATAAACAATATGACAAATAACTTTTGAGATGACATTATATCGTCATCTGGGTAGGCCGCCTTGACGTCGATGTCTATTTTTAAGCCATGATCACGATCGTCCTTATTTATAGATTTAGTAAGAATGAACATCTAGATTAATTCTGTTCGCAATAAGTACAATCTAACAATATAGGTAGACTTAAGTATAAGTTTACGCATAAATAGTTCCAAAATAGTCCCAAACAGTGGAAATAGTGTTACATGCAATTGATATATAAGCAAACTGTAGGACGCTACCTTTAAGCCTTTTCTTAAAGACAAACATTGTAAATAAAAACATCCATCCTAAGTGAGACAACTAACACTAATCACCTGTAACGGGAGTTTAAAAACTTGCCAAGGAATACAATTTACAAACATTATAACAAAAATTATACTAAACAATCAAAATACTTTGTACAGTTGATTAAAACATCGGCTTTCCTAAAGAGAAAACAGTTTGAAAAAAAAGTCCATGACGTAAAAAGAACATGTTCATGTCGATACAATTGCAGTGAAACGCTGTTTATTGATACATATGTATCTGTTTATCTATATCTATATGAAAGAGGAAGCAAACAACTATACATTACTTACATCCATTTCCTATCAGAGCCACGCTGCAGTTATCTATTTCTAAAACTAAGTAAATCACGTGACCTTCCACCTTTGAGATTACCTTTTATCATCACCCTGGTTATCTGCTCTGACGTCGATAACTACGTGGTATTAAAAACACTTATCTTACTTATTTATAGATTTGGAAAGAATGAACAAGTAGACCGAGTAGTTACAAGATTTGTACTGTCTTACAAATAAGATATTGTTCAGAATTGTATTATCTTAGACTAAAGTTTGATTTTTTGCAAGAATTGTGACCCATCCCATAAACAAGGGTAACCTATTGGTACATAGATTTGATAGGACAACCGTTATTATATGCATGGAGGGAAAACACTTATGATCCATATGTCTTATCATAGTCTATTGTTCACCATGGATGACTTATTGTCTGCAAACGCATTTCGACAACAGTGTTACAATCATCTTTTAAATTGGTGTCCGGCATTTTGGGCCGTTCTTTTCTTTCTTTCAAGCAACGAAATAAATTATTGTTTCCTGAAAAGATCCCGCGAAATTCTGCTTATTGGTGCACTACATCACTGTGAGAATCATAACACCCCACGTGCCTTTACAAACACATTATTTCCTATCAGAGCCCACGCTGCACAGTTAGCTATTTTTAAACTAAGACAATCAGGTGTTCCAGAGGAATCTATGTTTAGTTGTTTTTTTTCTCTCTAAAATGCTCACACTCAAACTTTCGGCAAATTGACATTTTCAAGAGTGACACATAAACAATTGCTCTCTTAACATATTTGCAAACGTTCATGGTCACTGTTATAGTAGAAAACTTACTGAGTAAATTATATGTTTATGTAGACATTATGCCTCAATCCCCCAGTAATGGCTGGTGAGATGTTTCATTTTTAAGTTAAAGGTAGACTGTCGGTTACCATGTTTAATGAACAGAATGAAACCATTTTCTATTGTGGCGTGTACAAAGTACACTATTTTCATGAACCAAATAGAAAGCTAGGACCAAGCACCAGTATTATGATTGTAAATATGACCTTTCAAACATTATGCCATTTCACTGTCACTGCACTTAGTCAGTGATTCGATTGCGCTTCTGTATATACGGCAGCCATCGGTCATAGTCGAACAATGTTATTATTATGTATCTGCGTTTGTTAGCATTTATGATAAAAGCTTGTGATTATAATTGACAATAAATGTTTAGTGAATTATGTTATCGCCCCCAGGAGATGCGTGATTGTGACAATAGACAGTATTGTCGAGTATTTTCCTGCTGAATGCTTCGTTGTGGTAATGAGAAATCCTAAATTGGCAGTTTGTGATTTGAAATGCAAACGACCCACAGCCATGCATTGAAAGCATAAAGCACGAAATTAAATTATACACTATGACCGAACAAAGTGTGTGATCTTTTTTCTACCGAAGTAAAAAAGTATTTAGCCACTATTAACTATCGGTAACCCTAATATATATATATATATATATATATTAATTGTGTATATATTTATTGAAGGTGGTATCCGAAAGTTTGGACCAACATATTTTTCCACTAAAAACCAAGACATGGTTACATGAAAAGATCCTGTAAAAGTCTGCTCACTGATGCCCTAGATCAGTGTGAACAGTGAAACATAAATCCTCATTTCTCATGCAAACAGGTATTTCCTATCTGAGCCACGCTGCAGAGATAGCTATTTCTATCTATAAAAAACACCCGACAACTCACTTTTGAGATTACGTTATAGGGTCATCCGGGTTATCCGCTCTGACGTCGGTATCTATTTTTAGTAGAGATCACTATCGTGCATATTTATAGTCTTGGAATAATTGAACTATTTAGAGTGCTTTTATCGCGATTTGTACTGTCTAACAATGTAGACCGTGTTAAAACCCGTCTTTACTTATAAAAAAGTATGAGTTTATGCAAAAGTATGCTTTAATTACCTAAAGCAGTGGTAAGTTATTGTTACGCGACTTTGATATAGGCAAACTGTCGGATACCACCTAACAGACACTAACTGTAATCATGGAACTTCCATCGAGAGTTGTAACTGGTCAATGTTTAATTATCCAGTCTATTTTCTCATTTACTTCTGTAATCAGCTCACCTCATAATGTCCACTTCTGTTTTATACATTTTTACATCTGTTTTTGCCTGACACCAAACAGCCTGTTGTTGTCTCTTAATGTCCCACTGGCTTCCAACTGTTCATGTTGCATTGGTGTTTCGCATTGCCTCTTCCTTCCAGTGCTTTCTATTTTAATTCAGTAATTAAGTTGATAATACACCTTGCTAGCTTCTCGATGTGTTTTCAATTAACTCGGCCACCGCTGAAGTGACTATCTGCATATTATAGATGCTCATTTCCTTCCCATCAATGTCATTTCGTTGCATTGTATTAGAAACGTTAATATTGAAATAAACACTAGAGTCTGGGAGAATCTAGATCATAAGCTTGCGAAGATCGAGTTGATGGAGAAGAAAACGTAAATCATAATGCCAAGTGGGGATATACTTTGGGGTCCAACTTGCTAAAAGTACGACCTCATCTGTTCCGTCCCCTTTAGTTCTTGTGCTACTTCATTATTTAAAGGTAGTATCCGACATTTAGTCAACGTCAATTACATGTTACAACATCTGACCTCTCTTTAGGATATTTGTGTAGAATTCCTGCAGAAAATGTATACTTTAGTCTAAGTTTAGACGAGTTTCATCAATTGATATTTTTTGGGGCAGATAAAATAGCTTACTGTGCAGCGTGAGAGAGAGAGGAGAGGAGAGGAGAGGAGAGGGAGAGGGAGAGAGAGAGAGAGAGAGAGAGAGAGAGAGAGAGGAAATATATTTTCAATGCCAATTGTGGCGTTCTGGTTCAGTTTTTTACACAGCTCCAGGACATCAATTAACAGAATTTCGCGAGATTTAGTCAAGTAACAATGATTCATTTGGTTGATTAATGAAAACTGTCGGCTACCAACTTTAAAGTTCGCTTAAAATCTACCGGAAATTTTTGTGAACCCCAAAATGGGTTCTCATATACTTTTTCATGAATTTTAAATCGTAGGCGTGTTTGTCACTTGAAAATCGCGTAAAGAAGAATATGGATACGTATTATTAACTGAGTTATAAATGTAACATGTACAGCTACTCACAAACTGTGTACTTATTTAACATGACTTCCAGCAAAAGTGTTGTATTTTAATGCTCCACAGACAATGTTTTGCAAAAGTTCAAGGCAAATATAGAAAATACTTTATATATGCTGTATACGTTGTACCTAATCGGCTTATGCTAATAAAATATACACGTACATAACGTAGATTCGAGAGGTTTTTCCTCTATGCTTATCAGTAGGTTATGCAGACGAAGTATCTCTCTGCAAGGTGATGCTTCACAAACTTTAAATACAGCAACAACAACAACAGTATTTTTAAGGTCATCATACACACATACGCGTGGAGACATTTTATTTTATTATTCAATGTGGTTTAGCAATGTTTTTTCTTTAGAAAATATTACAACATGAAAACTAGACGTGCAGTGCCCAAGTCACTATAAAACAAATCAAAATTATGCCTTACAGAGCAAACGAAAATATCATGACAACAGCACCACTTTCTTCCATTATCAAGGTAGAAAATACGTTTATATCCTTGGCAAGTCTCTCAAATCAATGAAAACCTGCTTAGATACATGTGCATGAATATCTGTTTCCAATGATTATTAAAGCGGCAGGACGATGGGAGAAAACAAATTAAGACTGTTAGGCAGTTCTGAAAATAGTCCAAATCGAAACTCTGAATTACATTGTACCCCAGGATTGCCAATTGATGCATGCATGGAAAAGTTTTGTTTATTACTCAGCTTAGGTTTAATAAGAAAAGAGACTATTTAAAAATCCATTAAAATTTTAAACGTATACAGAAACACGTTATGTGCTAACATACAGACTTCAGAAACTCATTTTCCGCCTGAAACATTCCAGAAACAAAGTTAAAAAGTCTTGATCTTGTGCAGCATTGTACCAGGGACTCTGTTACAAACACTGAATCCTTTATGTTCCAAAGTGCCCCTTCCACTGGGTGCATTCTGCAATTAATGGATTGATTGCAGACCGTTCAGCCGCATACTGGATTGCTAAAAGTGCTCTAAACTAGGAACCATGCAAACATATCTGTTGAAATAATGTGTGTTGTATTTTGGACTGTTTGACTGTGGATTTGATTGACAAGTAAAACATAGCCCTCGTTTGAATAATTTCACTTGATTAGAATGAGTCTTTGAAACAAGACCGCTTTAATCTATATTAATATTCTTTTAAACCACGGGCCATTGAAAACGTGTAATGTAGACGATAAAACAATGTGTCTGTCGGAGGTGGTTTTATGGTTTTAAAACCCAACAAACAATCCAATATTTAGGTAAATAAGTTGATAGAAGTTTTAACAAAGATCGAGCTTTTATAATTAAAGGTTAATCCACTGTCATAAACATGCTAAGTGCATGTCACAGATTGATAGTGTGTTTTTGTTACATCGCACCGACACAATTATGATCATATAGGTGACATCCAACTTGTTATTGGTGGGGGAAGACCCCAGACTAATGTTCGGTTTGCGGATCGGGAGGTCGCGGGTTCAAGCCCCGGCCGGGTCAAATCAAAGACTTTAAAGTTGGTAGTAGTGGCTTCCCTCCTTACGCTCGGGGCTTAGGGGACAGCATAACGCCTGACTCGTCGGTGTCAGTATAATGGACCGGCCAGGTTCAGTCCCTGGGCACCTCATAAGAGCCCCTGTTCTATAATGATAAAAATATCGATTGCACAGTATCGGCAAAAATGCCGGCCAATCCCATCCCAGACTTATGCCTGGGTAGAACCACCAGCGTGTCACAGGTTGTTTAACGTAAATAGACGCTTTTTGTTCACTCGAAAGGAACGCAATCTCTGAATGTTTTTAGATAAAAACCATCGCCATGTCCCGGGTTAGAGCCCTGAACTTACACGAGACGTTTACTCATTGGGCGAGGTCATTAACTGAACTAACACGGGACGTTTACTCATTGGGCAAGGCCATTAACTGAACTTACACGAGAGGTTTACTCATTGGGCGAGGCCATTAACTGAACTTACACGAGACGTTTACTCATTGGGCGAGGCCATTAACTGAACTTGCACGAGACGTTTACTCATTTGGCGAGGCCATTTACTGAACTTACACGGGACGTTTACTCATTAGGCAATGCCATTAGCTGAACTAACACGGGACGTTTACTTACTGGGCGAGGCCATTAACTGAACATACACGGGGCGTTTACTCATTGGACGAGGCCATTAGCTAAACTTACACGGGACGTTTACTCATTGGACGAGGCCATAAGCTAAACTTACACGGGACGTTTACTCATTGGACGAGGCCATTAACTGAACTTACACGGGACGTTTACTCATTGGACGAGGCCATTAGCTAAACTTACACGGGACGTTTACTCATTGGGCGAGGCCATTAGCTAAACTTACACGGGACGTTTACTCATTGGACGAGGCCATTAGCTGAACTTACACGGGACGTTTACTCATGAACTTACACGGGACGTTTACTCATTGGGCGAGGCCATTAGCTAAACTTACACGGGACGTTTACTCATTGGACGAGGCCATTAGCTGAACTTACACGAGACGTTTACTCATTGGGCGAGGCCATTAGCTAAACTTACACGGGACGTTTACTCATTGGACGAGGCCATTAGCTGAACTTACACGGGACGTTTACTCATTAGGCAATGCCATTAGCTGAACTTACACGGGACGTTTACTTACTGGGCGAGGCCATTAACTGAACTTACACGGGACGTTTACTCATTGGGCGAGGCCATTAACTGAACTTACACGGGACGTTTACTCATTAGGCGAGGCCATTAGCTGAACTTACACGGGACGTTTACTCATTGGGCGAGGCCATTAACTGAACTTACACGGGACGTTTACTCATTGGGCGAGGCCATTAACTGAACTTACACGAGACGTTTACACATTGGGCGAGGCCATTAACTGAACATACACGGGACGTTTACTCATTGGGCAAGGCCATTAACTGAACTTACACGAGACGTTTACTCATTGGGCGAGGCCATTAACTGAACTTACACGAGACGTTTACTCATTGGGTGAGGCCATTAGCTGAACTTACACGGGACGTTTACTCATTGGGCGAGGACATTAACTGAGCTTACACGGGACGTTTACTTATTGGACGAGGCCATTAACTGAACTTACACGAGACGTTTACTCATTGGGAGAGGCCATTAACTGAACTTACACGAGACGTTTACTCATTGGGCGAGGCCATTAACTGAACTTGCACGAGACGTTTACTCATTTGGCGAGGCCATTTACTGAACTTACACGAGACGTTTACTCATTGGGCGAGGCCATTAACTGAACTTACACGGGACGGTTACTCATTAGGCGAGGCCATTAGCTGAACTTACACGGGACGTTTACTCACTGGGCGAAGAGTGGTTCAATTAAAGTACTAGGACTGTATTGAACCTAAGAACCATACATAAATTTAAGAGTAGGGTCTTCTGGACCTAGGACTGGCCATACATTTGTAAGTCCTAAGACTTAGTTTGAAAAGTTCTCCCGGTCCAGCGTATGATTTAGCAAGACCTGATATGGTCTTTTGCTTCAGATCCTTTGTGCGTGGGTTCGAGGCCAGGTTTTGACACTTTCATAAGGTTTCGCGGGGAGTCTCGGGTTCTCCGACAATAGCTTGACGTTGCCATAAAGTCCGTTCAAGTCGTTTTAGCTTTTAATTTTATTTAATTCAAAAACAACAATCTTGACAACCTGAAAATCTGGCACACATCAATTACTTTATTTTTGCAATTTAATGGGGTTTTCCTCAAACTTTTAAATCCGTGCACGAATTAACATAGATATTGGCGGTTAATATCGAGTTAAAAAATAACAATTGAATCCGCTTTTTTTTTCTAGTAATAATAATTATGACCTAAACCAGAGTCTCGGAGCGCAGGGTTTTATGTTTACACTTCGGTGGATATGCCGCACGATATCGTGGAATCAAACAAATAATTAATCAATTTTATTATGAATCATTTGAAAGGTAATAATTGTAAATCTTTGATGGCGAAGGCATCAAATAAAAAACCCGGCACGTGGAATTAAAAGCCTTTCATAGGAAAGTCCAGATTAACAAAAGGAAAAAAGTTGACGGGAAGTTCTGTATAGAGTAGTTGTTGATATCTGGTTAGACGGTGGGGTTGCATTTGAAAATTGGACGGAATACTTCGTTAATATTTAGTTATCCACTTCACATAAGGGCAAGTGGAATAAAATGGTAACTTTAAGTAAGTAAGTAATTTTTTTTTAAATGTGTAAAGTAGTTCAGCTTTATACCAAAACATGTCTGCTATTTTTTTTATTCAGCTGCCGAATTCTTGACTAACTTACCATGTCTTTATTATATAAACACCTCCTTTCCTTTGTAACTCTCTTTAAGTGTAAATGTATATCTACTTAAATTCAATTTTATTTTACTTGTGAAACGCTTGTACATGTATAATTTTCTATATTATTCGTGATTATTTTGATTGTTGCAATGAAATTATACTTTAACTCACAAAATGTTTGTGGCCTCAAGCCTATCTGTCTCAGGTGGTGTTTAATAATCCGATGCATACGTTGACAAAAAAACGTACTATACACGTCCTAGTTATTTCCTACGGTGCTGCTGTACATTTTGCACGCCAGTATTAATGCAAAGCTTGTATTAATGCAAAGTTTGTTCCAGCCTTGGTTGCTGTAGTTTGAACGTGACTAGGTGGCTGATGGCTATCTGTCTAGTTATTGTTTTATTATTCTTTTCATACGTTGTAATAAACACTTAATATACAGGTTCTACTTTTTTCTCACGGTGCACCTAGACATTGTGCACGCCAGTGTTCATACAGAACTCTGTTTGCATCAGCCCTTCCGCTGTATTGTTTAAACATGACTGGGTGGTTGAAAGCCTGCCTGTTAAGCTGTTATTTTTTATTATTCTTTGCACACGTCAACAACACTTTGTGTTATACACGTTCAACTTATTTTGCACGGCATTTAGCTTACCCATTTCTGTAATCTTACCCCTTTCTCAGTCATCGTTTGAAGGAAAGACTTGAACCTTAACAGTACTTTATACATAAGAATGGCAATAGAAAAGTTTCCTACTCCTGCCTCTATTTTGCCAAAATAACGGCCCTTTATCAATTAGAATTTTCATTAATTATTGCTGTGCCAAAATTCACTTTCCCAATATTCGTTCAATTCAGAGCTGCGAAATTTAACACATCCGTCCGAGATCACAGTAAGCATAACCCCAGACACCATTTTGTCAAAGTTTTTGTATACTGGTTTAGTGGCATGACGATGTATCTTGTTATTGTCCCATACGTTTATCATGTTCCCAATAACCAGAAGTATTTAGGGTTAGTCTACTGCTGCTTCAAACATAAAACATTCTATCACTCTTGCCTAACAAATTTGTTGTTTTTTCCTCAGTGTTCCAACCTTCCAATACCACTTTTACTACAATTATTACTGTAAAAATAAGAAGATTGCGACAACAAAACAGTTTAGAAATGTTCTTGGAAACAAATATCATATACTTTCTCTATATATTTCCTTTTCTCCTCCCTGTATGGTCTACACCTCTTATTCTGTCCACTTTTTGTATCTGTCAATCAGTCATATCTGCCGTGTCTACTCACGTATTTCTGTATGTTTATCCTTGTGATTCATACAATAAGAAAGATACATCGATTCCATTGCCGTGTTTTATGCTAGCTTATTTGTTAGTAGTATCTGTGCAAACCAAGTTAGATGGCTCATTCTCATAACTACTCTCTGAGAGTTAGCAAAAAGCTGTGTGATGTATTAAATGTTGTAGTTATGTCAAGATACCGAGGCTGTGGCAACCTGGTCATGCTTTACCATTTTTTCTTTATATTTGCACTCTGGTCTCATGACACGTACTTATTGTCACTTCGTAGCCATATTCTTGGGTCCGAAAAGCCTAAATTACGCCATATCAGTAGAAGGTATGTTCAAAGTTCTAGACAACGCAGTAATATTGTGTTTTCAATTCACTTTGCCATTGTTATTTTCTGTATTAATAAGATATCATGGACTGCAATCCTACTTATAATCGCCGGGGATGTAAAGCTAAATCCAGGCCCTGCCTCTAATAACTCTTCCACAAACTTTTCACAAGATGCAATTTCTAAACTAATAAACTCACACCACTACTTAACGTGTGCTCATTATAATGAACAGAGTATTCAGCACAAGTTAGATATACTCTACACTGAATTAAATGAATTGACGTCTTGTGCTTTTCTGAAACATGGTTGGGTCCTACAATTTTAACTACAGAATTAATATTACCGGGTTACTCGTCTCCAGAGAGACTAGATCTAGGGGGCGATAATCATGGTGGTGTAATAATTTATGTAAAAAATAATATATACTACAGGAGAAGGCATGACCTCGAGATATCGAGATATATAAATTGGAATGTATTTGGATTGAAATTACCACTAACAATAAACAACACGTCTTGATAGGTACAATTTATAGGCCACCCAACGCGGACTTGGCATATTTCTCAATGATCGAGCACTCACTTGATTTGGCTAAAAGTTCAGGAATTCCCAATATTGTTCTCATGGGAGATTTCAATCTTGATGTGTTGTCGTCATCAAAACCATCATTTAGAAAGGTCGATAGCCTTTTAAAACAGTTTGGGTTTCATCAGGTCATCACCGAAGCAACACATTTTACAGAACAGTCAGAATCGTTAATAGATTTAGTCATAGTATCAAACGTTGATAATGTTATACACTCAGGTGTAATGGAACATTTCCTTCCCCATATGTTCGATACCACTGTCCGATTTTTGTTCTACTTAATTTCACGACACCTAAACATAAATCGTTTTATCGAGAGATATGGAAATATGAACAAGGGGATTATGATAAGCTTCGTTCAGATATAGGACTATGCAGCTGGGACATGTGCAAAGATGAAGATATTGATGTATACACAACAAATGTTACGAATCGAATATTATACATTGCCAAAAATAACATACCTAATAAAATGATTAGAATTAACCCTAATGACTCTCCCTGGATAACTTCTGAAATTAAACGTAATATTAGAAAGCGTAAACGCCTTTACAGAAAAGCCAAAATTACACAATCTATGCACTGCTGGCAACGTTTTCGGTCTTTAAGAAACGAAATTATATCTCTTATTCGTAAATCAAAAACTGAATACTATAATAAAAAAGCCGAAAAGTTAAAAACTTGTGAACCATCATCCAAAGAGTTTTGGAAAGTTCTTAATTCATTTGTACATGCCTCATCCAAGCAATCAATTCCACCACTCCTAGACCCCAGTACCAACAACCCTACATCAAATGATTATGATAAAGCTAATTTACTCAACAATTTTTTCCTTAGTCAGACAGTTATTGATGACAACTATAAGCCCATACCATCAGACATAACCCAAATGAACAATACAATTGAGCATATATCATTAAATCCTCGGGAAGTAGAGGAAGTCCTGAAGTCAATACCACTAGGAAAACCTGTATGGCCCGATAGCCTAAACAATAAAGTATTAATTGAAGCATCTAAAGAATTATCTTTCCCTTTGTGTGACTTATTTAACAAATCATTACAGCTAAGTAAAGTACCCAGTAAATGGAAAGAAGCAAACATTACGCCAGTATTTAAGAAAGGTGACGCCTCTTTACCTATCAACTACAGACCTATATCACTGCTTAACACACTTGAAAAGGTGTTTGAACGTCTTATCTATAAACACACATTTAACCATCTTAAAGTCTGTCACTTCTTTACACCTCATCAATCTGGATACTTACCAGGTGATTCACCTGTAAACCAGCTAACTTTTATCTATAATAACTGCTGCAAAGCCCTTGATGATGAACTGGAGGTTAGAACTGTATTTTTTGATATTAGTAAGGCCTTTGACAAAGTTTGGCATAAGGGTCTACTAGCCAAACTGAGTTCTGCTGAGATAAAAGGCCGGCTCTTGTCCTGGTTTGCTGATTATTTGACTTTGCGGCGGCAAAGAGTTGTTCTTCCTGGTGCTATTTCGGATTGGGTCACTATTAAAGCAGGTGTCCCGCAGGGATCTATATTGGGACCAATGCTTTTTCTTATTTATATTAATGATGTTGTTGATGGTATTGAGTCCAATATTAATCTCTTTGCAGACGACACAAGTCTTTATTATATTTCTCAGGATGCAGAAACTGCTGCAAAAACCATACAAAATGACATAAATAAAATAGGCGTATGGGCTAAAATATGGCTGGTTAACTTCAACCCATCTAAATCAGAACCACTTATAATATCCCGAAAAAGAACATCAAACCATCCTCCTTTAGCAATGTACGGACAAACCATCCCTGAGGTTACTGAGCATAAGCATCTTGGCATAATTTTGACAAAGGATTGTTCATGGAACTCTCACATTAATTATATAAAATCAAAAGCTTGGCAGCGTGTCAACATTCTACGTAAATACAAATTTACACTGGACCGCAGGGCACTAGAAACTATGTATTTTTCATATATCCGACCTATTCTCGAATATGGTGATGTTGTCTGGAGCAATTGTGTAGGATATGAACATCTAGAAAATATCCAAAACGAATGTGCTCGTATTGTTTCTGGTTCCACTAAACTTATCAGTATAAATGCATTACACAGCGAGATCGGTTGGGAATCTCTTTCTGACAGAAGAAGAAATCACTGTTTAGTGTTGTTTTATAAGACACTGAATGGCCTTACTCCTGATTACTTGTCCTCATTAATCCCTAGTAGCGTGTCGAATGCCCGATATCAGTTACGCAACAACTATAATGTTGCTGGAGTATTTGCAGTAATTCATTCCTCCCTTCTGTAATACGTGAGTGGAATAATCTATCACCTGATATACGTAATGCTCCAACACTAAATTCGTTTAAAGAAAAAAATAAGTACAAATACAATTAAACCTCCGTTATACTTTTACACAGGAAACAGACGAGCTCAAATATTACACTCATGGCTACGAACAGAATGTAGCTCACTAAAACACCACCCCTTTTGTAAGGGAATTGTACCAAATCCACTCTGTATATGTGGTAGTGTAGAAACTAACCAACACTTCTTTACCGAATGTCCATTATACTCCCAACAAAGGCTAGCCATTTTCAAATCACTGGAAAACTACAACATCAATGTCGATACACTTTTATTATAGTCAAAACTATGCTATTTTTCATACTGTTTAGAAATATATTTCTGATACTAAAAGATTTGAAGTGTACTATATCAACCAGTAGACACGGTAGACCCTTCCGTCTCTCTTTCTCGCTTTCTCTCCCTCTTTCTCTACCCCCTCTCTCCATCTCATTTATGTGTAAACTCTATATACCTGCATACTTCTCTTATTTAAATTTAGTATATTTATATTTGTCTAAAACTGTAAATTGAAACTGTTTTTCGAACGCCTAGTACTTATATTTTCCTGCAAAAGTATACAACCACTGTATTTACATGTTGTCTTGTATATTGATCTAAGGAAATGAACATTATAAGCTTTGCTTTCGTTCAAATCCTCTCTCTACTTGTATGTATAACCTGTGTTTGTGTACCGCAAATGTATTGTAAAATATGAGAATAAATATGTTTAAACTAAAATGTTTGTTTAAATATATCGATATATAGCTTTGATTATATCCACTGTTATGTATTTCACACTATAAACGCAGTTGAAGCGCAATGGTAGAGCTTCAGTTTTCGGCACGAAGGGTCACGGGATCAAACTCAGGGTGCGACATATCAAAGTCGTCAAAATGTCTTGTGGTATGATATAAATAGAACTTGTAAAGCTTCATTGATTATCCTCAAACTGAGTACCGTTCCAAGTCTGGTGTGTCCAGTGTCAGGATATTGTTATTGGGTGGGGTATTAATGCGGGCTGGTATTCATACACAATAGTAGTTATTTTTTAAGTAAGAAGTTTCCTTAAATCTAAAGGCATTTCAAAAGATATATGAAATTGTTCTTAATTTTCATTCATACAGCCATTTTATGCAAGAAGTTTTTTGTTTAATTTTTTTATCTTCAAACATTTAAGGAACTTTTTAGTTTAAGTAAAACTAACTAAGATTCCTTATTAGAACTCAGATGTTCACATTGATTGGCATATTAATTTTATTCCTTCTCGCTCTTAATTTAAAAATGGAAAGTGTGTTATTAATATACAATTCTTATCATTTTAACATGTAGGAAATTTACGAGAGAATTCGTTTCTATATTTATCTTTTTACGAGCATGTCTATGCCTTAATAATGTAGCTTTGTGTCGTGTTTGGATATCATTGTTTGAATGAAGGTACCTATAAAATGTAAACAAATGTACACGTATTTAAAAACTGTAATTGTTAATTAGAAATATTTTAGTAAGTAATATGATGGTCCGGTACAAAAGTAGTACACGTTTTAGCTCACCAGTGCACGTTATTGTGATCGCCTTGTGTCCGACGTTACGCGTCCGTCAACATTCTTTAAACGTCATCTCCTTTGAAACCGCTGGTTTGGATTCAACAAAAAATTCTCAGGAGCTTCAGCAGGCACGAGGGACACACACGTCATGACATTTGCTTTGTTCGACATTTTATTGAGAAAAAAGGGTTCTTCGTATTTTTTAATATATTTGTATATTCGTTATTTAAATAAGAGAATTACATCTTTTACTTAAATAATATATAAAAGAGTATATATTGTATGAAATTGATCAAAGTGTTAGCAAAGTATTTAAAAGGTGTACACGAACATCTCAACTTTTATATGCCTGAATTATAGATAAGCTATCCGATCCACCAAGCCTATGATTGCAAACATTAGTCAATTTAATTATCAAGGGAATTAATCACTGACGCCTTTAGTCTTGGTAGTATAGACAGGGTTGTTCCCCCTTAAACGGTGCCTTCGTTCGTTACTTCACGATTCAAAGGAAAAAAGACACAGAAGTAAACGAAAAATGCAGAAAAGCAACCTGTTAAATATGTTATATTTTATCTAAATATTTTAACGACATACTGGGAGCAAATTAGCATTTTGTTGTTTTTGTTTGTTTGAAAGATACAATTATATTAACATTTTTCATAAACATAATAAGTGCAACCTGATTAAGCAAAACTTAATGTCCAAATGATATGGAAAAACATTAATAAAATATAAAAAGTATGTAATAAGGTTAGCATTTTCGTGTGATTTTTAAAACTAATTAAATGAATGATTAATTATGCGTGTAGGCAGTTACCATGATGACCTTTCATTTAAATGAGAAAAATATCGCGGTTATATGCTTCAATCAAGTAAAACAAATAATGCCTTATCACTGGAACTGACCGTATTATAATTTAACCAGGTATACAATATTTCCTTGATTTTCTTCACACTTTAAAGCACGTCGTTAAATGATATACATTTGCTAAGATAAACGCATAAATGCACTTTGTTTGATCATAGTAAGAGGTGTCGACTTGCAGATACTCGCGTTTAATCCAAATAAAACGCATTTGACCTAAGCTAGATTCACGGGCTTATCAAACTTAGAATTACGAATTCGCTACACACATTCATAACACTCTATATCGATATCGAATCACCGCCTAAGTGCTGCATTTACTGTGATACCATGTCGTAAACATTTGCCTTACTGACATAATTCTAGGGACCGAAGCGCTTGCATCTTCTTGACAGCAAGTTGTGACATTGGACGTACGCATGCGCGTAAAGTTGGTTATAGATCGCGTGGTAAATGAGAAAAGCACGACATAATTGCGAAACCAAATGTTCTTAAAAATGTTCATGATGTATGAAGCATCATTTTCTGCAAGTGGCTGTTCTTCTTTGGCATGAGTAATTGTTGTAAATGTGAAAATAATGACAAGAAGAACTGGTTTAAGGTGCAGAGTTGCATTTATGCTGAAGGTATCATTTGCCAAGGTAAGGTGAACATGGCGATGACGGTGACAGTGACTGTAGGTGTTGCAGGGGCTGTTGTGGTGGTTGTGGTTATGGTTGATGTGGGGTGTTAGTTATGGTGGGAGTGGTGGTTATGGAGGGTGTGGTGGTGGTTATGGTTGATGTCGTGGTGGTTATGGTGGGTGTATTGGTGGTGGTTATGGTGGGTGTGGTTGTTATGGTGGGTGTGGTGGTGGTTATGGTTGATGTCGTGGTGGTTATGGTGGGTGTGGTGGTGGTTATGGTGGGTGTGGTGGTGGTTATGGTTGATGTCGTGGTGGTTATGGTGGGTGTGTTGGTGGTGGTTATGGTGGGTGTGGTGGTTATGGTGGGTGTGGTGGTATGGTTGATGTCGTGGTGGTTATGGTGGGTGTGGTGGTGGTTATTGTGGGTGTGGTGGTGGTTATGGTGGGTGTGGTGGTGGTTATGGTTGATGTCGTGGTGGTTATGGTGGGTGTGGTGGTAATGGTTATGGTGGGTGTGTTGGTTATGGTGGGTGTGGTGGTTATGGTGGATGTGGTGGTTATGGTTATGGTGGGTGTGGTGGTTATGGTTATGGTGGGTGTGTTGGTTATGGTGGGTGTGTGGTTAAACTGGGTGTGTTGGTTATGGCGGTTGTGGTGGTTAAGGTTATGATGGGTGGTGGTTTGGTGGTGTGGTGGTTCTGGTTCTATGGTGTGGTGGTTATGGTTATGATGGGTGTGTTGGTTATGGTGGGTGTGGTGGTTATGGTTATGATGGGTGTGGTGGTTATGGTTATGGTGGGTGTGTTGGTTTGGTGGGTGTGGTGGTTATGGTTATGGTGAGTGTGTTGGTTTGGTGGGTGTGGTGGTTATGGTTATGGTGGGTGTGTTGGTTTGGTGGGTGTGGTGGTTATGGTTATGGTGGGTGTGTAGATTATGGTGGGTGTGATGATTATGTTGGGTGTGGTGGTTATGTTGGGTGTGTTGGTTATGGTGGTGGTATTGGTTATGGTGGGTGTGGTGGGTGTGGTGGTGGGTATGGTTGATGTGGTTGTGGTTATGGTTGATGTGGTGGTGATGGTTATGGTGGGTGTGGTAATGGATGTGGTGCGTGTGGTTGTGGTTTTGGGGTGTAGGGTGGTTATGATGGGTGTGGTGGTGGTTATGGTTGATGTGTTGGTGGTGGTTATGGTGGGTGCGGTAGTGTTTATGGTTGGTGTGGTGGTGGTTATGGTTAATGTGGTGGTGGTTATAGTTGGTGTGGTGGTAGTGCTTGTGGCATATGTGGTTGTGGTTTTGGGGTGTGGGGTGGTTATGGTGAGTGTGGGGGTGGTTATGGTGGGTGTGGTGCGGTTATGGTCGTTGTTGTGATGGTTAGTGCGGTGGTAGTGTTTGTGGTGGGTGGGGTGGGTGTGTTGGGGTGGTAATGATTGGTGTGGAGGTGGTTATGATTGTTGCGGTGATGGTTGGTGTGGTGTGTGTGGCTGTGGTTTTGGGGTGTGGGGTGGTTATGGTGGGTGGGTTATCATTGGTGTGGCGGTAGTGTATGTGATGCGTGTGGTTGTGGTTTTGGGGTGTGTTGCGGTTATGGTGGTTGCGGTGATGGTTGGTGTGGTGGTAGTGGTAGTGGTTTTGGTGGTAATGGTTATGATGGTAATGGTAGTGGGGTAGTGATTATTGTGAATGTGGAAGTGGGTATGGTGGATGTGGTAGTGGTGGTTATGGTAGTTTTGGTGGGGTGGTATTATGGTGGATGTGGTGGTGGTTATGGTGGTTGTGGTGGTAGTGGTTGTGGTGCGTGTGGTGGTGGTTTTGGGGTATTGTGATGGTGGTTATAGTGGGTGTGGTAATGGTGGTTGTGGTTATGGTTGGTGTGGTGGTAGTGGTTGTGATGCGTGTTGAGGTGGAGGTTATGGTGGGCGTTGTGAAAATGGTTATGGTGGGTGTGGTGAAAATGGTTATGGTGGGTAGTGGGGTAGTGGTTATGGCGGGTATGGTGGTTGTTATGAGGATGTGGTTGTAGGCGTTATTGTTGAGATGGTAGTGGTTATGGTGAATGTGGTGTTGGTAGTTAGTGTGTGTTTGTGTGTGTGGGGATGTTAGTAATTTCGTAAGGTCGGCCATTTGTCTGCAAACTTTTCAGCTTTCATGCAGCAAAGTGATTAATGTTAGGTCGGCCATTTATCTTGTAAAAAGATAATTCACTGAGAGTATACGTAAAAATATGGTTTGTTCTGTTCTGTTACTGTTTGTCCTGTGCCTAATCAAATTTTGGTATATGTTGCAGTGCCCATAGGACTTTGCCATATATTTTTATTCATTATCACAACAGTGTTACTTGTGCAGTGTGGCGGTACTAAAAAAGTCTCCCCGTGCATATAATCTAAGTTATCATTTAATTCATCCTATAAGGATTGCTATGTGTATTTCCTTTAATGGACATTGGACTTTGGTTCCTCAATTCCATCGTCACATGAACATGATGCTACAACAATTTACTTTTCTCTGGTAATTTCTTCCTTTGTTCAGAAAGTTAATTTCATTTAAGATCAACCATATTCATGTAGTTCTTCTAATCGCTCTCTCTCTCTCTCTCTCTCTCTCTCTCTCTCTCTCTCTCTCTCTCTCTCTCTCTCTCTCTCTCTCTCTCTCTCTCTCTCTCTCTCTCTTCTAAACACTCTGTGGACATTATTTTTCAATGACGTCAGTACTTTCGTCATATCTTATCAAAAAAACGTCAGCTCTTGGGCATTTTTAATCAAATAGATCGGTCTTCTTTTTATTGCGTGCATATGAGAATTCCATCAGGAAGTGCGAAGTTAGAGCTCTGTAAAACTGGTTTAAGCACCCCAGTCGGTCCATATTGCCGACTGACCGTTCCAAGGCGGTAACTGTCGTTTTTTTTGTTTCTTTGTTAAATGACTCATCACAGATTTGTTCTTACTTTTATGTTTGGCTTCCATGTGAATACCCTTTTCCTGTACCTATTCAACTTTTGGTATATGTTGCAGTGCTCATACGACTTTGTCATATATTCTTATTCAAATCGTGGTACATTATTTTTTGAAAATAGTTGAGGGACTGTTTCTTTAGCTACAAATATAAAACCATTGTTCAGCTAAGAACTCGTACGATGCCCAAACGTTCTCATAATTCTAACGTATTCCATATTTCTGCAATAAGTTGGGGGTCGCTCTATGAATGAATACATCAATGAAATTTAATTCCGTTGCATTTCTACTGGTGTCCGTCACGCCGTTTAAAAGATTACATTTACATATATCATAATTCCTGATTAGCTTTAATTGTCGCGCGACTACTGCCTTAGAACGTAGGAGTATCACGTGGTGAACATTGGTATTATACCATTTCAGGGCAGCAAGCGGCACACAAGAGGAAAATGGCGGACAAGCCTTTACGACGACAGGTTTCTGTAGTAAGCAACGGCGGTACCGACAGAGACCGGGCGGTAAGTTTATTCTTTGAACTTTAACTACTTTAATTGTATACTCTCTGATGTTTACTTGTTCATTGGGTCATATATGAAAATTCCTATATATGAACTTAGACACTCTCTACAAGACGGGCAGAAAGCTTTATGATTTTTGTGTATACAGCAAAGATTTACTTTGGTTGCTAGTGGCCGATTAAGAAATGATATCGGCTTTTAACTCCCTTGACCTTTAATCTGGATTGCTGTCCTGGTCCAGTAAAATGTTGTTGTTGTTTTTGTTTGAATTGAGGTATTCCAGCTGACATGCATTGTGTTGGTGTTATCCATTACATTTGTCTGAGGCCAAGCAAAATAGCTGGATGCTGTGTATAATTGCCATGACTTGTAAAAAAGCGAGCCAATAGGTCTATGTAGTTTAAAACAACAACATTAAAAGACATCCAATCTTGCTCAGTTGGTCATTACCATAAAAGTTTCTTTCGATATATTTCCTTAAATAGCATAGAGACTGTTACGATGTGTATAGATTTAATTATAATATTATGTGAAACAGTTTTCTCAAGAACAAAAATCATTTACTCTTATATCAATATCTATGAGAATATCAAAAAATGTTTAACCAAAATTCATTCTAGTGTATTTTTGTTTGAAAAATTCTGCAGTTTGCAGAATGAGATAAAAATTTATTAGATGTTTTAATTTTTTCATTGTTTATTAATATAAATAATATCTTATAGTACAAAAATGTGATCAAATTTAGTTGATAAATATACATTGTTTTTTTATTATTTTACAATATCATGGATGATGAATGTCTGGTTTCAGATGATACCATCTGTGTGACTGCAAACAATTAAATTAATACCTTTCTACTCTCAAGACATTTCATTCTATCACTAATAGTTGCGCTAGTTCAATAAAAATTACCAAATGCTTCTCTCAGTATTTAATATTCAAATACGTTAAATGCTGCTCTAGAATACTTGATATGTTTATTATTAATTAAATTTCTTTAATTTATTTAGATGATTATTTGTATAATATATTTCAATAACAAATGTGTTTGTTGACTTTCTTATCTGAACAATGTTAATAAGCATTGTTTCTGCTTTCCTTATGTATTGGTATGTCCTGCTGAGATTTATCGACCAATTTCTGCGCTGAGTCCAGTAAGTTACTGGAAAATGTAATGTAATTTTTGAAAAAAGAAGAACAGTGTACCCTAATTTTGTGAAGCAGCATTATTTCTTTTGAACCACTAATTTTCTGCTAAACAGTAACTATGTTTGTTAGCAAAAGTAAGAATATTTTAATAAAAGACACCTTCAATTACAATTAACTTTAGCGAAAAAAAAACAGTAGCAGTGTATATAATATGACGTTGTAATTATTCATGCAGTTAATTTCATTTGACCTGATCAGATAACATTGGCATTTAACCAAAGATATCTTAATTAATTTTATTATCGATGACATGACGCTACTTAATGTTTGGGGTAAAACAAGTACCCCTGCCTCTAGTAGGTGACAGCAGGCCCAAAATGACCGGACGGTGGGTGGACTTTATCGTATATTCCATTCCATTCAGTTCAGTTCGTAAACAGCTTAGGATAACATAAATGGTCATTGAAAATTGACCCCCTATGCCATAAAACAGCCACAGGCCTCTTGGGTACCGATCAAAAGCGCTAACCCCACACGATGTCCTTATAAAGTATTTCAAGATTGCATAAATTGATAACAACTGAAAAAAGATTCTTAATACTAATTCACATAGGAAATCGTAATATATCACTTTACAATAACGTACTGTCCCATGGCCAGGAACTAAATTACTGTCTAAAATAAACAGTCACCCACATGTGACGGCATTTGATAGTCATGTTGACTGTCCGTCCGTGCATCCGTGGGTCTGTCCGTCTGTTTGTCCCAGTTTTGTGTCTTATCAAATGTTCCATATTTTTTACAGGACTTCATTCAAACGTCGCTATATTTCAGACATATATTTGACTTATGCCCCTCATAACAATTATGAGTGCAACAATTTAGGTCAAGAGCATGTTAAAGGTCGTTTTCATGGTCAAATATCTAATCATGCGATAGGCTAGTGTCTCGGTCACAATTTTCCCCATTCTAACTGACATTCATTAAAAAGTTCTTCCATCTTGCTTGCAGACACTCAAAGGTATCCTGCATACCGACGAAATTATTTATTTTTATTTTGACACGTTCCGAAGAATTGGTTGACTTATTTTTTAACCTTAGAAACTTTCCGTCGGAAGATATAACGGCCGCTGCAAAGATGTCATATTATGATACACCTGCGTAATAAGATCGATCTCAATTTCCGATGCCAGTAATTGAGTTTTCTTGAAATAGTTTGGTTATTTATTATTACAGCTGTTTATGTTCTACAGTTAAACATACATATTTCAGTTAGTTGTCGGTGTCTAGTTAAACAACATTACGCACGGATAGTGCAGTCGTCACCGTGAAAATATGTAAAGAACGAATACATATTATCTTGTCTTAACCGATTTCCAATAGCTATGCCATCATTCGAACCCGTCATTTTATCTCCTTTTATCACAGGATTCCCCTTGTTTTCTATTCAATACACCCATGACATATTTTGTATATCACATAACCTTTGAATTTAAAGCGTTTTGATTGGTCGAGCGGTCATGTGAGTCAATATACAGTGATAATTACAAGAGATTGTTTCCATGTGAATGTTTTCAGAAACATAATACTGACGGTCATGTTCTTTTTACGCGTACCATTACAACAACAATATTTTGTCTGATATAAGGAATCGACAGTTGGTCAGTGTGTCTGATGTTGATTTGGTAACATCAAGGGAAAATGTTACACAGAAAAGGACAAAAAGCATAACAGCGAATGTTTTTTGTGATTCTCTGTCGAAAATTTGAGAACAGACCGAAGAAATGAACGCTTGCGAATTAGATCGACATCTTTTGAAAGTTTTATGATGAAATGAGAAGCGCGAGTAGCCTGTTGTTAAAATACAACAATATCATCGTAATTTAATATATTTTGTGCTATAACAAGCACATTATGTTTCGGTCAATATATAATTTTGCGTACTTGGATAATGTGTTATTGACCTCAAGACAACTCTTTATTTTTATAATATTACCCTAGTGTAATACAGCATTTTTGATCGATGACGCCATCGACGTCGTCATAACGCAGATTGTCTCATATCACTATTTCACAAAGTAATGTCATGATTTCGTTAAATTTATATTGGCGATTAAAATCTTGTGGTAAATGTAATCTGACACTAGTTGTCATTTAATCCAAACATTTATAAATCTTGTCCAGGAAACATGATAGTAAGCTCACCATAGGCTCACTTTCTGTTTGCAATACTTTTTCCTGAACTCGTTTAATAAATGTTTGTATTAAATGACAACTCGTGTCAGATGCATTATTTATCCCACCATTTCTGTGAATATCGGTTGATATAACCCGTGTGATAAAGATGAGCTTTATCAACCGATATTCGCGCACCTGCTCAAAGCCGGACTACTTTTTTGACGAAACGATCAGGAATGATTACGAGAACGAAACTCATTTATCCCGTAATTATGCTTGTGGTCACCCCAAAAATGTCTATAATATAAAGATTGGTTAAAAAGAGCAAAAAATGCATTATGTATGCAATGAGCATATGGGATTTACATGTAAGCTGCTGTTACCAACCCATTTTAAGCCCAAGTTATGACTTGAACTCAAGTTACAATTTTCAGTTCATACAACCAAAGACCTCCAATGTTCTTCATTTGTGATTGTAACATTGACATAATCGCAGCATCAGACAAAATTTAAGACATATATATTATCAATTTCGTCATAATGGCGATGGGGTCCTAAAAATAAAATAAAACAACAACAACAACAAAAGAAAAACAACACATACAAAACCAAAAGCAAATCAAACTAGATAGGTTGTAAATTTTACTAATAAAACATTTTTTCTTGTGCACTTATCTTTAAAAAAAGTGCTGCAGCGAATGGCATTTTCCATAAATTTCGTTGAATTTCCCAATCTTAACTTTTAAATTGTTGATGAGGGCTCTTGTCCGATTCTGGGAACATCTGTGTTTATTTATCGGCTCGTTTATTCAGAATCATCCTTCACAAACAGAAACTAGAAATATGCATACACACGTATACACCTGTTATGTTTCTTGGCGTATATAGTAAAACTATCCCAAAGTTGTTTTCACGCTAAAATACTAATTTTCCAACATATTTCCGATAGTTCCTAATTAGCTTTCTGCAATTCCAATCTGTTCTACAAGCAAACAAACACAGGGATGTTCGATAATGCATTTTGCCTTTGACGGCTGTACACCACTGTAGACTGTTGCCGAGAAACCATGAGACTATAGGTGGGTGAGCGGAGGGCTGCTGGTTGGAATGACAGACATAGTACAAGAAAATTCGTTGATGCGAAGCATCAAAGGCGACGTAAAAAACTGGCAGGTAAACTGAAAGGTAAACAGGTTTAAGCAATATGGGCGCAAGTAATAAAGACATATTTGGAAAGTTATTTTTTAAAGGATTTGAATTTCAGTATAATATAAAAAATCTCGAGAAAAGGTATGTTACGTATAGACCTATTAAACATCCGAATCTTTAATAAGATCCTTTTGAAAAATTATCGTGACGAGGCAAGGGATTGAATTTGAAACCCTCCTATCCAAAGTCTTTAACTCTTGACCACAAACACTTCAGAGATGGTATTTAAACATTCATGCACACTGGAAGCACTGGAAATGCTATTTTTTAGATTTATGGGACCTTGCAGAAATCGTGGTTGTTTCTTTACATTGCAGTTAAGACAGATTTTACCATGCATACTCAATAGACCGTTCGGAACCAACTTTTTCTGGCTATGGACTGTTTCGTTGCTAATCGGTAATCTCAATTTGTAAGTATGCAGTCCGAACATAGAAGGATGTACCGACGAGCATTCCTATCTACTTTCGTAAGTAAGGGCGTAGAGAGTGTCTATGTACATTTACGTTAGCATTTATTATATAAAAAAATAAACCAAAATCTCTCGTTTTTACCATATTTTCATAAAAGTTACAGACATAAGAATTAACAAAATAATAAATAGAACGCCGTTTACCGAATTAGGACCCTATTTTATGGTAGGTGCTAAAGAACATCCGGTATATGGAGGTGGGTGGTACGTTATGAATATTTATTTCTTAAAATATTGTTGCCTCGTCAAAAATCCTCATTGGCTAAGTACCACTAATAAAATAAAGAAGTCTGTTTTTAACAGTTCCCTCCCTTTGTGTAAAAGAAATAAAGACCTAGCGAAATTCATGTATTATAACATTAAGTTTTAAAATATGTACGATAGGAATTGGCTCTGTCCGTCGTTGTAGCTTTTCGTAATAATTTGATGGAAATCATGAAAGTGGGATTCAAAATTATTTTGTTTTTTCATTTAAGACAACCGAGTTACGTCCCGGTAATCCTTACCAGTTGTCTCCATATGTTTTGTTTTCACCTTTGTAAACCTCTAGAGTGTTTCGTTTTCGTGCGTTTTAACGTACGCTTCAAACTTTTCAACCGCATTCGTGCCGGAGAAAAATTGCGCCGCCATTTTGATTTTGGAATAGTATACGACTCAAATTCTTCTACGTCACGGATATTAACATAACACGTGATCCAGAAACTCCGCGCCCTCCAGATACTGGATGTTCTTTAGAAATTACGGTATTTTATCAGGGTTAGAATGGGAGGTAACCGTAAATGTGCACCGTAAGAAGTACCCAAGACAGTTTTCTGTTGTTGTTGATATATTTTCATGTAGATTTTTTTGTTGAGTGACTGTGTTTGCTATAGTTAAATAATCTCATTCAATTTGGTGTCAAACAAAGCTTAGGCATTTTAGAATTATAAAAATGCAAAATAACTGCACTCCAATGCTCAAAAGTGGACTGACCCATTTTGACCGGTAAGATCATTGCATTGAAAATGTGCGGCTATACTATGTAAAAATATTGCTGCCGATTTTCAGGTGAGGATAACCGTCTTCGCGACACATAACTGTTATTCGCAGGGGCCCTGTAATTAGATAATACATAGGTCTTTCTCACAATATATAATTTTGGGGTTCCCAAAGAAACGGTTTGCTGTTAAATTGCTTCAAAAGTTGTGACATTTACTATGGAGTAAGGAACAAATTCATTTAGTGTCGTTTAACCTACAAAGACCGCAAAATAAACTTTCCCCACGTGCAAATTTCACTGAGCATTCCATATATAGGCGTCGCGCTCCAGCGCGTCGCCAATCGTTATTGCCTTGATGGGTCGTGCAGCCATTGTTTTATGGTGTTGTAATTCCAACATTAACATTAACTCTGTTTTGTTGTAAGGATCATTATCATGGTCATCATTTTAATCATCATCATCATCGTGATCATCATCGTGATCATCATCATCAACATGAACAACAACAACAGCAACATCATCATCATCATCATCATCATCATTATCAACAACAACAACAACAACAGCAAAATCGCCTGAAACGCAAAGCTTCCTTGCAAACGCGTAAGCAAATATTATGGTTATTTCACGATTATAGAATAATGTGTCTGAGTGTGGTATTATGCTAGGAGTTCACATCATGCTATACACAGTAAAGATACATCCCTATTTTATTCAAGTGGACACCGTCTCGAGAAAAGTGACACACTGTAGATGGGACTAAAAACCCAACATACAAACGTCAACCATCATAACAAGACAATGACGTCATTATCATAATTTCATTGTAAGTGTTATTTTAAGGCGCAAAAGCAGCACATGCCAGTCAAACCATTTGAAAAAATGTTATGTGTTTGTACTGTTTCATATAAAAAGGTGAACTATTCTTTTGTTTTGTTTTGTTTTTCTTTTTTCAAACTTATACAATATAAATGTTCAGAATGTATTAACTTTTGCAAAAGTATACATTGAACAGATACGGACAACATAATACTGTTTTCTCCGCTCATTTACCGTTTTATAATGTTATTTCCAGAATTTATATTCCACAAATGATAAAGAGAGAACAATACAATATATAAAAACATATAAATACAATTAATAATTGATGTTCAGCATCAGGAATGCGGAGGATTTTATTTACATGTACAGTAACACCTATATTTTGCAAACCCTCCGAACCAGCACCCCCCACCCCGCTCCCACACACCCCACCCCCAACCCCAAAACAAACATGTTGGTTTGATTTTGATGACGGGATGGTGATTTATGTCCATACTGCTAATTCATACGATTATGGTTCCTTTTAGTTGTATGTTGTTACATCTAATGACTAAAGAAATATCTTAGATTCAAACTGGAACTATAGTTAAGTTAAGGAAGCATTAGTTTATATATTATTTTTACAAAGTACTGTCACAATTGTGGTCATATTGGCGACGTCCAACTAACTATTGTTGGAGGAAGACCTCGGAATTATGCCTGGGTAGACTAACCAGCGCACCGCAGGTTAGCTGGAAACGTTTGTATGTTTACTATCATACATGTAACATGACAGCAAAACATTGAATCTGACTTAGTTTGATGCCTCGTATTGATGACAAATAATAAAGTGAAGTAAGCGCGATGTGTTGTTTTGAAAGCCAAAAGAAAAACAATGTAATGGCCCAACTCCCTGGGAATCTAAATACCGTTCTTTTACAATAATGCATGCTTTGGATTTTCAGCATTATCTCTCTCTGCCTCTCTCTGTGTGTCTCTGTCTCTGTGTCTCTCTGTGTCTCTCTCTCTGTGTCTGTCTGTCTCTGTCTGTCTGTCTGTCTGTCTGTCTGTCTGTCTTTCTGTCTCTGTCTCTCTCTGTGTCTCTCTGTCTGTCTCTGCCTGTCTGTCTGTCTGTCTGTCTGTCTGTCTGTCTGTCTGTCTGTCTGTCTGTCGGTCGGTCTGTCGGTCTGTCTGTCTGTCTCTCTCTCTCTCTCTCTTTCTCTAATATATAAAATGTTCATGAAATTGAAATATATATATTGATGCTATTTCATTTTCTTTAACATATTGTTATAGAAACAGTGACATTTGATTACGAGGAAGGAGGGGGCGAATCATCGGTGCATGGGACGGACGCACCGGTGCGTGAGAATAACACGCATTTAGCGATGACATTCGCCAATTATTACGGAACCTAGTTTGACACGTGTTTCATTATGTTTTGTTTTTTTCATATGTTTGCTCGGTAAAATCGCCCTGTCAATTGTTATATTTCATTCTTCATCATGCTTCTATGAACACATGATTGACTTCGGATGCATGGATGTGGAAAGTATATCAGTATAAATACGGAAGAAACAACGCACTCTTTCATGAAACTGATTTTTTTTTTGCGAAAGTGACATCTTTTGCGTCGGAGAAAGAAACAACTGTGTAACTGTTTAGTGTCTGTGATAATTTGAGAAAGCCAACAGCTGCTTGGCGATCGGTTATTATAAAGGTAGAATGTGGTTTATTGACTGGAGTTGTTGGTAATTTTGGGAGTGCCACACCATCATTCTTGCTTTCTGTTACTTCTGGAATAGATTCCGAAAATAGTGTACCCAGCTTAAGATGGAGGAGCGTGTATGTAGAATGTGAACTAGGTATAGTATAGTGGATTTAATAAAACATATCGCTCATTGTTACATCGATTTGAATAACAATGTCATGAAGATATCTGCCAACATTTTGATAAGCTAGTTTGATGACTTTTCAAAATCCTTTTGGGTGCTTAAATAGCTTTAATAGATTTAGTTATCGTGTTTTTGAAATTTGAAATTGTCTTTTTTATGTTATACATAATATGCTCAGTAGCTTCCAAATGAATGTTAAAACGTAACTTGTATTGATTGGCAGACAGAAGGACACAACTAATCGCTAAGACGCTTATCCGCATAATCCTTAATGGTTCCGTATTTGACTGAAAACAAGTGTTTCTTAAATATTGGACTACCTGTTTTTACTTTACTACTATCAATACTTCAAGATGTTGAAGTCATCACCCAGTCGAGTGAAGGTAAGATATGACTCAATATTTCAAACCGATATTGATATAAAGTTTTATAGAGTTTTCAAGATAATGGTATGTATGTAAAATATGCACATATCTGACAAATAGCCTTTTTATGACATATTTATTTGTCTTTGTCATAAATGCTATATTATTAAATGAATTTTTACACTACTACTGAACACTATCTCGGACTTAAACAGTTGAATCGCGTGGACTTGTAATTTTCTCCACCTGTATATACGCATCACTTTTAGTGGTCGAGTTTCGATTTAACATATACCGTGCTAACTGTTCACATTTAACTGAGAACCAGACTGCATTAGACTCAAACGGTGTTACATCGGATGAGATGCCTTAGGAGAAGTTGCTTAACTATATTCTCAGCTTTATGTTTGAAAGGGTTACTGACACAATACGTTGTGTTTATCTAAGTGTTACTTGACAGAAATGACATTAAAATGTTGCGTACATCTAAATAATCAAATACCCTGTCTAGATGAAAATCTTCTTTATTGGCCATTAATGACAGTATTTATGATATATATACCTGTATCTAGTGAAAGTCTGTGTTTAGGTGTGTTATTTATTCTCTTTTACGTTTTAATACGTTTTTACCGTGAATGATTGATCTTCTCAAAATGGCCTATCCTCACAGAATTATTGGCTGCAGCTGCATTGGCAAGAACTTGATGCTTGTTACAGTGTGTTTACTAACTCTGTCAAATAAAAGACATCATTTTATTTTTTTCATTTAAGTCGATTCAGTTATAACATTAAAACCGAGTTTCCATACTTTGAAAAAGTTAGAATAAACAGGGACTAACTTACAAAGCCAATCAAGAGCTACATGTAAATACTTGAGATAAATATTTTTTGCATGGGGTAATAATTAACAATTTTCTTTGCTCGTTTTTAGTCATAATACTTTATGAACATTCTTCAATGATAGCCGTTCAAACAACGACCCCCCAAAACACACACAAAAAAAAACAACACAAATCTATATTTTGACAGTATCGAAACAAATAATTTAATAAGTAATGTATAACGTCCAGTTTAGATTTGGAGTTTAATAAATAGAAGCCGACATACTTCGGTGACACGATTGGTATTTTCATACTAAACACGAATTCACAAACATTGACTGAATCCTCTGTTGTACATTGATATTGCAGTACAATGCTACTGCTGTTGAACTGATTATGTTTTCATCAATGATATATTGTAATGGAAACGTAATATAGTGTGAAGGTGGTATTTCTCCTATTATAATTTAATTAGGCAGCAATATGCATCACGTCATTCTAATTATGTACCACAGTATTATAAGATTTAATTGTGATATACGATCTCTTTAATTATTTATTACAATATTGTTATTTCCCAATTTAATATTTAAAATACTGAACTACTATCAATGTGACTTTAACTATACGTGACTATACTATAACATGCCAACGAAATTATTTTTTCACATGTTTCCATTTTGATAAATTCCGAAGACTTTTTTTCACTACTGACATATTCCGACAAAAATAAAGGCAACGGCAAAATGTCTTATGATGTATCTGAACGTATAGGATTGATCTCAATTTCCGACGGCAATGATTGGTTTTCTTTGCAGACACAGCTTTGTAATTTGGAGTTGCTGCTTGTTTTGACTGCTACAATTAACAATCAATAGTTCGTTTTCAGGAGCCGAAATTAGGATGAATCAAACGAAATGCTGCCTTCATTGTAAAAGCATGACGTGGAATGGAATTATGTCAATCCAGACTGCAATCACTTCATTCTATTTCTTGTCGAGCAGTCATAGAACTAACATTATGAACGCGACGTATATCCTTATAGTTACAAATAAGTCTTAAGTATTTATGAAATCCAAGCCTTGTGTTTGTAAAAGCTAAAATGTAACAATGTATTCTACAAAAGTGGTCCATGTGATAACAAACAAGCAAACAGTACATTGATAACAACACATTGTAGTCATAATTTCGTCGTAAGTTTATTATTTTTTAGTGTAGAAGCAGATCATGTCAGCCAAACCATTTGCAAAAGTGTAAGTGTTTGTACTGTTTGATATGAACAAGGAGGATGATAAATGTTCAGAATGTCGTTATGTTTGCAGAAAGGAAACAGATAATCACAACTTTAAACCTCTTGCAAACCGGCCGCAATAGCTCAAGTGGTAGAGCGTCGGCTTGAGGATCAGGAGGTCGCGGGTTCAAGCCCCGGCCAGGTCAAACTAAAGACTTTAAAGTTGGTAGTAGTGGTTTCCCTCCTAACTCACGGGCTGACTTGTCGGTGTCAGCATTATGGACCGGCCGGGTTCAGCCCCTGGCCTCCTCGTAAGTGCCCCTGTTCTATAATGATAGGAATGTCGCTGAACAGTATCGGCAAAAATGCCGGCAAATCCCACATCTGGTAAATTGTATTTTCTTCGCTCATGTACCGTTTTATAATTTTATTTCCAGAGGCTATATTCTCCAAATATTCCGAATAGAAGAGTATAATAAATTGACATATAAATGTACTTTTAAATTTTAGTATATGTTTAAATGTTCATAGGACTTTGTAATATTTCCTTATTAAGGATAATTGATGTTGTGACATCAGGAATGCGGAGCAATTTATTTACATGTACATCCAATACTTTGAACATTTTCGATTTTGATTACTGGAGGGAGATAGTCGTCAGTTTTGTTAAGTCATTTTCAAGCCACTAATGAAATATCTTAAATTCCAGCTGGAACTATAGTTAGGTTAAGAAGGCGTTTTTGTGCGTTTTTTTTTTCTTTGGTAACCTTTCACTGTTACAACTATGCCCATATTGGCGACGTCCAGTTCATTATTAGCATAAGAAGACCCCGTACTTATGTCTATATAGAAATACCTGCGCACCAATTAGCTGGAAACGCTTTTACGTTTACTATCTCAACAGCAAAACATTTAATCCGTCTTATATTTATTGCTTCGTTTTAATGACAAATGAGAAGTTGAAGTTAACACTGTGCGTTGTCTTGATAGCCAAAAAGAAAAACAGCATAATGGCACAACTGTCCGGGAATCTAAATACTTTTCTCCTACAATAAAGCATGGTTGACCTTGTTTCATGTTTTCTGCACCGCAGCTGAGTACGTAAGGATATATATTGATTGTCATTTTAATTTCTTTAACATATTGTCATTGAAACAGTGACATCTGATTACGAGTCGGAAGGGGGCGAATCATCGGTGTATGGGACGGACGCACCGGTGCGTGAGAATAACACGCATCAAGCGATGACATTCGCCAATGGTGGCGTATTACGAAGCCTGGTTTGACACGTGCTTTATTATCTTTTTTCGTAAAATCCCTCTGTCAATAGCTATATTTTTTTCTTCACCATGGCTCTCTGAACACATGATTGTCTTCGGATGCATGGATGTGGAAAGTATATCAGTATAAATACGGAAGAAACAACGCACTCTTTCCAGAAACTTTTTTTTTTTTTTGCGAAAGTGACACCTTTTGCGTCGGAGAAAGAAACAACTGTGTAACTGTTTAGTGTCTATGATAATTTGAGAAAGTTAGCAGCTGTTTGGCGATCGGTTATTATAAAGGTAGAATGTGGTTTATTGACTGGAGTTCTTGGTAATTTTGTGAGTGCCACCCCACCATTATTACTTTCTCTTACTCCTGGAACAGATTCCGAGCAGTGTACCCAGATATAGAAGGGGAAGCGTTAATGAAGTTTGTTCTTGCTAAGACACCGCTATAAAATGTGAAAGTATTTATAATGGATTTAATAAAAAGTCGTTTATTGTTGCATTGCTTTAAATAGCAATGTGATGAAGATATCTTTCAACAATTGTATAATGTAGTTTGATGACTTCGAGAAATCCTTGTAGATGTTGAAATGTGGTTTTATAGATTTAGTTATAGTACGTTTTTGAAATATAAAATGGTAATTTTATCTCAATCTCTTATGAATAACTGAATACATATAAAGTAAATATGGCAAGACTTAGTACTTCGGACTTTATGTGCACTAGCCTTAATTGTTCGGTATTTGACTGAAAAAAAAAATGTGTTTCTGTTACTAAATTACAAAAGTATTGTGACATAACTGAGGTTACTTTGTTACCATCAACACTTCAAGATGTTGAAGTCATCACCCAGTCGAGTAAAGGTAAGATATGACTCAACTTTTCAAACCGATATTGATATAAAGTTTTAACAATAATTGTACGATTGTGAAAAATGTCATTAAGCACAAAGGATAATTGGAGTTATGGACATTTTTATTTGTCTTTGTCATAGATGTTATAACGTAAGATTAAATGTATTTTTTCACTTCTTTTGAACATTTTCTCGTACATGTACACTTTGACTTTTTTGTATATTCAAGTGTCGATTGTACAAATACTGTGTTTATTGGCGACGCACTGGAGCGCGCCGCCTATATATGGAATGCTGAAAAAAAATGCACATGCGAGCTGATGTCCTCTGACATTCTCGTTCTAGCTAGAGAATGATCGAGGGAAAATGGACAAGGCGTTCCGAATTCCGGAAATTACGCGATTTACACATTCCCAACGTACAAGACCAGTTTTGTAAATGACGTAATTTTTATTTTAAATACAACTTTAGCGAGTATGCAGTATTATTACATTATATGTAAAGTTGTTCTTTGTAGTAATATGTTTATAAATCTTATGAAACCTAATGATTATTTGTTTAAAATTTACTATTTTCTCTATTTCTAAAAATAAATCGATAGCGTCTGTAGTGGCACGTTATAAAAATATCAATTTTACTTGCTCTCTAATGACAATCGTAGAATCGTGGAATAGCGCAGTGGTTATGGAATTGTAATGATGTTAACAGGCTCCAGAGATCGAATCCCGTCACAGTCAACGTTTTTTTTTTTTCTGTGACTTTTTTTGTTTTGTTTTTACAGTAAATATAACAAACGAAACATTTAAACAGACAAAAAATATTGATCAATAACAAATGTTAATTACTTTTTATTATTGATTAGGATCATTGATCAGTTATTGGGGACGCTATAAAAATGCACTTGCGAGCGGATCTCCTCGTTCTCGCTTGAGAATAGTCGAGCGAAAATGGGCTAGGTGTTCCGAATTTCGGAAGTTCTTTGATTTACACGTTCTCAACATACGGGTCCTAATTCGGTAAATAGTGTTCTTTTTATATTTATTTGTATTTATTCTTTGTTTGTAACTTCCACGCAAACGAGGTATTTGCACTTTTTAAATTTCTAAACATTAATGTACATCTTACGGTTATACTTGTTAATGAAGACACGTGTGTCCCGTTTTTAGGATTGTACATATAAGTAGCCTTATATACCAGAATTAAATTATTCCAGTGATTTTTATGTTTATTTAATAATTTAAATCACTCATGTCTAAATTTCTTATAAATATTAATTTTCATTGTTGTTACTATAGTAAATGTCACAACTTTGGAAGCAATTTAACAGCGAACCGTTTTTTTTTGGGAACCCCAAACCATATATTCAGAGAAGGAGAAATTAAAAGGGCCTCTGCGAAGAAAAGTTGCATGTATTGCAAAGACGTTTATCCACCACTAAAAACATACACCGTGATTTTTGTATAGCGTACCCGCACAGTTTCAGTGAAATTATCAGTTCCGGTCTAAATGGATCAGTCCATTATGGAGCATAGGAGTGTAGTTATTTTGAATTTCTATAACTTCACAATGTTTTGGCTTTGTTTTGCACGATATTATCTTCATTATAGAAAATCCGTCAAAAACAAAAGACTCAATCTTAAAATATGAACAACAACAACAAACTGTCAGGGGTACTACTTCCAATGCACATTTACGCTTACCGACCCTTCTAACCCTTCTTTATTATATTAAAATTCTGAACCGTTACCTAAATGTACATGGAGACTCTCTACGCCCTTACTTACGAAAGTAGATAGGACTGCTCTTAGGTACGTACTTGGATGTTCGGACTGCAAGTCAACGAATTTAGATTACCTATTAGCAACAAAACAGTATAACTTTAGATGCATTGTTTTTGTAACATTTTAAGACACATTAACGATTTCTGTAAGGTCCCCTCAAATCTAAAAATAGCATTTCCAGTGCTGCTAGCGTGCAGGAATCATTTTATAGCATCACTGAAGTGTTTGTGGTTAATTGATCATGTTTTTGGACTCTGGATCAGAGAGCTTCAATTTCAATCCCTAGCCCTGTCACGACAAGTTTTCAAAAGAAAGCATTTATAATACGCTTGAATTGTTCTTGGTCAAGAGGTTAAGGTTATAGACTCAGGATCAGATGGTTCCGAATTCAAACCTTAGACCCGTTATGACAAGTTTAACAAACATTTTATTTGTGATTTGAATGACCATTAAAAAGTTTGAAACATGGCAAGAAAGCATTTATAATATAGTTGAAGTGTTCTTGGTCAAACGGTTAAGTTTGTAGACCCGGGATCGGAGGGTTCTTGGTTCAAACCCTAGACCTGACATGCGATTTATTCATTGTCAAGACTTTTATTACACGAACATTTGGCAAAAACTGAATATGTTCGATCTAATTATTACGTCCTTACATCCAGATTTACTAGAAAGTTATTGCCATTTTGGACAATAAGATTAGTTTTTTAGTAGTATTTCTTTCCTCTTTTGAATGACAAACTACCTCTCACTTGACAGCAACTTTTGTTTAGTTGTATTCTTAATGTCACCTCAGTGTATAATTATAAACCACAGTATCACATACTTGGATAATAATATTGCGTTGTTACAACATAAGTTCCATCGGAATTAAGGACATACCAGATCGTTTTGTCTGTACTGTTTCTCTCATTTCACTTTAAATGTGAAAAGAAGGTTAAGTTTAGGAAATATTAAACATTGTTATTGGTATACATAATACCATGTCCCAGAAAAGTACTATCTGAACAATAATTATTTGTGTAATGTAAGGCTGCTGCACATGTTCAATTTCTGCTTGCACACGTTAGTTTCATTGTTATTTACAATTATTTTGGCAACTTTATTCTATAAATGTAACTCTTGGAAAACCAATTAAAGAGTGTCCTGTTTTGCTTTTATTTTGTTTAAAATGGTCTCAGGAATATATACTTATACGTTATACATACTTTTTTCTCGAGTTTTATTTATAGTATACTAAAATTCAAAACCTTCAAATAAAAACTTCTCAAATATGTCTTTGTTAATTGCCCCCATATTGCTTTATCCTGTTTACCTGTTCCAGTTTTTGCGTCGCCTATAGTGCTTCGTATTAACGACTTTTCTTGTTATTAACATTAGAGCTGAGAATCAGACTGCCCTAGACCCCAAAAGTACTACACCGGTGTCGTCTTTAGAGAATTTTAAGCGGTTTACGCAGCCATATGATTGTAAAAGTGAAGTGAAACAATACGTTTTGCTTATTTAAGTGTTACATGACAACAAGTTGACCCTAATCTGTTGGGTACACATCTTAATGTCAAATACCATATCTGTATAGTATCTTCTTGGTTTGCCATTCACGTCAATATTTATAACATCAATTGTACGCTTAGATGGTATAAGTTTGTGTAAAGTTGTGTTATCTGTTCTTTTTAAACTTTCATGACTGGCTTATCTGCTCGCAATTGCCTATACACACAGAATTATTGGCTGCGGTCGAATTTACAACAACTTGATGCTTGTTTCAGTCTTTCATTTATAAAACATAATTTCATTTTTTACCATTGATATCAATTTATTTCTATCATCAAAACCATGTTTTCTTACTTCGAAAAAGTTAATAATTTGTTGATAATTAACAATCCCCTTTACTCGTTTGTTAATCATAATACTTTGTGAACGTTTTTAACGAGTACCGTTGCCTAGCAGCGAGTAACTATATTTTGACACCGTTGAAACGAACAAAATAATAAATAATGTATAATGTCCAATGTAGATTTTGAGTCCTCCGTTGTATATTGTAACCTCAGTACAATACTATTGTTGATGAATTGAATGTTTTCATCAATGAAATATTATAGTGGAAATGTAATATGGTGCGAATGAGGTATTTCTCATATTGTGATGTAATTAGGGAGCAGTATGCAACGCATTATAATAGATGCTATTTTGGGATATATGATCTCTTTAGTTCTTATTACAATATTGTTATTTTCCAATTTTATATTTAAAGTACTGAACTACTATCAAATGAATGCGACATATACCCTGGCATTCACAAACTATTCTTTAATAATAATGAAATCCATGCCTTGTGTCCGAAAAAGCTAAGAAACAACAAGGTTTTCTTAAAACTGGTCCACTTTGATGATTCCCATGTGTCGCCGACCTGTTCGAGGCCTTGGTTATGCTTCAAAGACATTAGTACCAATTTGATAATTGAACTATCCGAGCGCTACAAAATGAAGATCCATGCTTAGTGTCGGATCAGTCATGATGCCAGTAATCGGTATTCCTTGTTCATAATAATGTTGATTGTTCGAACAGATAGCTTCTTGTCACTCTGAGCGAAATCTAGTTTCCGAAACAGCTTGCGATAGTTCCCAATGTGACGTCCATATAACTGTTATATTTTTGAGGCAGAAAATGTTTGGACGGGACCGGGTACAGCCCGTTGTAGTGAAGATTTAAATTCTGGATAGTCGCCTGAGTAACGGAATTGTCTACTATCTGGATGGTCATAATGACAGCATGGTTTAAAACTCGACAAAAAAACAACAACAAAAAACAACTCATGTCATAAATAGAATGGTTTGCATTCGTCTTTCTAGGAAAAGCTGTAAATGAAATATTGTTATTGGGTGGTAAACCCAAGAAAGGCAGGGTTGGTCTTTTACCTTGATTTATGTACTAACTGTTTCTATAATAATGTTGATCGTACGAACGAAATCTTTTCCTTACTGCAGTGAGATCTTCTTGCAGAAAGGCAATTCAATAGATTCAAAGTTGTACCAGTATTATGGTTTGATGTGCTGTTACCTGCTTGATACTTTGTACAGTCTTGCAGGAGACCGTGAACAAACAGCTGTGATGGAGATTATAGTTTCGGATTGTCTGAGTATAAGAGTAGTCTTAATATCAGTATGGTCTTATTAAAACTATTTTAAAAAAACAAAAAACAAAACAAAAAACAACAACAAGAATAACAGCACACAAACTCAAAAACAAACTAGATAGATTGTAAGGTTTATAGACTGCTTGTTCTTGTACACTTATCTTTTAGTAAAAAAAACTTTGCTCAGACGAAGTGCTTTTTCCAAGAACTTCTGTGAATGCCTCATTCTTAAATGTCAACTTGTTCATCCGGGAGTTTTTCTGACTCTAGGAACACCTGTCTTTGATTTCATGTGCGTTTATTCAGAACCAGCCTTCACAAACAATAACTAGAAATATATATGCACGTGTATACACCTGTTATGTTTTCCTGGCGTATATAGTACAACTATCCCAAATTGTTTTTAAGCGGAATATTAATTTCCAACATATTTCCGATAATTCATAATTAGCTTTCTGCAATTTCAATTTGTTCTACAAACAAACAGACACAGTGTTGTTCGATAATACATTTTGCTATTGACGGCAACTTCGGAGAAACCAAGAGACTATGAAATAGTAAACGGATGAAGTGGGTGCTGATTCATTTGCCATACATAGCATCATTGTTTTACAGTTTTTTTCTAGCATTCATTTTGCAGTTATGTACAGTTTTTGTTAGAGTTGTCATAATTACCATCATCATCAGCAGCAGCATAATCATCAGCAATAACATTAACAACAACAATAACAACAACAGAACAAGTAAAAAGGTGATACGTTTTAACTGGATATTATTATTCAAGACATCATTGTATTAGGCGCCAAAAGCACACATCATCACAAAAAATGAAGATACAGAACGTTGATGAAATAATATAAATGTCAATTCACTTTTTTTCAAGTCTGTTAACAATTTATTTATTTCATAAGAATATGTGGGTCCTATGAGTAAAGCACCATATACCAAACTTTGAAAAGGCATAGGACAAAGGTATTTACAAGGAACCCAAACATAAAAGTAAGAACAAATCAGTGATGAATCATTTAACGAAAAGAGAAAACCCGAAAGTTACCGCCTTGGAACGGTCAGTCGGCAATATGGGCCGACTGGGGTGCTTAATCCGTTTTTACAGAGCTCTAACCTCGCACTTCCTGAGGGGTTTCTCAAATAAAAAAATGTAAAGAAAACCGATCGATTTGAATAAAAAATGTCAATGCGCTGACGTTTTCTTTAAAAAGCTATAACGAAAAGTCGTGACGTCATTGAAAAATAATGTCCACATTGTATTTAGAAGAGGGAGAAGTATTATTTCTATTTGATGAAACACACAAAAATGACTGTAAATGAATTTAATTTCTTGAAGAAACAAAATAATCAGAGAAGTGTAAATGGTTGTAGCATCCTGTTAATGTGAAGATAGAATTGAGGAATGAAAGGAAATATGCATAACAATCCTTATTGGATGAATTTAATGACAACGTAAATAACATGTACGGGGAGATTTTTTACGACCGCCACACTGCACAAGTAACATTTTTGTGATCATGAGTAATAATATATGACAAAGTCCTACGAGCATTGCAACATATACCAAAAAGGCACAGGACATAATTCTTTCATCAATAGAAATGTTAAAATAGAATATCAAATGGGTGGTGTGATAACGGTATAAACAATAAAACATATTGCAAAACATATTTAACTCAATATTTAATGGACATGTTCTACCCTTAACTATGATAAAACCACAGACAAAAAGCAAAGACAAAATATCGAGATTGAAGTATCGTAATATATCTTACTATTTTGATGCATGGAAGATCACAGAAGTGCAACATGCAAGGCGCCGCAGAGAGCATGTCTGCTACATCTTTTGTCATTATATTCTACAGTGTGAACCTTGAAACCATTCTTGAAAAAACGCATCGTCAAAATAGCTGCAAGTGCTCGTTATTGATTGCTTTATGACTGATATCTTATATCATTGCATGCTTCAGTGTCAACCTTGATTTTTTTAAACAACGCATCGCCAAATAGCTGCGAATATTTGTTATTGGCTGCTTTATAATTAATATCTCATATAATTGCATGCTGCATTGTTAACCTTGGCATACTCAATCCTTTTCTTGGAAAACAATCATCTTACAGTTTCGAAGTCTTATTATTGCCTCCTGTATTACTATGGCTACCCACCGAGATATTCCCCAAGAGACTTTCTCCATGACGGCGAAAGACCAAACACAGCTCGAAGAAATGTGTTCAAATGATTATTTGAAAATGATGGAGATTTAAAGACTCTAATGGAAACAGGTAGAGATTTCATTAGTTTTCTTTAAGTGTGTGTGTGGGTGTGGGTGTGGGCGTGGGCGTGGGCGTGCGGATGTTTGTGTATGTGTGCGCTCGCGCGCGTGTGTGTGCGGGGGCATCGTCGATGTTACATCGATATCAATATGTGATAGTTCGACACTCTTCATTGTTTGATTTAATTGCTCCTATCGCGACAAAAATAAATCTTAGTATTTCCGTGATGGGATGTGAAACAAAAAGCAAAGTCTTACTGAAATATCTTCATCTTAAAATATATACGTCTAACATGTTTAAATAGATGGGTTTCATATTTTTCATTGATCTATAGAAAGTTCAAAATTTACTTAGACATTGTCCCAAAGCAATAACCAAATAATTTATCATTAAATATAATGCGTTGCAATGAATCTAAGACACACACTTCTTCGAACAACACTTTTCTCAATGTAACAGAAAAGGAAGCACTGTCCGTTGGTAACAATAGAAAACCTGTATAAAGTTGTTGTTTCTGATCATGACTAGCGAAGTTCATCTACCAGCATGATGAAATTATTGAGTCTTAACACATATCACTGGAGAAGATTGTATTTCAGCTGTCTGAACAGAGCATCGTGTACCATACAGTCAGGTACCTGTCTGTTAGAAATGATGTTCTAGTCCAATACTTCCTGATAATACAAAAACAACAAAGATAGTGTATATAATCCGCAGATACTTACGACAGTGTTATCTTATGTTTAAATCACACGATGACCGTGGAAGATGTAACTGGGTAACTAAGGTTAAGGACCTATTATATCAATACGGTTTTGGATATGTCTGGATTATAAAAAAAATCGACAACACAAATGTTTTTATAAAAATGTTTAAACATATACTTATTTATTGCTACACTCAGGACTGGCATAATGATATTAACATGTCTAGCCGGAGATCTTACTACAAACATTTTAAATCATTGCTTACTGTTGAAAGATACTTAGTACTAGATATACCTTCATCCATAAAAAGATCATTCTCAGAATTTAGATGTTTTTTACCACAAACTTAGAATAGAAGTAGGCAGACATGTAAATATAACAAGATAAGAAAGAATTTGTATTCATTGATTAAATAGCAGAAACTTAACATATATTGATTGTGAATTTCATGCGTTTTTCTGTTGTTGTAAGTATAACGATATACGTGCACAATATTCATTTAATTGGTATGACAGAGGAACAGAACTGGGTGATTTCTATATATTAATGAACTCTGATTGTGACAGAACTGTACGAAATGATAGCAAGTATGTTCATCATAATACATGTATAACAAATGCTAGTCGAGGGATGTAAAATTGATCTTTATTTTTGTATACTCATGTATTATGGTACGGAGGCCTTTGTTATGGAGATAAATTGAGTTGAGTTGGTTGAGTTGAATCTATCCAATCAAATTGAGACGACTGAAAGTAACTTCCTGCCCCAGATATAAAAAGAATAATATAAAATTTACCAACAACATAACGATATAAATAATTGCAGTTAGCTATCCAATGAGACGTAAAAAGAATAGTTACACGACGATAGAAGATCTTTATTTTAGGAAAAATAATTAAAAACAGTTCTGTGTTTTTTTAAATTTGTGACGTAACGCGGTAAGATTTCAGTTTTTGTAGAATTGAGTAGGTATCTCTGATTCAATGACGTATATTGTTTGTGCAAAAGTTTTTAAAAAAAAATATTTCAAGCAAAGTATACATTCTGCATTAATTCGAATCCAAAGTGGGTTTGATCTTGACTAGTAATTCCAACTCTGGCACCTCTGCACTGCCAGACCTTCTGGACATTTCAGTACTAGGGATCTAAACATGGTTGATGATTTTAAAATACGGAATTATCACTTCGCCATGAAAATCCCGATGCCCAACTAATGCACGCACATGAACTGGAAGTTCAATGTTTTTACCTCTTCTCTTACTTCAGTCCGTGTCTTTGTGCAACCCGTCTAAGCACTCCCCGTCGATCCCTTTATCGACTGACCGTTCCAAGGCGTTGACTGTTGGGTTTTCTCTGTTTCATAGAATCTCTCGTCAAGGTTTTGTTGTAACTTATGCATTTGATTGGCATGTGAATACCTTTGTTCTGTGCTTGTTTAAATGAAATATATGTTGAAACACACATGGGATCTTGTCATATTTTCTTATTGTTAAATAGTGTGTGGCGCCCCTGTTCCAAGGAAGGGGTCGCGGAACTCCGCCGACTCCTTAGCTGTTATATTCTCAGGGGTCCGCCAACTTATCAAATATTGTCTGTAGGTATCGTCACTTCTTCTCTCCAATGATCTGTCTCTTAACAAAGTTTCTCAGAAAATATTATTGGACATGGTTGCAATCCAGTTTGTGTGTCGGTATTGTAATAAAATTTACAGAAATACTTTCATATTCCACTTTGTCTTCTAGTTAACAGACTGCAATGTTGACTTTTTGACTAACTGCCTGACGCATTACATTTCAGAGATAGTATACTTTTTCTCTGTTGAGATTTTTCATTAGGGAGAGTAAATGTGTCTCTGCACATAACACTGGTAATTTGCCTACATTGACACAATATGCTTTCTCCTGTAAAACAGTTCCATATGTTATAATAACAACACAATGCAGTCATTTGTAAATGTTATGTTCATTAGTTTTGTAAATGCTTCTTCTCAATGGCGAAAGAGTGTCAGCACTAAATGTCAGAATGTCTTAAACCTTTTAACACAGACTCACAACTACAGAACACACCTGTTCAGCTCTATGTTTCTTCGCTTAAAGGCTGTTTTATAATTGTTTGGCGGAATCTTTTTTCCCCACAAATGTCAAAATATCCTCAGGGTATGATACCATTTTATTTCATCTTATGGAATGTTCGTATGTTAGAGTTTAAGGTAAAAGGGCGAACTATATCAACATATATTCATATACCGGATGTTTTGTTCCTATTCTGAAATGTTGAAAAATCATGTACACGTACATTGATCATATTACTTTAAAAAAAAAAAAATAATACCACAACATATATGCCTCATTTTTATAAAAAAAGGATAATTATGTAAAGCATATTTCACGCACATGTCATTTCATTTATTGTTTCATGTTACAACATGTTTGTATATATATGCATGTATACTAATACGTGTTTACATGTAATTGTATGCTAAAACCAATATTGAAACATTAAATGAACCCAAATGGAAATGATAGTTTAGATTTCAAAAGGGACACATGTACTGAAATAAGATGCTAGTGAAACATTTTATTTTAACTATATTTGACAAGTGTTTTCTTTAACACTTATTTGTAGATATGATAGGTTGTCTTCATAGACAAAAAGTAATGCATTGTGGCACGTTTCTCGGTGAATTGTAAAAAAGCTTACACTTAAAATAAAGCATGATGGGGTTTTACTTCAGGTTTTCATCACCACTGCTGACGTGATCAGAGGGGAATATAAATTGATCGCCGCTGTAATTTCTATAATATTGCTATTGAAACAATCATATTTGATTACGAAGAGGACGGGGCGAATCGTCTGTGTATGGGACAAACGCACTGGCGCGTAAGAATAGCACGCATCCCGTGGTGCCGGAGCCTGATTTGACACGGGGTTTTCATCCCTTTTTAAATATTGCTATGGTATAATCCCTCTGTCAACACCCATATATCATTATTATCAATGCTCGCTGAACACTTGAATTACTTCGGATGCACGGCAGTGGAAAGTGTTTCTGCATAAATATGGGACGAGAAATAAGCTCTTTCCAGAAACCGTGTTTGCAAAGGTGACACCTCTTGCGTTCGACAAGGAATAATATGTGCTACTGTTGTATTTGAATGTATGATAATTTTAGAAAACGAACAGTTGCTTTGCAATCGGTTATGATATATGTAAAATGACGTTAAATGACTTAAGCTCTTGGTAGTTGTGTGTGCAAAAACAAACAACACATCGTTTTCTGCTTCTTGTGGATAAGATTACGAACATAGTGAACCAAGTGATAACAGGATTGGCGGCAATAACGTTGTTACTTGTTACACGAAGTAACAGATTGTGAAAACGATAATTGGTACAAGGAAATTTCCTGCAAAACTAAGATAGCATTGACAAAAACTTAAAACGTTGTTGCAATTCCTAAAATATTAATGTGCATATTGTGTAATGAATCTTCCTTGTTTCAAGAAAGTGCATGGACTACGTGTCTTGTTTCAGAAAGGTACAACTTTCCAATAAGTTTCTTTAACACTAGCAGCGCTTCAAGATGATGAAGACATCCCTCAGTGGAGTTAAGGTAGGACTTTGGCCTATTATTTCAAACTCACATGTTATCTTAAACCTCTTATAATATTACAAGGCCGTCTTGAAATTTCTCTATAAAATGATAGATGAAACAGCGATAAATAGTACAGAAAAAGAATAGAGTTCTTGACATGAAAGTGTTAAATGTATTCCAAGCTATAATGCAACCCAATTATTAAACCCTTTATTCTTAACCACAATTATGGGCAAATATATGTAGTAAAGAGAACCGTTTTTCTTAAAAAATGCGATTTGCTTTAGGTGATTTCTTAACTATTAAATTCGTAACTATAGCAGCACGAACATTTTAGTCGCTTGGTGTGGAGTAGACTCGATTTTTGCTTTCATTTTGAAAACCTTTCATTTTTTGGCGTTGTCGTTTGGACTGTTTACTGTTTACTATATCTTGTTTAAATGCGGAACTTGTGTTTATTTGTTTTATTACGGTATAACTAATCATTGCATTATTTCATTATTCATTGTTTCCCACCAACACATAAAAATAGTTTTTGCATATGATCTTTATTGCGTGGCTCATACAACCTTTAGGTCTACCATTCCGTCATCAGGTTGGATGAATGACAAAGTCACCATCGTGACAAACGTTGAGTCTGGTTATAAAAACACACACAGTACTGTACTCGTTTTATACAGCTGATATTGTTAAATATCATACACCCGATAATAAATATAAATTGATGATAATGCCATAAAAGCTTAATTTGGAAAAAAATGTTTATGTCTCTTGACATACTGCAGTTAAATCCGTTAGTTTATTTGTCGACTGTCCATGTAGATGTTATAAGAATGCTCAATCTTAAGGAATTTAAGCAAACAGCCTTTGATGTGGGATCTTTTCAGGTACCTATTTTTTGGCGTATTAAAACTAAAAAAACAATACTGTATTAATTGATGATTAATATCGTTAATTGATATTTTCATTTAAAATATTGCTAATATTTATTTATTTATTTGCTTTTTCGACAAACATTATTAAAAGTACTACCTACCCATAGTGCTTTATTTACTTCCACACTGGTCTTTACGAACAGAAATTCAGAAACCTGCGTTAGTTCATGCAAACATTTTCCCGAAATATGTACGCGTTTTATCGAAAATGTAACTTTGGTTCAATATTGAAGAAATTAACAAAACAGTAACGTTTCAATGATACTCCATAGAAAATACAAAATGAATGAATGAATGGATGACTTTTGAATTTAATTTAATCAATAAAAGTGAGGTACTTCGAAAGTACAATTTCATTCATAGACTATACAGGCCGTAAACTGTCGTATGGATTCTTTGTAGTATGTTGTTAGTGCAATGTAATGCTGCTATTGTTGTTTTACTGCGTATATTTCAACAATGTAGGATAAAGGTGGACAGAAATATGGGTTTGTTTCTGCTTTTTAAATTTAATTAGTATGCTGTTTTACACAGAGCTAGGCTATGATTTATCACATTATTTTACCGGTGTTTGTGAAATATGGTTTATTCAATCTTCAATGTATTGAACGTTTTTTTTTAATGTTTGCTAATATGTGTACTTTGAAATATAATGTGAAACACAATCTAATTGAAAACATTGAATAGAATTGAATCTATGGTATGGTATGTGCTAATTATTGAATTGTACTTCTTTCAAATACAGCGTATCCGGCATTCGTTTTTGTTTCAGACAATTAGTATTTTAGCTTATACACATGGGCTGGTTAAAAACACTTACAAGGCTCAATTTGCTTAAAATACACATGTTTCCAAGAAGAGTTGTTTTATTTATTTAATTTGAACACTCACTTTACATTACTATTCGAAAATTAATTTATTCTAATGATTTCATTGTGTTGTTTTTTTTATCTGCAATGAATAACTAAAAGCTTTGTCGTGTTTGATTCCATGTTCTTGTTTGCAAAACACTGATTTATATTGTTAAAACTTTTGACAAAACAAATGATTTACTTTACGAGTCCCCTGAAGCCGAGAAATTGAATATTCACCACAATAAAACCGACATGTAACCCCTTTAACCACAGAAACACAAACCCTTCTACTAATAGTTTCAAATCCCAGCCGGATCAACAAATTCATATGAAAGCCATTTTTGAAGTCGACCATACACGGTAAAGGGAGCAGATACAAAAGAAACTGACACGATTCTATCAGCATTGCCCAATGTATTAGAATTTAAAAGAAACAAACATAAGAAAACGATATTTACGTGCCAGTCATATGTAAAAGTTACAAAATGCTGAGACGAGACATTACATAAAATAGAGTAAACACTTTCCGCCTTGGAACGATCAGTCAGCAAACCTGTTTTACAGAGCTCTAACCTCAAGCTTTCTGATGCGTTTCTTTAATACAAGCAGCGGAACGAATCGAATCGTTTGGCCTCGGGTAACATACTGTTCAGCAGACACTGTATCAGCAGTTCCAAACTTCTACTGTCAGACTGAAAAGCACCACCGTACTATAAAAATACTTGTCATGTTCATACTGACATCATTGCCATTTCCTATTTTCCACCTGTTGATTAAAGTTTGCACACTATATTGATTGCTAATCCAGATTAAAAAAAAAAAAAAAAAAAAAAAAAAAAACTCTGCAAAGCGGATGTTACCGGAAGAATAGAGCTACCTATTGAAATGCTCATTTACTAAAGTTCTTTTATTGAAGTCTCGTTTTTCTATGTTAATGAGCCTCTATCATTCTTTCAAGTATGTGAAAACTGTGTTCACTTCCAGCACATATTTTGCTAGCTTCACGAAGAATACATAAGATAATCACATGAGATGATACTACATCATGTCACATTGTCCTAAAATTAACTAGACCAGTGATTATTATAACTAATTTTCGATTTTAGCGACTTTTGATTGTCACACATTCACACCAGGGACTTGGAGCTATACTCAGGTGCGGATCTCGAGTCTCTCTTTGAATTCACTATACACATAATAACTCTTTCCCCTGAAATAACTCGATTTAATTTTACTATTTCACAAAACTTAAGTCAGGCGTGAACGACCAAAATTGCTTAAACAAGCTTCGCATATTTTGTTCACGATTAGGAAACACTAACAACAACCAAGACACATCAAGTTGTTTAGGCGTTTCTTAAATGAGGAATAGTCGCTTCGTAAAGAAGCCCATTGGAGAGATGTTTTATATTTATTATATCCTTTAATTGTGGAATAAAAGCCAGAGGAGTGTGTTAGTATTCGGCGCGTTGACCACCTAGAATAGCAAACAAATTAAGATAATTAAGCCGGAAAGCGATTGTGTCTACAGAAAACATGTCAGGTATAAAAATCAATTAAATACTTAAGCAAGCGACCCCCATTTGCGAGGGTCATCAAAACGTTTATCAAATATCTTGCAATACCTTGCTTATTTCGAGTATTTTTGACAAAACACTACAGTATTGCTGTAATAAATGTTACGTTTCCACAACTGTATAGGTCTGAAAAATTGTTGGGCTATAATATACATTGCAGTTCTTTTGGACTGATTTGATTAAAAAAAAGATGATTTATTTTTATTGTTTTTCTTTGAGAAACACAAATTCGCAAGAAGTTCGCAGATGGACCGGTTTAATCACTCCAGTCAGTCATTTTATCCAAACACCGTTAATGATTTTGTTTAAGGTCGCGTTTCTGTGTATTTGTCACATATGACATGAAGAATACCACAAATCTTTATAAAGGTAAGGACAATCGCAATGGACAACCATCCAAACTAATGGAATAAAAATTACTATTGTGAATCGATTATAACAAAGCGAGATCCTAAACTATTAATATAATTGACGGTGGATTTATCTGCAAATGGAATATAAAATAATGGAGACAGACACTATCTCAAAGTTGTTCCTGCAGTGCAATTTGCCCTTAAGGTCAATGAAGACTACTCGGGTCGCCTCAACTACATGTAGATAGGGCGCGATTGGAGTAATGACAATACGGAATTCCAACAATTAATTTCAAATTATGGCTTGATGCTGTTTTTATCCGGTCTCATTTACACAGAGATCAGAAAAAAAACAACTGAGACCCTTGATTTTGTTGATCTAGTGAAGAAACTTTTCATAAAATGCAGGGTGGCTTTAACTCAGTGTTCAGAGTGTTTTCATAAAACAAAGGCAAAGATACCTCTTGTCCCAGTTTAAAGGAGGTTCTTTTCAAAGTATGTCACAAGCGCCTAGTGCTTGTTACGTGACACGTACAACGTTCCCTGGAGGAATCTAGACTGCCGTGTTCTTGTGCTAAACGATGTATTTATTAATTCGCATTTCATTGAGTTGTAAATTTTACTATCACCTCTTCATTTAGTTTAAACATGCTAAACAAATTAATTTTGTTCTTTTGGGGATATTTTAATTTTTGACTCCGCCGTTTGTTTTGTAGAACTATATAGAACTTCTTCGTGTTGGAGACTGGAGTATTGTTAGGTGTTCGGCTTCTTGGAGTAAAACATATTGTATCTTTTGATAGTGTATTTTTCAAAGTTTTAAGTTATTTTTTAATATACATTTATGGCTGAACTCCAGTTTTATTTCAGTTAAGTTGAGAATTATATTGCTAAATCAGACTACTAACCACTTAAATGCGAAAGGTCTGTTCAGAGTCAATACCGAAAGTCTGTTAATGTAATAAACGGGACATAATACAGATCTTTGGGGAACAAGGTTCATTTGGTGCGAAGTTGATTGAATTGTGTACAATTATTACTGGGCTTTATTCTCAGCACACATACATCAGCAGGCATTTGCCTTCACAAACATGCTTAAATGAAATAATGTCTCACCAAGAACTTCAATGCAGGTTGGAATATTTAACCCAAAATCAAAGTTTTAAACTCTTCTTAAGTTCTGATTATTCCTGATTATTATCACTTTCAGTATTATAAGTATCTATCAAAATATTTGTTCAAGTTATTGAATGTATTGAATTTTCTAAAAATAATATTTACGAAAAAACGTATATTTTATATGGTTTACATCTGCATTGTACGCGCAATGTGTGGACACAATCGACGGTACAAGCATATTAAAATTAAATACTATCAAAACGCAGGACCTATTTCTAATCAAGGAAAATGACAAGCCGCCACAAAGCGGCTAGCAGTAGCATACAACGTAATAATAAATTAAGGATGTAAAAAGTAGGTCTATATTGCAAATATAATCATAGTTTTCTATAATTATACAAACATATTACAAAGTTATATATGTGGACATTTAGACCTCGAAATAAAGTGTTTGTTATTAATAATTTCTTTAATCGAAGGTTTATAAACTTTATTATGTATAGACATACCGCAATATTTAGATAATGTCCATTAGTATTTAAAAGACAGTGTTCTGTAAGGCTGTCATTGTTTTTTTGTGTTTTTTGTTGGTATTTTTATATATTAGTTAAGAGACTTATTGTGGTATTTTTTTCTAAAATATCAGCCTAACTAAACATTATGTTACGTGATGGTGCATTGATAGTCTGAAACATTCTTTTGGTTGCGGTTTATAGTTGTAGGTTATTTTTTCGAAATATAAAATTGTCGATTAAAGGGTAAAAGTACATGTAGTAGTTGAATCATATCAAACTTTCTTACGTAACTTAGTATCATATTAATTGTAGTACATATAAATGTATCTTGAAATATTGTATCGTAATTACTTGCCGCTTATTGTCAATAGAACTAAAGCTTGATCTCTCTGGAAACCGGATTACACCATCACTGTCAATGTAAATCTGGATAACAGCAGCTCTTGAGAACTGCTATCGCTGCATCGAATCAGTCAATATTTCCCGCGTATATCTTGAAAACACACTCTGCTTATAATGAATGTGATACAACCGGGGACGTCCAACCACTGCAGTCAGTTACTGCTTGAACTGAAAACGGTATATGCGCTAAATTACATGCATTGTTGTAACAGCATTGACATTATCTGGGCGTGACGTGGTGAAAAAGAGGTCTTGATCACGGTTTATTGTGGCTTGTCGGTAAATGGACCGGTTGCTAGGTACATCCGGATTTAAATGAAAAAAGCATTAGGCCGTAATCTTTAAGTATTCATTATAAATGCTCAGTACATGAACTTTTTCTGATTACCGGATTATAGCATTGGGTCGTATAAATCGGTTTGGGACAGATGGTAGCAAATGAATACCGGAAAGAATCAGAACCGAACAAGACATATAACTTTATTTTCATCAGTTTCATACTTTTAGGAGCACGTCTGTCTATCTCTCTTTCTCCCTTTCTCTTTCTTTCTCTCTCTCTCTCTCTCTCTCTCTCTCTCATCATGTGGCCGTATATTATATTATATTATATATTACATATGATACTTGGATATTTATTCTTGCACTGTCTTTCAATTCTTAATTAAACTTTTATGAGTGGTGTCCTTCAGCTGAACTGCAAGGCGCTGGTTGTTCTTTCCAGACAATTGTTTGTTGTTACTTCCGTAAAGATAGACATAATAGCCATAACTGTGTCGCTGCTACATAGCAGTTCAAAAATATAAATAATTTTATTTATACACGAAATACATGTATGATTGTTGTTACAATGGTGTGCAGATCAATTGATTTAATGAACTAGTATTGAAAATACTATATCAATCGATACAACAGCTTCGATTCGATTTCTGGCATGCCATTCGTAAAAGTGCTTTACTTTTGGCCATTGTATGTCTTCGTTTGATCTGTATCGTGTGTTGGCTCATTTTGACCGTCCAGTAATTCATCAGTATATAGAATCTCCATTGCTTGTTATTATTGTGATCTTCATTAATTATGACCCTGCTTTATTTATTGACCCTTGTATCCTAGTTATTATTGAATTATCGAATAATTGTTGGTTGTTTGCAAATATAGCATGTTAAGCATTGTCCCCTCTACAATTAAAATGTTTGTTGTTTTACGTTATGGAATATAAAAAAGCTCTATCCAAATCTTCTGTTAGTTTTTAAGCCAATCAGCAAGTCACGTGCATATTTTCTTAATAATATTGCTTTTATAAAAATCCAGCCAGGAATAAGATATTATTTACATTCAGTTCAGTTGTTGATTCAAAAACATGTAATATCCACAACGACAAAGGGAATTACAAGTGCCGAAACTTGTAACTCCAAGAAATATACAAGACAGTCCACGGATATAAACATCCAAGGCATGGTCATAGAAATAAACGTAAGTATTAACAGTGTGGTGATATTTCTTATAACCGCAAATCTTTTTAAAGAACGAAGTATAGAAGAATAATTGTTAATAGATTTCCGCATACAATTTCCTTCCCAGCAGACCTGTGTAGGTCCAATTTTTATTGTACGTGCCAATACAAATCATGTAAAGGTAACAACAAGATACTGCCGAAAAAAATAACCTATGCTCAGCTCCGATTTTTCCTTTATTGTCAGCTTACCCTTTTAGCCGTTGTAGACTATACTTTATACCGCGGCCTAACCGGATATTTTCTTTACACAAATGTCTCTTCAAACAGCTGCTAAATTCTGTTATTGCCGGCTGCATTATAGTCCCCATGTTATGCCATAATACCTACCACCCTCTAGAGTAGCGCCAATTAATTATTTCAGTAAAGTAAACCGAACAGATTGTTAGATACGGACATGCAGTCGATAGTCACATGTGTTGATTGCTGGTACCTTTGGAAAACCTTTTGCACTGACTTCCGGCATGCATGCAGAGCTTTTTCCACAATTTATCTGGCATAGCATTGCCATCACGCAATATCCACCATAACAACAGCTGAACGACCAAAGGACATTTATATTTGAGCAATAGTTTATAAATGATTTAAAAACCCATCGTTTGATTCTTTGTCTATCCGCCTTTATATGTACCTTCTATTTGTTATATACGTCTCATTTTATTGCCCTTTTGTCGCTTTGTCTGACTGTCCATCTATTCGTATGTTTGTCTGTCTTATCTGCCTTTCAGTCAAGATATACTACACAATCTTATTCATTCAATTATCACATCCTACCATCGATGTTCACCAACATACCCCACTTACCCCACTCACATTATTGTATTTATATCAGACGTCTCCTCTCTGTGTGTCCGGGTTTTTGTCTTTCGTCCTCCATGAATGAGCTTCTCCTATCACGTGATCAGATGTAGTCACGTGAGCGGAACATGTGGAAATACCATAGAAACAAATCCTGACCTGATTATCTGATTACATTCTGTCATGTTTACTACGCTTTGACTCGCATTACGAATCGAAATCTTGATATCAATCGACTATTGAAGTTATCTGATTGCATACGTGTATCACCATTATTTTAGAACGGAAAGGAAGTAGATCGTCTTCTATTTTTGGCCTCATCGTCTTGTAGAAAGAGATTGGTTTCAAAAAGTAATAGTGGATGTGACCGCACTGTTAATAATTTCACAGTAGTTCAGTGGATACATTATTGCAGTTTTATTTCTTGGAATTCTTAGGATTAATATTTCTAGTGTAGCCTGTTTCGTAAATGGAATATTATTAAGCTTGATAATGGATTCATTTGCCAGATAATAAAACACATTTTTTAATGTATGTGCATTGTCAATTTTTGGTTGATCGATTGGTTGATTAATTGCATTTGTAATTCTCTTTCTAAAGTAATACACGGAACTATAAACCAAACTACGTTTTTTCTTGCTTGTTACATAAAAGGGCTTTTTAAAATATTTCCTTTATCCCATGGATGATAAATATGATAATATTTTCATATTTGAAAGAAATAAGGCTGTACACTTACAAATTTGAAAGCCGTAAGCAATAAATATAAACATAATTTTGATCTTTTATTTTGAAAAAAAAAATTAAATGGAAAAAAATGTAAGATTCTTTAATACAATCGTATACCTTACAGAAAAATAAATATAAGCTATTGCGATAATCAACGCATTTACGTACATGCATCTATATAATATAAACTGTCGCCTTTATATTTGAACTAAACAAAAGATGTGAAATATCACGTTTTAAATTTACTTACACAAAAGACGTGAACTGTCGCGTTTGACATTTACTTACTCAAAAGACGTGAACTATCGCGTTTAAAATTAACTTACACATAATACGTGAATAGTCGCGTTTGAAATTTACTTTCACAAAAGACGTGAACTGTCGCGTTTAAAATAAACTTACACATAATACGTGAATAGTCGCGTTTGAAATTTACTTGCCCAGAACATGTGAACTATCGCGTTTTAAATTTCCTTACATAAAAGTGTGAACTATCGCTTTTTAACTGACCTAGAAACAGGATGTGAACAATGCTTACTAGAAGGGCTTCGAGGATTTCTATGGCTAAACGTGAGTCTATCCAGAATCGGCTGTTGACAGCTCTGGATACCACGATTAAGGAGCATGGGTTCGAGTCTCCAGACATGGCCAGAAGGAAATCCATGGCCGCACGTAAGCAGAGTAGCGCCGTTCCTATGAACTGGAGAGAGGTATGTTCTATAGGATTCGTAACAAATTGTGTATCTCCATTTACTTTCCTGTTTTGTGGAAAAGTGTTATTATTTTCTTAAAAGAAACAGCGCTCTTATTGTTTTAGAAGGTGAACGTAAAGTGGCAGTTTTCAATTGTGAAAGCTATAGTGTACATCTCGATCTACTTTTAACATTGCAGAGTATAATTTGCTGAATATAGCTGAACATTGGGAGATTTTTAACAGTCGTGCCCAATGCCACAATGCAAAATACAGTAGAAAACAGCACTAAAAGTGCTGCAACCCTTACAATAACATGAGCTAAAAACTTAAAACATGTTATATAAAACACTATCACCAAACAAGTTAATCTGTCAATATCAAAATGTAATGGATTAAAAGATATGCCCACTTTGTTAAATGACTCATCACGTATTTGTTCTTACTAATTTATTAAGCTTGCATATGAACACCTTTGTCCTGTGCCTTTTTAAATTTTTGAATATGCTGCAGTGCTCATAGGACTTTGTCATTTATATTCTTATTTATGATCACAACAGTGTTATTAGTGCAGTGTGTCGGTCGTAAAAAATCTGCACGTGCATGAAATCTATGTTGTCATTTAATTAATCCTATTCGAATACTGTCCCCTTAGCCCGAGCGTTAGGAGGGAAGCCACTCCTACCAGCCTTAAAGTCTTTGGTTTGACCCGGTCGGGGTTTATACCCGCGACCTCCCGATCCACAAGCCGACTCTCTACCAATTGAGCTATTGCGGCTGGTAATGGACACTAGACTTTGGTTTCTCAATTCCATATTCACATGAACAGGATTCTACAACCATTCTTCTCTGGTCATTTTTATCATGATTCAAAAAGTTAATTTCATTTACTTTCAACGATTGTTTGTAGTTCTTTTAATCGGAATACTACCTATCTCTCTTCTAAACACTGTGTGGACACTATTTTTCAATGACGTCACTACTTTCGTCATAAGTTATTAAGGAAAATGTCAGCGCTTGGACTTTTATTCAAATGGATCGGTTTTCTTTTCATTGCTTGCATTTGGGAAACCCATCAAAAAGTACAAGGTTAGAGCTTTGTAAAACCGGTTTAAGCACCCCAGTCGGTCCATATTGCCGACTGAACGTTCCTGTCGGGTTTGCTCTATTTGTTAAATGACTCATCACGGATTTGTTCTTACTTTTACATTTGGCCTGCATGTGAATACCTTTGTCCTGTGCCTTTTTCATTTTTCGTATATGTTACAATACTCATAAGAACTTGTCGTATATATATTCTTATTTTTGTCCCAGGAAACATTAAATTAGTAAAACTGAAAATAGAAATCACAAGGACAATTGCATTCAGACCAATAGTCCTCAAGAAACATAAAATTAAGCATACAAATAAGAAAATGTCCTAGTAGAATTACCACAAATAAACTTTAAACAACCACAAGACAAGGGCAGTAATTGTAAAAGTCACAAAAACACAGAGAGGAGACATTACAAATACAAAATAAACAACAATTTCCGCCTTGGAACGTTCAAGTGGCAGAAGAATACATTGAGGTGCTTCACCCTGTTTATTAAGCTCTCCGACCTCGCACTTGTTGAAAGTTGTTCTCATAGACAGACATTGAACTGTAAAATATAAAAATCACCAATTAGGCAGATACTTAAGTGGAATAGTTTGTAACAAAGCAATCAGATTAAGTTAGTGACGTTTGGCGATTTTTGATTTTCTAAAAAAACGCACAAGAAGATGGACAACAATAAAATGCACCATTTATTTGTTTGTGACAGAAAAAACACAAGAACAGATGAGAAAAAATGCACAATAAACACATTTACGAAGAATGATCTAAAATAACGTACACCTTTGTAATATAGTCCTTGCATTATTCAAAGGACTACAAATATAATTACACAAACTTTAGTGGGAATATGTCCAGTATCTTCTTACAAAGTATCAGCAAAATAGATCATCACCTAGGAAAACAATGAACACTTTAACACATACACTCAGCACCATCCGTCGCACGTCAAATTAGATATGTCACACGTCAATGACGTGTCTTCACTGTCGCAACGTTAGCGAAGCGACGTATATTTCTACATGCTTCAAATTAATATGCAATGAAAAGAATCTTTGTTATTTTGGATCATTCTTCGTAATGCCTTATCTTACAATACAGCGATGCGAGGGCAAAGACAGAATCCATTAAGAATGTTCTCATGATATACACAGGCTGCACACAGTTAATACAAGATGCCAATCATTCATTATCGGAACCATTATGCATGATATTGTATCTGTCTTTAAACACCTGGGCTGCATTTTATTTTTTCCAACTTACCTTTGTCTAGTATACTCCAGTGAAAAACTAAAACAGCTTGAGTGCGAAATATGTCATTATAATGCTTGCAACGTACAATAGATACATTATCTTATTTTGCCTTATCTGTATATGGCAGAAGTGAGTTAGAATGGGAGATAAATCTTAATGGAGGTTGTACAGTCTTGTATATTTTTACTTTTCATTTCTTGTGATCTTAAGTTTTTAGAACGGCCATAACAACGCTTACGATGGGATATAGTGAAATTCCTGTAAGTAGGTATCACCTTAGAAATAATTTCACGAATCTGGAAAAATGTTTTTCTTCAGCTTTACTCTCTACGTGCATACCATCCCTAAAATGGAGTAAGATATTCCGACATACCGTCTTCAGACAATATATTCGGTATTTTGATGCAAGTGTTCTCTTTAAATGGCTTCACCTGCGTGAACACTTCCACACGTAAAGCATACTTATTTCTAGCAACTGTAAAGAAATAATAACTTACGACCTTCTTAACTGTTTGTGTTTTTCTCACTTTTCTCAAATACTTTGAAATAACCCCAAGTGAATACTCGATACTTCACCTATAACTTATAAATGTGAAACTTTCTTATTTCGCAGTTGTAGTTTCATATGCACACATGATTAATTTGCGGAAAATAGGACCATCGTCCGCACCTGCTTTGTGGGAACCTATTGTCTGATCTTTTTTTATTATTTCTAATATATTTATATACGTGTGCCAAATTATCTCCCATGTTTGCCTAGAGTCTGACTGCTGTTCCCGCTCGGTCAAGGCAATAAATCACGATTAGGCCGCATTTCCGGTGAACGTTCGTTGCTTTTATCATTACTGCATGTAATTAGGTAAACCTTGAAGTAGATGCTTAGATGCATTTGTTCTCATAATTGCTTAATATAATGCACCTTATGCATGCGTGGTCTTTATAACGAGTTTGATAATTTTATCTCCTGTACTCTAATCTGATTCTGGACTTTGTACCCATCAACTATTCTCGATCCAGGAATGATTATAATGTCATACAAATTTAACACATGGATCTGTTCTGTCATAATAATAGTTATTCAGACACTTCATTATTTTATTACAAGTGCCTGTTTTTTCTCGTGTCACTTTATTCCGTAACACACACATACACACACGCGCGCGCGCGCGCGCACACACACACACACACACGCACACACACACACACACATTTAACTCAAAATCCGTGTAAATTTAATTGCTTAACGGACAATAAACTCACCGGTACGTGTATTTTCAATTAACTTTCTTTCTAAGAGCAAATGCACTACCAATCGCGAGAAAGTCACTCTAAATGACATTCGTTCCAGCGCTATAAAAAGCGCGATTGTGGGGTCCGCTAAGGGATGGGATTAGCCGGCATTTTTTCCGATACTGTGCAGCGACATTTCTATCATTTTAGCACAGGGGCACTTATGAGGTGCCCAGGGACTGAACCCGGCCGGTCCATTATACGGACACCGACGAGTCAGGCGTAATGCTGTCCCCTTAGCCCCGAGCGTTAGGAATAAAGCCACTACTACCAACTTTAAAGTCTTTGGTTTGACCCGGCCGGGGTTTGAACCCACAGCCTCCCGATCCGCAAGCCGACGCTCTACAACCTGAGCTATTGCGGCCGGTGGTCTCCGCTAAAATAGGTATTGACATTAGAGCGGATTACCCAGATGACGATATAATGTGATCCTTAAAGTAAGTGGTCGCGTGGTTTTCTTAGTTAAACTTTTTCTTAAAAAATAGCTATCTCTGCAGCCTGGCTCAGATAGGAAATACCTATTTTCTATGACGGACGGGGATTTATATTTGACTGTTCACACAGATCTAGAGCATCAATAAACCGTATCTTGCAGGACTTTAAAGGTAACAATTACTGTTTTGATTATTTACGTGAAACATTGGTCCAAACATTGGTCAGTTTCCATCTTTTAAAAAAGCTTGAGCGTTTCAAATAAGTGAGGTATGTTTTACAATATGATCATCAAGGCTTCTATTGACTTTGTTTATCACCAGTCGTGGCTAATTCAGCAAAAAATGTCACAGCTAAACCGTCATAGCACAACACAGCTCATAAACACATTTTGCACTTTAAAGGTGCATTACGCAAGTTTAAACCACTTATTGTTCTCTTATGCAATACAACTTATTGTTACCTGAAAAGATCTCGGGAAATGTTGTACATTGGTATCTATGTAAAAAGAAAACAAATACCGCACTATTCATCACAAAATTTATATTCCAATCAGCTGCACAGTCAGCTATTTTTAATCTAAGAAAATCACATGACCTCTTACTTTTGAGATAATGTTACACAATAATCCCAGGTAATCATCTAGCTCTGACGTCGATACCTAATTTTGCAGAAATGTCCATTGTGATTATTTTTAAAATCTGGTAATAATGGACATTTTAAGCGAAACATTTCACGAGATCAGCTGTCTAAATTATTGAGGTAGCAATCTTTACTTAGACTAAAGTATTAGCTTTGGCAGCACAATATGCACAATTCCCCTTAACAGGGGTAAGTTAGTGTTACGATACTTCCGATACCACCTTTAACTAGGCAACGGATGTTCTTGAAAATAACAATATTTTTTGTTGTAAAGGGATGCATGAGGTAATACCACGCATGCTCCATAAATGCAAAGGTCAATACTGGTCATTTTATCTGTGGTTCGTAAAGCGCACGCATTGAAGCAGAATGTTTCGTTGTACACTTCAAATGTAATCCAAAATGTAAACCAAACGCCTGGTACTATGTTTCGTTTTTTATGTTTAAACTGTTTGTAGTACTAAACTATTAGTCCACGTTCAGTCTGTGTATCTAGAAAAAAAAGCAAACTCATAAACAATATGACACAATCCTGACCATTTGAAGTTAGAGCCATGTTGTATTATTAGCCACAAAGCAAGAGGAAAATTAATACAAATGTTGGAAATAAATTCAATACCCGCTTCATTAATTAAACTTGTTCTCTCTTTGTTAAGGATTTATGACTTGAAACTTGATAGTGTTTGTAAAACAAACATCGCTAATAAATAATAATTTATTTATTCAATAATGCACGTCACAACAAAATTATGTATAAACCCTATAGATCGGATATTGAATTTGCGATGGAATATGTTTACGCATGGTTTTAAAACGGTGGTTTCGTGGCTCCTGTTTAAATATCAAGATAAACACCGGAAAACGTCAAGTGTATGCCTTTCTCCATTTATTTGGTCCAAACGAACTAAAATTTTACTTCTCTATAAACATGGATACATGTATTTGGCAAATGAGACAACTTGCAATTTATGTCTACAGCATTGACATTAACACTATTTTGGAGGAAAGACAGAATCAATTTAACATTTCATGTAAGCTTTGAAATGGTGTGCGCCTGGACTGATCTTTATAACAGCCATTGTTGCTTTTTTTAAGACTGAAAAAAACACTGGTGTCTGGTTCTTAAAATTTGCCTCCATTTGGATGCCTTCATGAAATATATTGACGTTGATGTTGCTTTTTATTGCGTGTTTATGTAAAAATGTACTGCTTCTGTTATGACATTATGTTATGTCCTTGACAATAAAAATACAAAATGATAGATATTGAGCTTATAACTTTGATATATGTGTTTTAGTATTAATTACAAATGATTTCATATACAATCACATGTGTTAATTAAGGCTTTTGTCACGCATTTATCTTGCAAAAGGCACGATTCTTTACTTTAGCAAATCAAATGTTTTTCGTGGAAGCAATGTCTATTGATAAGTTCAAATGTTAAAGCACAGCTAATATAAAGAATGTGTTCAAAGCCAACCATATGTGAAAACGGGCCGAAATTTAATTTTTGGTTACAACCTTTGTATATGTTTTCTATTTACTAAAGAATAACCGACTTGTAAAAACTGTGTTTAACTGTAAATTGACCTAAAGGTAAAATGATTTAAATTCATAATAAGATATAGGTTAAACCAGGTTTGATAAGATTAAATAGAACCAGGTACTTTCGTCACTTGTGTTAACAAAGCGACCATTTTAATTAATCCATTGCCCCTTTTACCTGAACTAAATCTTGAGCCAGGCAATAAGAATAAAAGTTGCAGTCTCACTATAGACCTTTATGCGGCTGCCCATTTAGGTATTTGTAGATGCGCCCCAATGGCAAATTTTTCTGGCAACGTTTAGTGTATAATCTACAATGAATGAACAGTGAAAGATTAATAAATAACCATTATTTATCGTCCAATAAAAGTCCCACTGTCATCCTTAGTATGTTAATACTACAGCAAATAATCAACTTCTTATGCTTCAAGTATGCAATTACTTTTTTTCATTTCGCCGTAATGAAGTCTTCGCGACCTTATTAATAGTTGCCAGTCAGAACCGGCGTTACACATATCTGTGAGAAATATAATGTTATACAAAAGCAGTATTTTCAAACATTTTGATGATTTCATGAGAGCCAAGAAGGCAGAAGCACTTGAGATAGATCTGTTATTGCTGTTATAGTATAAATTGTTAATTCTTTCATGAGGTATTTTATAGGGCTTTTACCTAGACCCGTTAAAAATATAATAGGTTACCTTTACGGCAAATATTCCTCTGCCGTTACGTCATTTACTGATAAACTTACTTGGAGATAAATTGCAGTTTTATTAGAGGGATGACGTAAAAACCTGTATTATACATGTATATACACTTGCTATGTATAATATTCCGATGCCACTTACTACGTTTCATATAATAACTACTTTACAGACTGTTATGAAGAATGTTTAAGATAAAATAATAACTAGAGGTACAGTGGAGTATGTAATGTAATGAATATTTAATCAACGAAATAAGGGAAAAAATAGTTGTATTTTTATAGTATAAATTCAAGAAAACAGACCACAGTAATATCTTTCAGTCAAAGCTTTCTTCTTAAACAATTTATAGCCTTTGATCTGTTATTTTATTAGTTAAAGAAAGCCCATAAAATCTAACCTGCTGTGCAACGTTTGCAAGTAATTAACAGCGATACTTATATTTGGCTTGTTTGATTCGGTACTTATACTTGTCAAAAGCTTATGATGCACATGGCAACAATAAGCCAAATATACCATACATCTGGAATCAATTTCTTATGTTCCAATAAATGTTATAGAGTACGCGATGTCATTTTTTTATTTCACTATTTATTACACAGATTGCTCTCATTTTTTATATTGCCACCATTCTTAAAACTTATCAATCCAGTAGATTCTTATAATATGTTTTTGTAGTTTACTCCTTAACTGGGTAACAAAGTCAATAAAGTTGCATTATACACATTAGAAATCATTACTTAGAGATTTTTTTTTATCGATTGCTCATAAAACGACTGCTATTATCACTTAATATTCAATGCAACAAGAATTGAGATAAGTCAAAACATATTTTATTGCTGTAAAACTTTATTTGGAAAATAGAGAAAACATAAAAATACGGAAAAAATTGTACCTATTTTTTGAAAAAGAAAAATCCTGTTTAATTTAACAGGAATATACATCACTGTTCAAAAGCAATATACTATCAATAAGAATATACGACTTCTGAGACCATATTCATGATTCAATTAGCATTGAGTATAATTTCAGCCAGTATGATTGAGCTTGTTTATATCGAGAAGAAAACGAGGCTTCTTTTCACTTCTACCTGTCTTGCTCATTTCTCTCAGACATGAATGTTGCGAGCGATAAATATCCCTATTTGATTTATACTCGTCGATCAAGCCGAGTTGTGTATATAATGACTGTCATGTAGTATTAAGCACTTTTCAGAGTACTGAATAGAAAAAAACCAATGGAATATCTTAAATATAAATTCCAATATCGCACGTGTATATTTTGAACAAATTAGCGCACCTTTAAACACATCTCCGCTATTCTAAATATAAAAATGTGTCGTCATTTTTGTAACTGAATTTTGTTTCAATCGGCATGCAATTCCTAGAGAAAATGTAGTTGTAAAATTGTATAGTTACGTGCACTGTAATATAAACCCTTAAATATTGACTTCCAACATATTTTCTTAAACTATAATAAACATATATAAACTTAATAATTGGAAAATATATTTTGCTTGTTTAATAAACTGCTGACATTTTTACAATTACGGGTACAGATGTGCAATTTTAAAGCTTAGGTTCAGTTTACTAGAGTAAAAGAAGACATTACGCCTGTATTTTGAATTGTAATAAACTATTTTACCATAAGACCATCTAAGGTTCAGACTTCTCATTGAATATAAGAGATGCCTTACCGATAAATGCTATCGTTTTACTTGTAGTTTAAGTAAAATGCCTTGGTCCATGGAAGCATATTAAAGTACCAGCCTTTGCAAAGCAATGAAACAGGAGCCTTGTAGTTTGCGTCGTTTTTTGGTAAAAACATTATTTTCACATATAATAGGCTTATTGTACAAACTGTGTATTTAAACAAAGCGAGAGAATGCCGTTTCGTTAATTACTACAAAATATTATAATTATAACGTATTCTATACAATAGTTTGGTGATTCATCAACGTTTTTATTATGGACATTATTGTTGCAAAAGCATATTATTTAAACAAGCTACCGATTAGAAAGCCAGGCCTGTGGTACCTTTGATGAGAAAATAACGACATGGCTGATATTTTTTATCTGGTAATTGACGAAAATACGCTCCTTTGTTCAGAAAATTGTAATTGCACAAACATTTGTTTTTTCAGGTAAAAAGACAATGCGCCTGTTTTTTATCACTATGTGGCTGTTTTATTATGAACTTTGTGGCGATGTCACAAAGTCATCGTACAACTTTTTTGGGGGAAAGCCCCAACATTTGTCACATAAAATTCATTGTCACTTGAACTGCATGCAGATTTAAAAATATCTTACTGTTATAAGTTTAAATATATCATACCGATGTTGTTGTTTTTCTCTAGTCGATAATTCTAACTTGATGTAATTTTACTTGCTGGTGCATTGCTAGTCCTAATGTTTAATTCTAAGGCCCTACTTTGAATGATGTTCAAAGTATTGTAAGATTATTATTGTTAATGAAAATATGAAATGATGAATTATAACATATATATAGCACGTGCAATTTAAATGTTACGTAAATTATTCAGTCATATTAAATGCTGTTTATGTTGATGTATCTTGAAATATTGTATCGTTATTACGTGCCGTTTTTTGTCAATGGTGCTGAAGGTAGATCTCTCTGGAAACTGGATTACACCATCACTGTCAATGTTATTATGGGTTGCAGCAGCTATGAAGAACTGCTATCGCAGAAAGAGATCGGTAATTATTTCCCGCGTAAATCTTGGTAATACACTCTGCTTATCATGAAAGTGATACAACCGGGGACGTCCAACCACTGCATTAGTTACTGCTTGAACTTAATTTGCTTTATTCGCTAAATTACTTGCCTATATGTTCGAATTGTTAAAGAATTGCCCGCTTGATGTATTGTTACTGTGACCGAAAAGACATGGAGTATGAAGTCTTTGTAATGCAGTTTATTTCTGCACTATATCCGGTGTGCATTTATGTAGGAAGAAAGGTTTCGCAAAATGCTTAACTGCCAAAGAAAAAATTTACTTGACTAAGAAGCAAAACCCGCAGAGGAAAAGTATATTTCAGTATTCACTCCTCTGGATAACATCTATAAATTACTTTTTTCAAATTTGTCTTATTTACTCTATCCTTCAGGACGATTTCTATATATTATATGCGTAAAGTTGTTGTTTGTTGTTGCTGTTGCTTTTCGCATGAAAAATAGCCTTTGGTATATCATATGTAAAGAAACATCCGTCTTGTATTAATTAATATTTCAAGTATGTATTGATACGTTTGCTAATTTTGATACAGTTTCTTTCGGAACGTATTATATTATTCATTTTACAAAAAAAAAGCTCAAAAAATAGATTGCATAAAATGCACTGTTTATATGTTTTCGACAGATTTACCACAAGAACAGATGAAAATATTCGCACAATAAACACATCTAGTGTTATATATTAAAATACAGTGTGTGAGCAAAGACAGAACCCATTTAGATTTTATTCTTAATATACACAAGCTGCACACAATTAACCCCAAAAGATATATGTCAATAATAAATCATTTATTATTTCGAAATATAACGTGTCAAATAACACATGGCCTGTAAAATATTAAATTTATCGACTTACTAATGTCTAAAATATACCAGCGGAAAATCAAAAAACTTCTTGACCGCATAAATGTCATATGACAAAAGTATGTTAAATTGTGAGTTATATGTTAATGGAAGTTGTGCATTCGTTATTTACTTGGCTTTTATTTTCTTAGATTTAATTAAATAATTCTAATGGAAAAGTTTAGGAAAATGTGTGACATTGCATTTATAGTACGATAAGTAAAACCAGACACTTGTGACGTCATTAAGTTAACTTCTTGTAGGCGGGTTATGCATCGGAAATAATTGCATTAATCTTGAAAATAATGTTTTCGTTCAACTAGTCTGTCTACGTGCATACCTGTAGGACTATACACGTCATTAATCATCCGTAAAATGGGGTAAGATATTCCGACATACCGCCTTCTGACAATATATTCAGTATCTTGATGCAAGTGTTCTCTTTCATTGGCATCACCTTGTGTGAACACTTCCACACGTAAAGCGTAATTAATTTAGAGAAAAGAAATAATATAGCAATCTAAGACCTTCTTAATTATTTATGTTTTTATGTTGATCATCATTTACATTGAAATATTACTCGATACTCGATATTACACCAATATATATGAAACTTTTCTTGATTGCAATTGTTGTTTCATGTACACACATGATTAATTTGCGGAAATAGGCACATCGTCCGCACCTGCTCTGTGGCCTTGTGTTTTCTGATCTTTTTTATTATTTCTAATATACGTACATACATGTGCCTAATTATATCCCTTGTTTGCCTAGAAGCTGGCAGGTAATCGCTCGGCCAGGGCAGTAAATCACGATTAGGTCGAATTTCCGGGGTTAGTTAGTTAGTTAGTTATATCTTTTATTCCTCCTATGACAGGAGAGCAACAACATATTTACACATATATGAACAAATTGTTAACATCTATGAATGAATGAACGTCTGTACAAGCATTTTACAGTATCAGGTAAACTTAAACCGTGATAGTGTGTACAGAAAAAATAAATTAGCACATATAATATGTAACATTATAAAGATAATAATAGTGATATGCAATGCTTATAGGGGAAGACATTGCAAAGGAGTATATAACTCAAAATACACATATGTAGGGGTCCTACGATCGTAAAATGATTATATTTACATAACAAGTGTTGGAGTACATAGGCAAGCGTGAGGGGTATAGCTCACCACTAGGTGTCTTGGCTGAAAGCGAAAAGACAAGACTTGTAAGTAGTAAGCTGCATAGTCTAACATATTGTGCCATGTGGTTGCACATATGCAGGGGTCATACACTCGTACAATGATTGTATTAGCATAAAAGGACATAGAAGTACTTGGGCAAGCGTGAACGGTAATGCTTATCACTAGATGCATTAGCGAAACGACAAGACCCTTAAAATATGTTGCATAGTCTCACATATTGTGCCATAGGTTTGCAATAGCATGCGCAATACATGGGTAGCGGAGTGCGTCTCCTTCCGATTCTAATGCTAACTGATGGAGAAACTCGCACTGCTGCGCACTGTTTAAATACATCATGTTCATGAAGGCTTCGTGGCCCTTAACGTCGTACACCGCATCCCAGACGCGGCTCCTCTGAACGTCATTGTGTGTGCAGAAGCAACTCACGTGTTCTACACTGTTTGAAATGCTATCACCACACGATTTACAAATTGAGTCATATTGGATTGACACCAGTCTGCCGATAACTTTCAGGATCGTTTGACACACATTCTTAAGATTATGGTGAATTCTGCTGACGCGAAGCAAGTTCGAACATTGATTACTGGTGATGATGTTAACATCTAACCACGGGTAATTACATATCAAGTCTGTTGTCATTTTAATTTCGATGGAATAATGACAGCATTTTTCAATATGTGTTTCCATGAAAATTTTGACGGGAACGTGCCATTTTGTAAATATGTCTCGAAGAAAGTGAGCATATTGTACTTTTTCAGAAGTCTGTATATATCAGGTACGAATCCGCAGGTTTGTGAGTCTCCGTTAACATAGCGCACTATACGATGGTTGAAGATTTGCTTAGCTAAGTACCCATCTTTTAGACGGCAAATCTGCCCAAACATTTGGAGTTTTTTATAGTCAATAATTTCTTCCACTGGTGTCATATTCAGACATGCGAGAGTGAAATTAGCATTAGTTTGTCGCGGAAGTTGCAATATGTGTTTAATGCAGAATCGATGGGCTCTTTCAAGTTTCGTTAAGTCATCCTGCGAGTACGAGTTCCACAGTTCGCACCCAAAAAGGGCCTTCGGAATAACGATCGAAGTATATATTGTTTTTAGAGTTTCATGAGACATTGAAGATGGATGGATACCAGAATTACAAATGTTCAAATACGTTCCCCTCAGTTTATTACATGCCTGGTGTATACTGTCCTTGGATGAAAGATGCTGGTTGACCGTAACTCCGAGGTGACTGTAGCTGTCTATTTCGCTGATGACGTTGGGACCTAGAGTGAATACACGGTTCTGGAGGGGACTAGTTCTTTCATTAAACACCAATATTTTGCATTTTTCTGGGTTGTAGAAAAACCGCCAGGTGTTTGAATATTTCCAACAAATATCCAAGAGGCCATCCATACCAGCTTTGGAAAATGACATCAATAGCATATCATCAGCTACTGTCGGTGAGTTCATCTTAAACCCGTACATACAGAGCCCAAGTCCGTTCGCCTCAATTCTTCTTATTAAACCATCGATATACACGAGGTACATAATTGGCGAACACTTCCGGCCTTGGGGACAGCCCTGGCGTACAGGGAAGGATTTCGAATTTAGTCCGTTGTATTTCACACTACTGTATGTGTCATTGTATAGTTCTTTGATGGCTATCAATGATGTGCCGTCTATACCTATCTCAAGCAGCTTGTAGAGGAGACCCTGGTGCCACACGTGATCGAACGCTTGGCGGCCGTCGAGGAAACACAAATAAGTCTTAGCAGTGTTTTCTCGTGCGAAGTGAAGGCATTCACGAACTGTCAATGATGACATCATGCATCCTAGCCCTTTCTGAAATCCTCCCTGTTGGGGACTTATACTTTGAAGAATGTCTAATTCACATCTGTTAAGTACGACGGCTTCAAATAGTTTTAGTATACATGACGATAGAGTGATTGCCCGGTAGTTCCTCGGATCATCTTGGCGCTTGTTGCCGCCTTTGTGCAATGTTATTATATTTCCTGTTTTCATTTTAACAGGAATGTGGCCAAGACGTAGCATATGCGTATAGACGTTTGAAAGCACTGGCGATATAGCTGTTACGCAATTTTTCATGTGTTCATATACCACGTTGTCGCTATTCCCGGCCTTTCCAGTCGGTAACGTATCGATTAAATGTTTAATTGTTTCAGGTGACACGTACGCTTTAGGGTCTGGTTTTATTTCACTAAAATATCTCTGCACAGTTTCGTTCACTTTTATTTTCCATTCGTCGTCAAAGTCAGGTGAGGAGGATGGGGAGTAGAGTCTTTGGAAGTAGGACCCCCACTGCTCGACAATAGACTCCCGGCTCCTGTATACACGGTCACCAAACTTGATTCCCGCACCAGTGCGACTCTTGTTCGAGTGTCTTCTGGCCTTAATCTTTTTCCAAAAGGCAACGGAGTCATAATCGGCATCATTTTCTAGTTTCATATCAAGCGTAGCTAGATATTTCTCCACACTGTGTCTGAGTGTTCTTCTAAATGATGCTTTGCTGTTTTTGTAACTCATATATTCAGGTGCCTTTTTGTCTCTAGGTCTACCACTACGCTTCCATTCTTTTGGATGCATTAATTTCTTAATATAATGCACCTTATGCATCCGTGGTCGTTATAACGAGTTTTGTCAATTAAGCTTCTGTACTCGAAACTGCTTCTGGACGTTGTACCTATTGAGAAATGATATTAATGTCATACATATTTAACACATGAATGTCTTCTGTCATAATCAGGTATTCACACACTTTGTTGTTTATTTCATGTGGTTGTGTTATAGCTAAACCAGCCTAGCACAACATAGTTCGTAATATACGTTTTGCAATTAAGTGGAACATGGAGGTTCTTGAAGATAAGAACTGTTTTTGGTAAAAAGATGTATACGGCCTATATTGGTCATTTTAAATTTCTTGTTTGTACCGCATATTGAATCAGAATGTTTCATTTAACAGGTACATTACAAACGTCATTCATAGTGTAAACAAAATATCAGGTACTAAGTGTTTGTAATACTAATATATGAATCCATTTTCATTCTGTGTATTTAGGAAAACTTTTTTCCAGACAACCAGAACAAACTTATAGACAAAATGACTTAATCTCGATCCCTTCAAGTTAATGTTGTATTAGCGGCTACAAAGCATGAAGACAGTTGTTACAATACTGGGTAATCAAATCAATGCCCGCTCCATGAATTATTTTTTTTCCTTCTGTATTCATGATTTATAATTAAACACTTAATAATATTTGTAAATAAAGTGGCAAATGAATAACTTGTTTATTTACCGTTCCATGTAAATAGTGTATATGTAACGTTTCCTGCCAATCGGAACTAAATTTGCGTTAATCTGTTTACGCATGGTTTTAAAATGGAGGTTTCATGGCTCGTAGGTTATTTCCGAGGTAAATCCTTTAAACGTCAAGTATCTGTCTTTCTCCATTCTTTTGTTGGAAAATAATATTGTACTTTTCTGTATACATGGATATATTGGATATGTCATAACATGCAATTGATGTCTACGGTATGGCATTTTCTCTGTTTTGGGGGGAAACCAGAATCAATGTAACATTTCATTTAAGTTTTGAAACTGTGTGCGCTTGGCCAAATCTTGAGAACAGCCATTGTCGCTTTTTAAGACTGAAGTTAACACTGCTGTCTGGTTTTTATGATTTATTTCCATTTGGATGCCCTCGTGAAACATATTGACGTTGGTGTTACTTTTTATTGTTTGTTCATGTTAATACATTTAGATATATTGTTTTCTGTTATGACATTATGCTATGTCATTTTCAATAAAAATATAAAAAATGCTTGATATTGAATTATTAACTTTGATATGTGTGATATTTTCTTAAGCATTTATTATATATTATATTTATAAATATGTTTAAACACATATGGGAGAATCATATTTGTTTATTTAGCTTTAAATCATCTATCTTGTAAATAACACGATTCTTATTACAGTGAATCAAAAAGCATGTATTTCGCTGAAGCAAGGTTAATTGAAACGTTCAAATGTTTATGCACAGCTAAATAGGATAGTGTGTCTTTTGTTAAGCCAAACATATGTGAAAATATGTCTTTTGTTAAGACCAAACATATGTGAAAATATGTCTTTTGTTAAGACCCAGCATATGTGAAAATATGTCTTTTGCTTAAGCCAAGCATATGTGAAATTATCTTTTGTTAAAGCAATGCATATGTGAAAATGTGTCTTTTGTTAAAGCCAAGCATGTGAAAATGTGTTTTTTTTTTGCTAAAGCCAAGCACGTGAAAACGTGTCTTTTGTTAAAGCCAAGCATATGAAAACGAACCGAAATTAAACTTCAGGTTAAACTTTTTAAAATAATTTTTCGATTAACTTACAAATAAGTAAAAAAAAATGTGAAGACATATCACGTTTGAAAAGATTGAATAGAACCAGGTACTTTTGCACCTTGTGTTTACTCTTTAACCATTTATAATTATAAGCATTTTGACAGCTTACTTTATTATACTATAAATATTGACCCTTTTTCCCAGGTTGGATGTAAAATAGATATTTTGTTTCAATTAAATGATTTTACTTACCTCTATCGCGTACATGAAAGATTTGATCAACATTGCCTTGTTCACCTGAAAGAACTCTAGTGTCAGACAATAAGGATAAAATAAAAGTTCTGCATGACCATTTAGATATATTTAGATGAACCAACATAATGGTAATTTATTCTGGCAACGTTTATTCGTGTGTGTACAATCTACATGAAATGAACAGTGAAAGGTTGATAAATTGTCGTTATTTATCAACCAATAAAAACCAATAAAATACCCCACTCCCCTACTATCCTAAGTATATATATATTATAGCAAATAATCAACTTCACCTCCAATATGCACTTACATTTCGCCATAAGGACGTCTTTGTGATCTTAATAACAGATACCAGGCAGAACTGTCGTTATTTACAAATATCAAAATATTTCGAAGATGTCTTTAGAGCCAAGGACACAGAAGCACTTCAGATATATCATTTATTGCTGTCATATTACACAGTGTTAATTGTTTCATGGGTTTTTATAAGGCTTTTACAAGACCCATTAACATAAGTAGTAACCTTTAGGGCAGATATCCAGGTACGTCATTTACTGATGAACTTACTTGAGGACAAATCGGAGTGGGTTTTTTACAGATATCATAAAATCGTTCTAATATACACACTGTCTTTGTTTACTATTCCAACTCCATTAAGCCGTTTATTACGGTAAACATTCTGCGTTGCAAATAGTTATTCCCTCTAAAACTGATATAAAGAATATGTATGATCAACAACTAGATGAAGTGAAGAATCGTAATGAACTGCAAAAATGACAAAAAGAGTTGTATTTTTGTCGAACAAAAGTAAAGAACACAGTACACTGGAACACTTATAAGACCAAATACATCATACATAAGTCATTGTAACCTGAAAATTATGTTTATTGATGCCATAGATCTGTGTGAACAGTGACTTATAAATCCGCAATCGTCATCGTAAACATTGATTTCCTATCTGAGCCACGCTGCAGAGATAGGTATTTTAAATTAAGAAACCACTTGACACCTTACTTTTGAAATCACGTTATATCGTCTGATGTCGATGTCTATTTTATCCAAGATCGCTATCGTGCTTATTTATATATTTGGAAAGAATGAATATTTAGAGGGATTCTTTTCGTAAGTTCTACTGTCTAACAATATAGGTAGCGTTAAAAATTTGTCTTAACTAAGACTAAAGTATAAGTTTATACAGAAATAATATCTAAATTCCTCCAAACGGTGTTGCGTTCAAATTGTTGGGTACCACCTTGAAAGCTTATAAATCAAACAGATTTTAATAAATGTTATGATTGTTAACACATTTGTTGTGAAGTATTCTGCTTGACTGTGACAGAAACAAAGTAAATAAAATTATTACATACAGATCGACCATGACACACTTGATGTTATTGCCGAGTTTAAAATGCACCAACTATTGAGATCAGTCAGCACATCATTTTTATTGCTGTAAAGAGAAAACGTCGATGTACGGAATAAAATTTTACCAATTCTTAAAACATGAACAATCCTGTTTAATGTAACATGAAAATATACCACAGTTCAAAATTATGCTTTCAACGTCTAAGGCATTTCTTATACCATGGTCGTAATTCAGTTAGCATTGAGTATATTTGGCCTTATGAATTATGCTTATTTATATTATTTATATAAATAATGAGGCTTTTCACTTCTACCTGGCCTTCTCATTTCTCTCATACATGAAAGTTGTGAGCGATAAGTTTCCCTACCTGGTTAATACTCGTTGATCATGTCGAATTGTGTAAGCAATGACTGCCGTTTAGCATTAATCACTTCCGGTAATGTCGAATGGTGGAATTAGTTCACTTTATAGCTTTTATATGGACATTGATTTAATGTCATGTCTAATTTCATAGAATGGCATAATACAGTCGATTAAATACGTTAGATCTTACAATCCAATGATAAACAAGTATATATTGAACAGCTCCGAACGCTTATAAAACTTACATTCATCCTATAAATGCAAAATATGTTTCTATATAGGTACAAATGTAGTTAGAAAACCCCCATTTTATTACTGATTTTGCTACAATTGACATGCCATTCATAGACAAGGTGTAAATTTCTAGACTTAACATTCAATGCTGTAAAATAAAGCCAATTATCCGTAATATTTAGCATAGGTTTATACTATAATTTACATATATGATCCTAATAATTAGAAAATCTATTTTATGTGTGTTTTCTGATTTTATCACGGTTCTGTGCGCTGAGGTTTTCTAGCTAACATTCTGCGATTAATTTCAAAAACAGAACAAAATATTAATGGATTCTGCCGATATTGCCATAATTCAGTCATAGAAATTACCTAAAACCCGAGCAAAATCCATTATTAAAGTTGGTATGAATAGCGAGTCGAAATTAACAGAGGCTATTCGGTAACGTCATGTACTGTCTCGTTACATTATGTAGAGCTAAAGTGTTGAGATTTTTTTTTCAGACTTAAAAATCTGCTATGCCCTCCCACAATGTAGGCACAAACTTATAACAACACTGCCATTTGTAACTGCAGCTACGCCCCACAACAAACTAAATTTGTTGGTTTCTGATCGAGATCAGCAGTTTTGGAATTATTAATTTATGAATTGTTCAACCAAGTTTGTTCTAGAAATTCCTGCTTCTGGTTGGCCGGAATAAAAGGACTGAAAAAAACACAAGTTTTTTACAAGTACTGTCCTGATATCCACCTAAAATTCTTTCAATCACATAAAACTGAGACGAAATAAGGAAGTGGACTATGGATTTCCTTATACTTATTCTCGTATATCCAGCCTATCTGAATTAAATGGACTAAACTCAAGTAATACTCAATATATGTTTCGATGACAGGGACTTGAGTATCTTGACAGGTTTTCGTGACTTCTTTCTCATATTGAGAATTTAAACGAACACATTTAGGTGCAAAATTTACATAACATCATCAATGAATCAGACTTTCTCGTTGAGGGTAGGCGTAACCGTTGCATGATATGGATGTACTTGCAGTTGAAGTGGAATTCCTTTGTCGGTGGGCGCATTAAGAAAATGCCAGGCTTTGCTGAGCAATTTAACAGAAGCTTTGTAGTTCGCTTGATTTTGTGTCAGTTCATTATTTTCATTTCATTATAAGTTTATTGTGCTTACTGTGCACGCTGGGTATTACATCAAAAAGAAAGAATGTCATTCCTTTAATTGCTACAAATATTATAATACCGAAACCCGCTCATTCGGTACAATATTTCAGTGATTTATCAATAAGAGACATTTTTGTTGCAACATGCTGTTATTTACAAGCCACCGATTGTAAAGCCTGTGGTACCTTTAATGAGGAAGTAACGACATGGCTGATATTTTTTATCAAGTAGTTGACGGAACTACGAACTTTGTTCAGAAAATTGTAATTTCACAAGCATCGGTCTTTCCGGTAAAAAGACAATGCGCCCATTGTTTTGTATCATACGTTAGTGGGCTTTTTCACGACATGCCTCTAAAGAGTTTTAGTATGCACTTTGTGGCAATCAACGACAAAATTATTGTCACAGTCATCGTAAAGGTCTTTCGGAGAAACATTTGTCACCTGAAATTCATTGTTACCTTGATTCGTGTAGACTCAAACCTGAGTGGTAAATAGGTCAATAATGGTAACACTGTGCGGTGTGTTATTTATTAAATTTGATTAAATATTAATGATACTACCAATTACATTTATTTTTCTTTTATTTTAACTACGTTTGTTTTGAATTGTGTTGTTCTTATCCAAATAATTTCTAAATATGTTATATCTGAGCGCTGTCATAATGGGGTATTTGGAGTGTTCATGTCGTGCCATTTAAGGAAAAAAGCGGCATTATCACTCCAAATTTGTGTACAACGGGGTGCAAAAAGATGTGTTTTATTTGAATTCTAACTTTTTATGATATATTTATATATATTTAAATTTAAATTTATATATATATATATATATATATATATATATATATATATATATATATATATATATATATATATATATATATATATATCTGTATAAATCACTAATGTCAGATTTACCTTATCATAAAAACTAACACGTGACAGATCAGATTAGCAGTAGTAAAATGAATGGGATTCCATTTTCTGATTGCTAATTGGTGTTTCATTTCATTTGTTTATTGTAATGCAAACTGACCTTTCCTTTAGATGTTTGAGAGAAGTGTTTGCCTTAATTAGATGTTATTTGCTTTTTGTTAATTTTATCTTGATTTTTAGGCTTTACAAAATATTTGTATGAACTGTTAAAAACCTACGACAAAGTGAATCCTATTCAGAAATCTGCCACGTTCCATTGAAGTAACCGGTGCATTAGGTGTATTTGCCTTTATTTCACAGTTGTAATTAAACGGGTCGAAAATAATGTATCAGGACATTCTAAACAACCAGCTAATTGCATTTAAAGCTATTAATTATTACATATCTGGTTGCATTGTGTGCCAATAAACAGTTGTACAATGCTTTCAGATGCGTTTAAACCACCAGTTTTTTCGGCTATAAAGGTGGCTTTCAAAAAACCAAACTTAATTTAATTTATCAGTCCGCCCTATTTATACTAATTTTACGGGTAATTGCTAGCATCCAAGTGTATAGTTTGTCTGCCTTGTTTCACGTCCCTACAGAAATGGAAATGAATGGGTTTGATAGAGGTACAGAGATACAGTGGGGTTGAATGGTGTGAGCAAACATGGTGCCGTGTTTCACTGATGTCGTGCACCGAAAACATTATAATGGCATTTTACAATTGTAACATAGTTCGATTGTATTAAATACATGTTCTTTTATTTTTGTATTTGCTTTGCTATTATCTCATACATGTATTACAACTTATATGCTACAAGTACTAAAGGAACATTTCTATAATTTGTATTGTCGGTTGATTTTGTTCAAGGTCTTCATTAGATTAAACTCAAGTAAGAAAATACCTGATACCATTTTAAATTTGTATAACTTTTTCATTTACAAAATGTTTTTTTTTATTTTAAAAAATATTAAATTCAGAAGGCTTCATAGTTTTATTGCAAACAAAAACTTCGGGAAAACGGTGACGTCGTGCGACGTTGATGACGTCATTTTAACTTTCGTTGTTTATTCAAAATGTCGGCGTCTAGTCAGAAGGCTGCAGAAGCTGTTCAGCTTTATTTTGAAACCCGTTCACCAGTAACTGTCATACGGACAATGCATAAACGTTACCCGAACGATGAAAAAATGTCAAAGCTGCACGTATTGAGACTAGTAAAGAGATTTCAACAGACTGGATCAGTACAAGACGGCCGACATAACAACACCGGCAGGCCGCGTTCAAGCAGAAGTGTGGAAAATATTGCCGATGTGCAGAAAATTATTGAACAAACACCACAGAGATCAGTAAGACAGGTTCTTAGTGATGTTACAAATAAATCAAGTTATGGAAGTGTGTATAGAACATTGCGTTTTGAACTAAAATTGTTTCCGTATACATTGTCAGTTATGCAGCATTTGAAAGAAAGTGATGTGATGTATAGACTTGAATTTGCGCGATGGGCTGTTAGTCGTTCTGGGGTATTTGATAGTGTGTGTGTGTGGTTTTCTGATGAGTCACATTTCATTTAAATGGGTCAGTTAATAGCCAGAACTGCAGAGTGTGGGCAAGTGAGAAGCCAACTTTTCATATGGAAACCCAGCTTCATGATGAAAAGGTGACTGTGTGGGCAGCATTAAGCTCCGCTGGTGTTATCGGCCCATTTTTCTTTGAAAGTGGCGGTAGTATTCAAACAGTAAATAGTGACCGATACCTTAACATACTTAAATGTAAATTCTTACCTGCGTTACAAAGAAGAAACATTGACATTGACAATATTTGGTTCCAGCAGGATGGAGCAACTCCCCATACTGCCAGACATGTTCTAGATTGGCTGCATGCAACATTCGGGGACAAGATAATTTCGTTCAAGACAGACAGAATCTGGCCACCGCACTCACCGGATCTGAGCCCATTAGACTTCTTTTTATGGGGGATATTTAAAAGACAAAGTTTACACCCCAAGGCCAAAATCCCTTGACGATCTGAAAGCAGCAATAAGGAGGGAAATGCGAGCGATCACGCCGGAAATGTGCAACAACGTCATTGGCAATTTCCGCAGACGAATGAACGTCGTTATTGAGCAAAATGGACGTCATATTGAACATATCATGTGAATAAATAAGTTAGTGCTATGTACATGTATCTGTTTTTAATGGTATAATTTTGATAACAGTAAAAAAACTTTAAAGCCTGTATATTAATGTTGAATTACATATCAAATAATACCCCCAAAATTGACAAAGTTAAACAAGTTCAAAATGGTATCAGATATTTTGGATCACCCTGTACAAGTGCTGTAACATGTATAACAAGGGGCATAAACTTTTGCATTAATATTCCAGTCCATGTATTTTCTGTTTAATTACATCACATATGGTCATAGTAAATCTGATCAATATTTCCAACTCTTTCAAACAGTCTCTTTTAAAAACTATTTTCGTTCACCATTAAATTTATCGTACATTTTGCGGTAAATGATAATTTTATAAAGTCCTATCTGTTACTCAGTTTTATTGATGCCATGTATTTATAGATTAGAAAGGCTTTTGGAGTCAAGCAAGAAAGATACTATTTTAAAAAAAGTATTTGTGGCACTCAATGCACATACATGTATTTTCAAATTGTTTACAGCTACAGGTAGCAGTTCATTAAACAATACACAATCCAGAGATGAAAGTATTTTCCCTTCCTTCTAATATAAATGTATTATATTACAATTACGTGCTCTCATAAATTGACATTCCTTATTTGTTTTCATTTTGAGAATGAAGGACTTTTACGCAGCTTAGTTATGAAAAAAATATGATATCACTGAACACTAATAAAACGAGCTGTTCAATATATTGGTGTTCTGTTTGATCAACATTTGTACATGTATATATAAATTAAGTGAATACAGTGTGATATTGTTACTACATGACATTTTAACTTTACACCTTTATTTATTCATTTATTTATTTTATTTACTTTATTTATTTTATTCATTTATTTATTTGTTTATTTTTTCACTGTAGCTGTCTAACGTCAAAGCTGGCAAACAATGCAGCAGGGTCAGTACGGACTGGTAGAAATTTCTGATATCGCAAAAAACAACATCAAAACAAAAACAACAACAAAAACAACAACCAACACAAACGCTTCGGCTATCCAACGACCCTTAAACTTTATAAACAACGGTAGTTAGTCATCCATTACCAATGTAACGAGGTTTGGTTTTTATTAGTAACGTATAATAGTTGCAGAAGGTGATTAATAAGTCGAATAAATCACCACTTGCTTCCATTTTCTAGCGTGATAGGAACTTAACCTTGTTGGGTTTGGAACAATTACCGATTGCAGCAATCGTTTCATATTTATTTTAAAGACTTTTTAGTTCGTTTCGTTTATAGGTAAATACATTCTATTCAAGTGCAATATGCTAGTTGTACTAGCAGGGAATTTAAACAAACAATGAGTATGTTACACTGTAAATTGCTACACATATAATACATATATAATTTAGACATCCACTTGAAATTCTATACATTATTTTGGTGAATCATAGTCGCTTTATTTTGGGCAATCTTGTTCCAATAGTCTGTAATTAAACCAACTCACCAATTGTAATGCCTTGCATTGTGTAACTTTAATAAGTAAATAACGACCCAGTTGATTTTGTTTTGTTTGTTAAATAACGGAAATACGTTTATTTGAGCAGGAAAAGCATTGTGATTGTACAGCCATTAGGGGATTTAGTAAAAAGACAATGCAACCACGTTCTGTATCATACTAGGTATGATTTACACGGCATGTCACTTTTGGTGTGTTTGTATAAAATTTGCTGCGACCGGCGACAAAATGATGTTCACAATGACAACGTACAGTTATTATTGTTAGAGAAACTCCTCCTAAACTTTATCATGCGGAATACAATCGCCAGCTTGATAAACTTACGCGGTAAGTAGTTTAATAACAGTAGCAAGTTATAATGTGCTTTTTATTCAGTTTGCCTCACCGGCGATAATATAAATGATAATATTCTTAAACATTTAATTAATTGATAAGGCCCTGTGCCTTTTCAAATGTTGGTATATTTTGCAATGCTTTTTGTTTTTGACAGTGGTATTCTTATTAAAATCAGTTATCGCTGAAACTTTGATCATAACTTTGTATTTAGAGTGTAAATATCACACCTATTAATCGTACGAGCTGCATTGTCAATCAAAACATGTGTACAATATGATGAAAAAAATCATTGTTATTTAGTTGTCTATCTAGTTTGTTGATACTGTTTTTTTCTTAGCTTATAACGCTCAGTTTCAATTGAATTGAACATGTGTGCACGTGTAACATATCATCAGTTAATAACGTAATGACATCAGTCTGTAATCCTACATACAGAAAGCAATATCTTGCATCAGTTCGTTATGTCTGATTGACGTTGTGAGAAAAACAAAGTCATAGGAGACTTGTAAGTGAATTGGATTTTCACATTTCTAGTTGCAAATTGTGGTTCCATTCTATTTGTTCAGAGAAATGCACATTGACACTCCATACAAATATTTTATGGCACCGTGTGTCTCCAATTGTATGTTATTTGCTTTTTTTTCTTCTTAATTTTATTGTTTTAAATCTAATCTAAACACAAAGTCCCTTCTAAATCCTACGACGATGTGAACTATATCTCAAAAATACTCAACGTTCCATTGACGTAACTACGCAATAAGTATATTTATCTGAATTTGAATGACAGTTGTAATTAAATGGATCGCATAATGCTATAAGGTCATTCCACTCAGCCAGTTACAGCTATAAATTACATCTCTTGTTGCAATATGTGTCAATAAACGGATTAATACAAACGTTCTGGTCCCGTTTTTAAACATCAATCGTGCCTATTAGGTTTAAAAGCTGCCTGCTCAGGCTTATGTGTTTATTTTAATGGACCAGTTCGCTCCATCGTACATCTTTTGTTCCAGATAGTTAGTGTAAAGTTTGTTTGGTTGCCTGGTTTCTCCTTTCAATAGTAGCGGTTTTGTCTGTGTTTGTTTTGTTTTTGATTCTTGCAAACAAGGTACGGGCGTACAGAAGCGCTGAACAGTTTGTTGTGTTTGAATGGGAATGTGCTTAAAAGAAATTGAATGAAATTGCACAAATGAATCATACTTCTACATGTAGTGTCTAAAACATGTCCAAGTATGTCGGTGTATAGTAACACTTTTAGCCGGTTTATCTAGATTCTAATCACAACGTCCAAGAAAGAGTCGTGTTATTTATCCAAATATTACTACTTATAAAATACTTGTTTTAGTGGCAACAGAACTTTATTGTTTGTATTTGTCCTCGATAGTTGTCCTCGATATACCTATAAAGTAATAAAAACAATCATTGCAGAACAAAGGCCGTTATTTCCAAGGTCAACATATGTTATATTTATTATTCAATGACGGCATTTTTAATGCTTCTACATAATATGATATGGTCTGCTTGAGTCGGATCGATAATGTTTTTCAGGAAGGCTCTTAGGTACAATATCATCATCAAATTCGTCGTTACGATTATTGGTCGGTATATATCATAAATAATTATTAAATCATATTATTTTATTGATACCTTGTATATATCGATCAGAAAGATATATCGATCAGAAAGATCTTTGGCGTCAAGAAAATAAAATTTTGAAGTTATTTATTTTGGCATTCCAAATACATTTTATGAAATGGAATCCGTAAGATACCACCACACCTATAATATGAAACTGATAATCAAGGATGTTTGTCATACCTGGCATTGCATTGTCCAAAATTCACGTTCTTCTAGAAATAAAACAAACGCAATACAAAACAAAAGCATTGGTCAATTGAGTAATGAATTTCTTAGCAACCATCATGAATTCTCACGTTTTATAAGGCAAACATTGTTACAGTTGTTTAAAAAGAAAAAAAGATTTTGAAATGATTTAAGTGTTTATACCATACATATTGTAATTATAACCGGGATTTTGTTTTACAACAACTGCGAAAATATGAGAATGAAGCTGAGGTTTTAAAAAAAAAATCGTTCTAGAAAATTCTCTCCCGTACATTTCCACACGAACAAAGGTCTTTTTAACAGTATGTGATTGACATACTCCAACATCAGCTGGGTCCTGTTTCACAGTGTTAAATTGATATACTCCATCTTGTTGGTAACAAACGAGTGATAAAAAATCCCCATCTCTATTGGCGCCGCTCTGGAGAGTCATGCCTCTTATGGAGAGCAGAAAATCGCATCTGTTCTCTAAGAGAAAAGAACCGAGTATTCCACTTTTAGCAGTGTAGCTTGCAACAAATAAATGCAGCATACAATTATAAAAAAGTATCAGGCATTCACAAGAACAAGCAGTTGTTTGGTGAGGTATTGAAAAAAATATTGCCGATGTAGCAGACGACAGGAAAGAAAACAAAGTAGCAGATAATCTAGTTATTATCAGAATTACGATTAGTTACTTTCACATATTTATGTAATGAATCGACAGTGTAAGAGGGTATTTGTTACCCAGGAGTCATCTCCTTGTTTCAAGCGCATGCTGTCTGCAGCGTCTTAGATGTCTCACATCCGTATTTTTCCTTGTTTATCTGTTCTAACGCCTGTTCATTTTTTTTTACAAAGGCATGTTTGTAAAACCACCTGCCTGCCGCAACTGCGCCTGTCAAAACGAAGTTTTCACTGTCACGGAACTTAAATAGTAAAAGATAATATATTTCTGCAAGATGTCATTTTGGCCATCGAACATCATAAAATTATTCGAAAAGAGAGTAACACGTGCGGTTCAACTTTTGGTTATTTTTCATTGCTTTTTTTTCGTGCAACCAACTGTTTCTTCTTAAAACCTAAATAAAACCTGTATGCCTGAACTGAGGTCGTATTATGGAAAAAATGGTAATACATTGCATATGTCTGGCAAAATGTCCCAGATAAGATGGTAGTCATTAAGTAAGAGTAGGTGCAATTATGAGGTTACAGCCAGTTAACAAACTCGTCAGGCTTCTCATTTATCTCCTACATGAACTAAGAGTCTCGGAGATTGCGCTTCTAAGTAGGTTGTCTGTAATACAGGTTGTTTCCTGTTGTCTAACGGTGACAGACTTACGGAGCTTAGCGCATCTATTTCGTGCACCTGTCTTGTTGCCTTACTGTAAGTGTCGGTTTGACTTCATTGATGGATAGGTTGACAGACTCAATAGAGAGGCCCCATTACCGCTTAATTACTCATACTAAATATCATATACAATAATTAAGTCGGCGTTGAGTTTATCAAGTGCACCATTTTTGACAGTCCGGTGTGTGGTTTCAGTTAGGTATCGTTAAAAATAAATTAAAGTGTCTTTTAGAAACTTCTTTAAGATATATAGTTTAATCCTGCCCTGAGTAAGTGATGTTACACAAATAATAACTTAACTTACTTTTGGTTTAAAATACCACTAAGGACGGTGGGTTTCCTTTATCTATAATTAGTAGGACCTAGCCGTAATGACCAAAGTTGTGTCGTTGAGATTTTACAAAAAAAAAAAAAAAAAAAAAAAAAAAATATATATATAAGCATAAACTTGTTTAAATTTAACTCATTTAAGTGAATCTTTGTTATTTATATGACACGTCACGCCGTCTTTTCAATTAAAACTTTTAATTCAATTAAAACCAAGATTGTCCCCCTGACCAGACAGAAATCACGAATTAGATTGAAGGGTGCAGCCATTTCGTAGCCAATTTAGCCAATTTTAATACATTAAACTATCTACCTAAATTCATCGTCATTGTGTGTAGTCGTTCTGGCAAAGTTCATTCGTGATTAATGACAATATTTTTAACACAATGGTGGCGCCACTACAATCCTAAGATTATTGACACTTAAGCAGATAACAACCTTCTGGTGCCTCTAGTGTGCACTTACCTTTAGCACTTTGCTGTACGAAGAATTCACGAACTTAATTTCTACGAAGAACTGGTAAAGTGCAATACAAGGTTGCTTGATGAAATATTTAGTTCAGTACAGAGTAAGTTCTGTGGCAAATAGTGTTATGTCGTAACGCTCTTATTCTAGGATGTAAACGTTCAGTCTTTATTTGCAAAATACCAGAAAAAAGTCTTATAAAATATACTTATAAATAGAGGATCTGATATGAGCGGTCAATAGGTACGGAAAATATTAAACGAGTTGAATGAAACGATACGAAACGAGGCTCTGCCGAGTTTCGTATCGTTTCAGACAACGAGTTTAATATTTTCAGTACCTAATGACCACGAATATTAGATTCTATTTATCACATAACCAAGACACCAGCTGTTTTTGTTTACAATACATAATCTTTTTATAGTATGAACAGTCGGCCTTGACATGTGTAATTCGGTTTAGAAGAATCCTCACAAAAGATAGTTCCAGTCTTTACTCGACCACTTTCCACACAAAAAGAACAGATTCGTTTATAACATGACTAAAATGTTATCTATTTATTAATTAAAATGAAATTGTCCAACAAAATGCTTAAAACGCCGACAACAAAGTGATTGGGAAATAGCATATACACCACACATACTTAATGACGTCACACTACGTCAATGACGTCACACTACGATAACTAACTAGTGAGTTATCAAAAATAACGCATGAGTATTACCTCTTGCTCGCGCGGTAGGTTATGTGATAAAAATCCAACAACCTTTAGGGCAGATATTCCGAAATACTTATTATTTTAAATAATGGTATAGAGAATATGCATGATCAACAACATGAAGGTCGTTATCATGTATTGTCGACTTGGAAACAGGTTAATTCCGTTAATATTAATTCCTTTGGACTGCCCACATCCTAGGGAATATTTATACTCAGATGCCGTGTACATGGAGCAATATGCGGTAAAGAGTCTTGCATTAAGACTCAACCTCACGTGGTTGATTTCGGGTTTTTGTTGAATTAAATTATGCAATTTTTGCAAATTCTTTGAATCTATTTATATAAGAGTTTTTTTATTCATTCACGAAGATCAGTGAGATAAACATTTGAGATTAATCATGATGATAAAAACAGCAACACACGAACATTTCAGATATATCAATGCTATCTTTTCTTTTGATAATTAAAATAAATATTTAACTAGAACTTTTAAACGTAACCAATTCAATTGCATTAAGAACATGATATGTTTAATTTGCTTGATTTTAGTTTTTATAGTTAGCAATAACATCAGATGTGCAAGTGGACCACTAGATAAGATGCATTTCACATCTGGATACGTTTAATAATTTTCCAATTAAATTTAATATGATGTGTAATATCTTTTTCGTTTCCCCAATTACTTTTTCTCTTACTTTCACAGAATGTGTTGTTATTTTAAAAGGTTCTGAAGTAAGCCGAGTAGCATTTATCTGTAGAAGGTTTTTATTTGTTTATTTTGATGATTTTGGAAACTTGATAAATTAAGTTAAACCAATCACATCTGTTACAGTTACATGTACAGTAATATATGATAAAGTTCTATGAACATTGCATCATATACCAAAATTGAAAAGGCACAGGACAAAGGTATTTACATGCAAACCAATGTAAAAGTAAGAACAAATCTGTGACGGGTCATTAAACAAAAGAGCTTATTTTCTATTTTACGGCGCATATATTAAAATTAATGATGGTCATTACAACGTGTTTTTTTTATATTTTACTGCGCTTGAAATGGAAACTATTTCAAATCAATTAAAACATCAAGTTGTAAAGCTGTAGCAAATCGACTTAGAAGAGGTAGGGAAAAAAGGAGATGCAGGAAATTAAATCTAACCAACTCTTTAAAAGTAAAAACAATGCGTTTTTTTAATACAAAAATATTTAACAGTTCATTTTGTAAAATTTGTGGAATTATTAATGTCGTATTCGTGATTCACTTAGCAATATGATTAACGAGTAAAGTATCTGCTCATATTTTATTTCACGTGTCCGTATATATGTAATCAGCTTTGATATTTTTTTTTTATAGAAATAATTTTAGAAATAATTTTCTTTCCCAAACGCCCAAAAATGGCAAGCGTGTAGTCACATATTGCTTTTTTACTTTACACTTCATTTTTTCTTTTAAATTCGTTGGTCATGTCGTGGTATTTATATAGAAGTTGAGTGCTTTTGTGTGTGGCCGCATTAAGAATATTTGTAAACTATAACATACGTTCAATGTTCGCTTTCGTAATAGATCCAGAATAAAATTGCTTAAGCAAAGATGGGTAACGGATAGTTGGGTGTTTTTGTGTGTGGCCGCATTTAGAATATTTGTAAACTATAACATACGTTCAATGTTCGCTTTCGTAGTAGATCCAGAATAAAATTGCTTAAGCAAAGATGGGTAACGGATAATTGGGTGTTTTTGTGTGTGGCCGCATTTAGAATATTTGTAAACTATAACATACGTTCAATGTTCGCTTTAGTAGTAGATCCAGAATAAAATTGCTTGAGCAAAGATGGGTAACGGATAATTGGAATAGTTGTACTTGCTTTTCTTACATAAACCACCTTGTCGATGGACGGCCCATATGTTATGTCAGATTTACCTGAGAAACACAACATGGGCTTTTCGAGTTCGTTTCAGTTTTTGCGTAAACACAATACCTCCTAATATAATAAGGTACCTGTCTAATTGGTTATTGATACAAATAACGCGAATCCCACTCGGTTGTGCTAATTGCTACAAATATAATAATTTAAACACCCACTTTGAATTCTGTGCATAGATTCTGATGAGTCATCGACGTTTCTTTCTGAATTTTTGTGGGTTATTTGATGCTGCTGTCTGTATTTACAGAAGCCACACGTTGCATCCCAAAGGATGTTTTAATTATAGCTAGCTGATTGTGTTATTATTTGACCATTATACTTTTATTTGGGAAAACAATACGGCACCTGCATAAGAGGATCCAGTATACAAACTGTTTGGTATTATCGTAGGTAATGGAATTGTGCACCATTTATGACGCTTTCTTTTACAAGCAATATTAGGCTGGTGATTTCTACGTCCAGTTGTTATTGTTTAGGTCAAACCCCAGACTAATGTCTTAGAAGCGACATTGACGTAACCAAAAGAGAGCTGAACACGTCCTCACTTGAAAAATACTTGACCGCGATTAACCCTAACTCAAGTGGGGAGTATTTGTATTACAATAACAATATTAAATATACATTTTGTATATATAACCAGTTGGACTCCATATACTTATAATAATTAAGTGCTTCTCTGACAACGGCAGTAGATAACAAACACATCACTTGCTTTAGTGCTTAATATTATTTAATTAAGTTATCATTATCTTTCTAGATCTGTTTGTTATTCTTGTATAATACTTTTTATAATAATTCATTTTAGATTCATAGACATTCCTTATCTGTAAAAGGATCCGGTTATCCGTAATACACACACTACCGTGGTAAACCAAGCAGAAATGCATTAACATTCCTTTCAGGAATGTTTGAATTAATTTAGCATGAGTGTAAGACAAGTATATCTCTTGCAATTAATGTAATGACATATACATGTTATCCAGTCGCAAAATATACTTATATTTATTTTATCCAGTTGCAAACTATATCTAAACATTTGTATTGGTTTCCTTAATGGCTAAGTTACTTTTGGGGGAGAAAAGATAATACGAATTAATTAATATTGTATCTTTTATTTATCATTATCTTTCTTCTTCATTCTTTGTCCTATTTCAGTTTGTGAGTTGATTGTACCTAAAAATTCCTTCAAAGATGTTTGTATTCTTTATTGATAGTTGTTTGAAGTAGTTTTGTTTGCTTTTCTATGCTAAACAAAGCCTTCCACAATCACACAAGTTCGATGGATAGATGTTCCTTGAAGTTATATTGAAACGATCATGAATTTGTTCGATAAATATGCTAATCTTTATTAAATAGAGAATTGTCAGAACATATGTCGTCTGTTTTATTGTTCTGGTCAATCGTGTCAATTTCGTCTGTTTGTGGCCGCAGATGACATATTTGACTGCATTGTATACAGCACAATGGCACACGTCAAAATGCTTTGTATTGTTGTTAAAACTAATGGCCCTCCATTTAAACTATCTAAGCAGCTTTTAGAAACAGATTTCTGCTTCTTCAGTTATCAGTTCGCTTCATTTACACCAAATATCTGGATGGTTGCTTGCATCAAAGCGTATGATTTCTTAGGCTGTCTGGATGTATGGCCTTTCGGAACTTTACATGAACATTAAATTGACATATCAAATAAAACAATCAACAAAACAAATCAATAATACACTATTTCAGTCATAAAGAATTAATGCTGGTTTTGTTTCACTTTCCAAATTACTATTTTAATACTACAGAGCTTAAGCTTACAATTGACAAGAAAGTATTATATGTTTTGCTAGATAAACTATATATACACACACATTATAAGACAAGTCTAATTTTTATGTTTCAAGTTGCAAAAACTCTGTATAAATTATTTACTTTTAATTTATTTCACAATGTCCAATTCAATACAGATATCTGTTTCTTAAGCAAAAATTAGTATAAGTATTTAATGAGATTGGCATTTTCCAACATTATTTTACAGATAATCCATTATTTTTGATAAGATTTGCTGTCATGATTTTGTTAAGTATGTTTCATAAATTGAATTATTTGAAACTTCATGTATTTCAAATGACGCTTTATTTTCCTAAGTCAACCAAAACCTTGTGTGACGTTAAATCTTTGAAAACACATTTTCCTTTTGATAAAAAATAAGTTATTTATCTTATTACCACTCAGTTCTCAAAGAGCAAGACGATATTCATGTGCGTATTAAATTAACAACTGATATCAACATAATCCAGTTCGTGTGTAGCATTTCTGTGATAAAAAGGTCTCAGCTCTGTTTACTTGTTCGTATGTCGGTTAATTTTAAGCAGCTTGCTGGCAGCAACTGTCAAAACGATTCTTGCAATTAACGTGCTGTTGAAATATTTTTAATGTAACATGTTTTGTAAGTCATTGACAAATGTCTGCAGTAAAAGTTGTAATGATCGCTGCGTTTCTTTCCAAGATAACGTTACATCGAACATAAATTAGAACGTTTCCCTGTATCTGTTTCCGTTTCATTTATCAGAGCAGATTTGCAAACAAAACTACTTGTTGCAATTTTGCATTTGTGTGCATGTTTGTATTTAGGTGTGCGTGCGTGTGTGCATATGCGTGTGCGTGTTTTTGTGTGCGTGTGTTATGTGTGTGCTTGCGGGTGTATGCGGGTGTGTACGTTTTTATTACCAAAGATATATCAGTTGCTGTGTTCTTGTGGTACTGTTGCCAAATGGCGACAGTACTAATTATGCATCCAGGTTTGTGAGCAAATCCACACGCCCAGTTAAACAAAACATCAGGTTTCTCACTTACACTTTATATGAGTTAAGTGTCTCAAAGATTGCGTTTCTAAGTAGGTTATCTTCATTGAAGGTTGTTTACATTTTTCCTTGGGGTGAATGACTTGTGGAGATTAGCGCTAGTGTGTTTAACCAATGTATTAACTTAGTATATCTGTCTTAGATCCCTACTGTTGTAATTACTTTTACCTCATTGATGAATAGGTTGACAGACTCCTGTGAATAACCTCTTAATTATGCCTACTTAAGAACAACACAAGATTACTTTATCGGTGGTATGGTTATCCAGAGTACCTTTGGAGCAGTCTCAAGTCCGTTAATAATCATCAGTCATTGTCTGTGGTTCTACCCGAAAGTTGTTGTGGGACCTTTATTGCCTTCATATTCAGCAAGAATTCTAGACGTTAATGGTGACCAGTTCTAAGTCTCCGAATTATAAACTCCGCAAAAATAATCCTTACAGCAACATACGTCTGAATTTGGCGTCGCTCTGGAAACCGGGGCTTCTAATAGAATAGCTGCATGAATGAAGAAATAACTGTCGTGCATTTACACCAAGTACCTGCGTTTGGATAGTGTTTTCTATGAAAAAAAATGTATTTTGAGGGTAATAATGCAGTTAGCGATTTCAAGAATATTAATGTCGCAAACAGTAACAAAAAAGCACAGTATCAGACCATTTTTTGACATAGACATGTTCATAGAAATATTTACTTTAAGCGCATGCTCGCTGTGGTGCATTGGATTTCGTACATTTATTTTCTTAACTTTCAACCAATTTTCAATGAATTAATCGTAATTAAGCTTAAATATTCCATTTAAAGATTATTTCCTTTCGCCAAATTATTGAAGAAATTGTTTTTCAAAAACAGAAACTCTCGGTCTGTGTTCCAAATAGGTTTATTATTACTGGTCAGGTTTATATTACAGAATGGTTATAGCTTGAAACAGATCATGTGAGACTTTCCGATTTATTTATTAGCGGAAATGCGATTTAAATCAACTGTCTTCGACCTTAGTTTGCAAGATTCTGTGTTAATTAAGCATAACATTAAACATACGTGCTGTCTGGTACTTGTCTAAAAGATAAATAACAAGTATGGTTCGCAGTAACCTTATTTGTAGAGAAAATACAAACGCTTTCTGTATTTTTAAATAAAAATAAAACAATATAAAACAATGCAATCTGTCTATTTCGCAATTACCTTCATTTGAAAAGATAATACAAGTGCCTTCTGTATTGGTTTAATTTTCGGGAGAAATGGTAATAATGGGGACGAGACGTAAGTTTGTCATACCTGGTTTCAGTTGTTCCGATTTTTTTTAATGAAAAGGTCATTCATAACTAATTTACATAGTTGAGCTTTCTGGCGTTAAATGATGTGTTACTGGTTAAAAGGGAAATTCTGTATTCGCTTAAACTTTTTTTGTAGAAACACCTCAGAATATTTTTACATTTTGCAAAATCCTTTATTTGTTATATGTTATGTTTTTGACACCAAGCCTGCAGCATGTCTTATGGAATAAATTTTTTGTGCAAAAACCAAGAACCATGAAGACAGAGGTGTAAAATATTTATGCGTTTGGCGTTTAGTGTAAAAGCAAGTATAAAAATCGACAACAACAACATTGAAGCAAACATTTGCCCTTTTAAATATTAATCATAGCATAATTGCACGTGCCGAGAGTTCACTTGCATTAGAGTTATTTCGGTATGCGCCTTGTGGTGTTCACTTGCTGCGAAAATACAAAAACAAACACATGCGAGGTATATACACGTTGTGCGAAAATTAAACACCATGAAGACAATTTATAACATGTTTTGTATTGTTTCCGTAACAATTACGTCATTTATCAAGGACTGTTTGATTCAATTCTGGGTTTGCAGTTATTTTGTTTAAACACACGTTTCACGGACAATAATAAAAAGATAAAAAAGTGAAGCCTGTTAATTACAGAGCAACAGATCCACCACTTGGCCTGTTAGCCTTCACAGATCGACTTCTTTTGACATTTTTATAAGCATTGTGTCAAGCAGAGCAATAATCCGTAACCAGTGTCGTCATTATTTAGAATCTTGCTGTTGCACGCGATCAGTTAAATTCGGTCATGGAGGGGCGGAGATGTGTATTGTCTGTTTTAGAACCGATGTCTGTTTTTATGTCGGATTATATAAAAATTAAAAAATGCAAAGTGATGCGATTAGTTTATTGAACACTACTTGAGATATACTATATGCTAATTTATCTTGATGCCCATTTACTTCAATGATGATGATGATGATGATGATGATGATGATGATGATGAGGATGAGGATGATAATGATGATGATAATGATGATGATGAAGTAGAAGAAGAAGAAGAAAAAGAAGGAGAAAAAGAAGGAGAAGAAAAAAAAGGAGAAGAAAAAGTAGAAGAAGAAAAAGAAGAAGAAGATGATGATGATGATGATGATGATGATGATGATGATGATGATTATGATGATTATGACGATGATGATGATGATTTTACCGATGGTTTTACCGTGTTGTCTGGGATCTCCCACCACCGACAAAGATGCCGACCATGTTACCATAATTGTTTAGATGCAAGGTATCTAAAACCACGGCTTAACTAATCGCCGGAAACAAAGATTTGTTAGTATTTTTGGTATTTGTTGTTTTCCAATAATTTCTTTGATAACAAATCTTCCGACTATAAGATCCCTTTATCAATATGGACGTGTTTTATTATAAGCCCATTAACCACATGATAAGCCTTTTATTAAGCTGGTCAAAGGGTCGAAACTTCTGATAATAAGGTCTAGTCAAGTGCATTGTGAATACTGAGTAGTTTTGATATTATTGTAATATTGTTTCATCCTACGCACTTTAAGTAAAAGAGGATGTGTTGTTTCCGGGTAATTATAAATTAGTTACACCTACATGTACCATCTAAATGGAAATGATATAAAAAGGGTAAAGATAAAGTTGTTATAAATATTAATTTTTATTGGTAGTAGTAGTAGAAGTAGTAGTAGTAGTAGTAGTAGTAATAATAGTAGTAGTAGTAGTAGTGGTAGTAGTAGTAGTAGTAGTAGTAGTAGAAATAGTAGTAGTATTAGTAGTAGTAGTAGTAGTTGCAGTAGTAGTAGTAGTAGAAGTAGTAGTACATGTAGTTGTAGTAGTAATTGAAGTAGTAATAGTAGTAGTAGTAGTAGTAGTAGTAGTAGTAGTAGTAGTAGTAGTAGTAGTAGTAGTAGTAGTGGTGGTAGTAGTAGTAGTAGTAGCAGCAGCAGCAGCAACAGAAGCAGCAGCATCAGAAGGGGTAGAAGAAATAGAAAGATCATCATGTCTCACATAAAAATTCAGAACTATGGATAAGGATGTGTGTAATTTATATTAACGAAACTGGTTAATAACGTTAACATCACACCTACGAAGTGCACACTTTCAAAGGCAAAATCTATTAAAAAATTATGCCTAGTTATTTTGTTCCGGAAAGAACTTACTATAACATCATTCATAATTTAAAGCACACATAGTCTGTATAACACAAAAGGGCGGATTGCGTTTGGTGGATAGTTTCTCTCATCTCTACGGTACACCACCGCATCCATCTTTCTGTCATAGCGATCTGAAAAGAGTAGTTCCAAAATGTGTCCTACTTATCACGTGATAGACACTCGCATACGTCTCGCATGATTAGAGAGCTTTAGCCCTCATTTCCCCCTGTCTTACACGCATATTTCTCGAATTAACGCAATGATTTGTGGTTAGGCAACGAAATGCAACATCCAAACAAAAACACGACTCTAGCAGGTCTTAATCACTTGGAGAGAATTTGTAATCCATTCAATCTGTTTTCTGGGTGGAGGTTGTCTGAAACGGATAGCCGAGAAATTGCGGGAATTAATTTTTCGACGGTGCGCAGATGCTGTGACCTTTGCCACTTACTACATTTACTATCGTTTAATTTCGCGGGATCGATCAGTGAAATGTGTCACGCTGAATCTTAAATCAGGCTTTAGGTTGGTACCAATTGGATGTACGGCCGAATTCGGTGGTAATGAGAATATAGTGTTACTCATTCGTTTCAGGCGATAAAAGGTTATTCGATTTCAACAGATATAGTTACCGCGGACTTATATTGTTTTTTGACTAAAGAAAAATAGTGCGCATTCCACGTCATAGTTTAAAATTGTTGTGACTGTTTAGATCAATTAATCGCGGTGGTCAACAATTTATTCAATAGCCTTCCGTGAACTTTTGAAATAAATAAAATATAAATCGCCTTCCATTGCTGTCTCAAGAAGAGCCACCTTTGATACAAGAAAGTAGTACCTAATCTATCTATAGAGATTGATTCAACATTTTGAGCAGTTTTAGTGTTTTGATTTGTTATAGTTTAATATGTTTTAATATGCTTCGGGAATAAAATAAGGAATATTCGTCATAATTTGTGATATACCAGTTGGATTATACATTAAAACGTATATGTAAGTATATTTTACTTTATATTATACACAAGCCATATTATTGTAATAGTAAACCTGCATTGTTCTTCCCGAAAACTGGTCAAAATATATTCGAAATTTATATACACTTATCATTTTCAGATGCGAAACTATTTATTTGAGTGTCTGTATGTATTGAAAACAAGTTTATTTTTCTTACAAACTATAATGCTTGTATATACGCCATTGTTGAAATGCTGCAACTATCTTACGTTTAGCAGTTCCAAGTATATATATATTTATTATTTAGTAGAGAATACAATCACTTACATATGTAGGCAATGTATTATTAAAGTATGATTTAATGTATTTCATTTACAATTGTTGTAGTATGAAGAGATGGTGAAACTACTTTGTTGATAACTGTTGCTCTCAGTACACAAAAATGAATGATGATATAACATTAGACAACAATGTTTCCGTAAGGGGAGAACGATTCACAAACTGGTCAGGAAATCAATTTAATTGCACTATATCCTCACGTTTGTTTATATTATGAGACCGTAAAACTGCCGAGGCTTGACGATGACGTGGTCGAAAAGTACCGTTAATGATTGCGTGGGATGGCAGGAAGCGGTTAGAGTCATGACTGCTCCGCACCTTATCGCTTTGGTTCGAGTCACGGTCGGGTCGAGAACCTAAATTATGGAAGGGCTTCCAGCGGACTTGTATGGAGCCGGTGGCTCTACCTAGACATATGTCAATAATTACTAAGCTGGACGTTGCCAATATGACTTTAATTGTCTCAGCGAGGTGTAACAAAATACAAAAACAAAACTATTGTTGCAATGTTATAACTAGATTTGTACTGAAGAGACAAGCCTCTCAAGAATAGCAACATAACGTAACGATGTAAAATCCACTAACATTGCACAGAGCCTGTTAATTACATTGGTAGTTGGATACAATATCAGCCATACTGGTACATTGTAATTGGATACCATATCAGCCATACTGGTACATGGTAATTGGATACCATATCAGCCATACTGGTACATGGTAGTTGGATACAATATCAGCCATACTGGTACATTGTAATTGGATACCATATCAGCCATACTGGTATATGGTAGTTGGATACCATATCAGTCATACTGGTACATGGTAGTTGGATACCATATCAGCCATACCGGTACATGGTAGTTGGATACAATATCAGCCATACTGGTATATGGTAGTTGGATACCATATCAGCCATACTGGTACATGGTAGTTGGATACCATATCAGCCATACTGGTACATGGTAGTTGGATACAATATCAGCCATACTGGTATATGGTAGTTGGATACCATATCAGCCATACTGGTACATAGTAGTTGGATACCATATCAGTCATACTGTTACATGGTAGTTGGATACCATATCAGCCATACTGGTACATGGGAGCTTGGTACCATATCAGCCATACTGTTACATAGTAGTTGGATACCATATCAGTCATACTGTTACATGGTAGTTGGATACCATATCAGCCATACTGGTACATGGTAATTGGATACCATATCAGCCATACTGTTACATAGTAGTTGGATACCATATCAGTCATACTGTTACATGGTAGTTGGATACCATGTCAGCTATGCTGGTACATGGTAGCTTGGTACCATATCAGCATACTGGTACATGGTAGTTGGATACCATATTAGCCAAACTGGTACATGGTAGTTGGATACCATATCAGCCATACTGGTACATGTTAATTGGATACCATATCAGCCATACTGGTACATGGTAGTTGGATACCATAGCAGCCATACTGATACATGGTAGTTGGATACCATATCAGCCATACTGGTATATGGTAGTTGGATACCATGTCAGCTATACTGGTACATGGTAGTTGGATACCATATCAGCCATACTGGTACATGGTAGTTGGATACCATATCAGCCATACTGGTACATGGTAATTGGATACCATATCAGCCATACTGGTACATGGTAGTTGGATACCATATCAGCCATACTGGTACATGGTAGTTGGATACCATATCAGCCATACTGGTACATGGTAATTGGATACCATATCAGCCATACTGGTACATGGTAGTTGGATACCATATCAGTCATACTGGTACTTGGTAGTTGGATACCATATCAGCCATACTGGTACATGCACGGTTAATGGCTGGTTCGGGCTGGAACACGTGCACTTTCCCGTGCGAAGGGCGTACTTACTGTGACATAAGTAAATTAATCGCTATAGGTTTACTCCTTGTTATTTGTAAACATCGCACCGCCACAACTACGGAAAAATCGTTTTAGTAACTGTTTTGTGCTTATAACCAAAACTTGCTCTGTATAACTTAAATTCGATCAAACTTACCATGTCATTTAATTCGTATACACATCAACATTGAATATTATTTTTAAACTAATTTATTATTATACGATGGTGCAAAAAGGACACAACGCTGAGTTAGGAATGAAGTTTTCAAATTTCGAAACCTGTCAGGTGTGTGGTTTTTCATATTTGATAAGCATATAATACTTTTGTGGAATTTATCCTTGTAATGTTCGTGTAAATAATTATTCTCTCTTTTGTGAACACAGATATCATCAGAATTAAACGGATACATTTATATGAAGAACTTAAAACATGGCAGATATGGAAGCAGCTTGACACTAATGGTTGTTTTGATTAAAATCATTTTATAACGATTAATATTTGACACTTGATGAAATTCTATTATACAGCCATCCATCTTAATTAATTAATTAATTATATGTCATCCATCCATTTTAACCTTAGAATTCTTTAGCCGTCGATACAAATACAACAACGTAAAAATTAACAAAAAAGGAAGATTACTGGAATAAAAGTAGGTCTGTAGGTTCTCTAGTGTGTTGCAGATGGTCTAGCGGTGTACTGCTTTCCTCCGTGCTCACTCATGATGCAATCCATTAATAAAGTACACGCCCCAATCTGATGTCCGTATGCTGAGTGAAATTGGCTCGGTGATGATGTAAACATTCTTGGAGTGTGCTTGTGTTAATTGTACAACTGAACTCAAACAACAACTAAGTCTAACAACAACAGTGACATTGACATCTTGATCATGTATGATAAACATCCCCCATGTGATTCTTTTTAAACAGAAAGTCGCCATATGAAGCTGGGTTTATATTAAATACAACAGCTTCTACAAAAAATAGCAACAATTATTACAAAAACACAATCAAACACCAGAAAAAAATGTCTAAATTTAGAAATCAACAACACCAACGACTACAACAATACATAAACATACAACTTTATTATGTTTAGCAACATCACCTAGATATAAAAATACGCAATCGTCGACAACAGAAACCAAATGGTAAAACAATATTGTAGTCTAATTATCAGCAGCAGCTGCAGAAGCTGCAGAAGCAGGAGCAGCAGCACGAACAACAAATGCAGCAACAGATTAATGAAATTTTACTTTTGAATACCTATTCGTACGTCTATAAACTTATTTTCTGTCAAAATGTTCAAAACAAAATTGTTGTTGTTTTGATCGTTAGAAGAGGGTTATTTCTTTGTTAAAATGTTACAAACTTTTGTTTTGTTTTTGTTTGTGAAATACATCGCAGCGAGTAATAATGGCCATTACAGCGAAATCCAACTAATTATTGGTGGAGGAAGAGGCCGGACAAATGTCTGGATAGAACCACCGACGCACCGCAAGTCGTTACAAACTTACATCATCCACTAAAGTTGAATATACATGTACTTGGAAGCCAAGCTTTAAAACTGCCCAGAGTTCACTTATAATCGTTTGTATTCATGTGAGGGAAAGTTGTATTGGAAGATATTAAATTTAAATAATTGCATCTTCTTTCATCAAGTATTTACACTACTATGGATAAATGCGTTAAACATGAAATTGTATGCACTGGCAGTAAACTCTTTCTTAAAAAAAACGTCATATATATTTATCAACAAAACATTTGAGCGTAGAACTTTGCCGTAAAAACTGAATGCAGTAACGATTTTTATACTTTGTGCAAAGCAAAATAAAGTAAAACGTAGAAAAAATGCCAATAAAAAACATAACACTTTAAATTTATTGGTTTGTTTCATTATAAATTGGCATTTAACTCAGGACAGACAAGCCTTAGAAGATTTAAATTATTTTGATCGTTTTTATATTCTGCCACCAAGGTTTCAATTTTGCCTATTCAAGTTTGAAATATACACCATAAATCAACAAGACTTGCTGGCATCTGCAACTTTATTAACTGATAACGCGTCATTGCAATGTGATTTATTGGTAATCAAGATGTTAGATTCCCAAAACATTCGAGACGATGTACACCGGTGTTCAACGGTGTTGGTTTCACTCGTCCTTTAATTGATTGTACATAAATGCCAATAAATTAACAACGAAATGGCTTTTTAGTATCCTTTAAGATTTGAAAAAGACCTAGATTTTGTATAATTTATGGGTGCATTTCATCATAAACCTTAAGATCGATTTTTTTCTCTTTAGAATGATTTTCCTTCTCAAGAGCGTTTCATTGATATTCCGTAAATCGCTCTCAGAGCGAAATCGTTCTTAAATCTGAAGAGTGCTTTTGATGGGCTACCAATCGCACTAACGCCAGTTTGTTGAAACGCACCTAGAAGTGATCGTAAAACCGAAATTTAAGAACGTTTTTCAGTCGATCTTAAGATTTATGATGAAACGCACCCTATATGTATATGTTATAGATGTATAGGATTTTTATGAAAAAGGAATTTGAAGAGTAGGACTCCTTCTCCGTAGAAGCAGTAGTAGGATTTCGATAACAAAATAGTTACCATATCTCAGCATCGCCGAACGTCCTTGTGCGTCGAACATTAAACTTCATATTGCAGTGAATCGTTTTTATTCATGTATTACAACTGAAACAGTATTAACATTGTTTGCCCTAAATCGACATGCTATTTAACGTTACATTTTATTCAGTGCGATTTTTGCATACCTGCGCATTTGATTCCCATTCCAAAGGAAAATTGATTGAACAAACACCTGTGACCGAATAGACTGGCCTAAGTATCAATAGATGTTGCAACATTCAATTGTTTACAGCTGTTGGAAATCAAGTTGGTCACACTGGCAAGTTATAAATAGCTGTATATTTAAACGTCTCTTAGCTTCTGTGACCTTTTGTGTTAGGTGTCATAAGAAACAATCAGTGCGCCATAAAGAAAGCCATGGACTCGGCAAAATAAGACTGGATAGTTAGTGCCCCCAACATGGCCATGGTCTGAATGGACATCAATCTACTGCCACTTTAAATAAATTCGAGGAAAGCAATTTCGATTTGCGAAATTGCATTTTTGGTTATATTGTCATTGTTGGCTGTACTCTAATTCAGGCAAGACACACTATCAACAATTAAAAGGATGACATTTAGTGTTTTAATGTATTTTATAAATGTATGGAATAAAAAATAGTATGTATTCGGCTTGTAAATATACCATAGATCATATTTCCTACATTCCGATTGATTGGCTAGTTTAACTATGGTTATACTTATTATAATGATAATGATAATTATTATTATCATTTATTATTATTATTATTATTATTATTATTATTATTATTATTATTATTATTATTTTTATTATTACATGTATAATTATTATTATTATTATCATCATCATTATTATTATTACATGTATAATTATTATTATTATTTCGTCAGTCTGTCCTTCTGTTAGTCCGTCCATAGATACACCTTTGTACGGGCTTCTTCTGCATTGTTGTGTCAATATTGACGAAACTTTACGGTTATCTGAAGTACGATGGGAACCTGTGTACCTGCTTTTTTAAGTAACGATCCGACGGATATTGCTGGAGTTATTGTCCCTTTCAAAGAGGTTTCATACATGGATATAAAAAGAGAAGTGTGCGTACAGGAAGCAGTGTGGGGCGTACTGCATTGCCCGTTTGCTTACAGTTCATGTGTACTGTTGCCAAAATCATGATACAACAAACTCATGATCGTGACGACCCATCTTGAAGCTTTCATAAGGCATTTATATACATGTATTGTTGTTTTGCTTCTTGTCGTTTTATTTTATCATTTAGCTTTTTTTTATTTTGCTAGAAAAAGAAGGTTTTCTTACAAATCAGTTAAATATATTATATGTGCTACAATTTTATATTTCAAATGTAGCACAGTACAACCTAATTAAACGAAGGAACATGTAACAAATAAAAAATACTTGACCCTTTACTATTTCATTTATTTCCTAAACATTAAAATATATTACTCGAGAATTCTGCAAATAAAATACAAAGTATTGTTTTCTTCAAAAAGTAAATTGCAAACTCGCTGAACGTAACGCTTATGTGAGATCATGCTAATACAAGACTTGGGACTGGTTGCCTCTGTATGCTTTTGTATCCGGATGGCTCTGTATAATGCAGCGTTGGTAGACGGTTTATTGCTGCCTAAAGTTAACCCTACCAGAAAGTGTATACAACCTGTCACGTGGACTAGGGAAGATGTATTAATCTGCTGCACCCATGCCTGTTTGAAATAGATTTTGCTTATCTGACTTTGTACTGAGTTTGACAAGTTTGTGTTACTACTGAAAACAATTGAATGTTTCTTTGTAGTTATTTTTGAGAAAATGCCAATTTTTCCGTTACTGTCTAATAGATGTTTTGACTTAAAACTCTTATCACAACGTTCTGTATGTGTTTGTTATTTCGGAATTTTAAATTGTTATTTTTGCGTACGTCAAAAACGTTTCTAAGAAAATGAAACTATTTTTGTCAATAAAGGTTTACAATTTAATCCTCGCTATGTCGACTATGCCCGGCGTTCTTTTCTGATTTGGTTTATGTATTTTTGACATATTCTGCTTTCTAAACTGTTATTTGTGCCAGAGATTGCGTCTCTCGATATAAATAGTTGTATAGATTTGTCCTTCCACACCTTCCATCATTGTGTTGTCATTTCTGTATCACCATGTTGTTGTTCTCCTATTCCCACGGCCATTCTGTCTGGTCTTATTGACCCTCGGGCCAATCAGTCAGATGGCTGAGAGAGTACTTAATCACACTCTGATACAACATTGGCAATTGGTTTGCTCTGTCGTCGATAGGAATGACAAATCATGCAACAGGTTACGTTATTTTAGACGCATTTTTGATAAACATCAACCTACTGTAAACAATTTGCAAAGCTCTGAGTTTACAGAGACATGCCAACTTTGAAATGATTATAGTACAGTTTTACTGATTAATCTCATTTTAAACTGAGTTTAAATTATTATGTGACTGGTTATCTTTTAGGGCGATATTTAGAGTATGTCTTAACTTTTTAGCTTTAGTAGGCAAATCCTCAATGTTTAAGTACCATGGTCACTCAATGACATATAAGAGGACTTCGATCGAGTAAAATCAAACATAACAGATCCGCTTTAATTACCCGTGCTTTGTTTTCAAAGAAAGTGTGTTGCTTTCGTTCTGTTGTTTGGAATCTCTTATCATAATCCAGTTTTATTTCATATCTGTATTAAGATGAAAAGATCCCAAAAGCACAGCATTTTGCAAGCCCAACAAGGGGAAATGTTTCTTTGATGCTACCATTGTATCAAAGTTAAGGTGGTTTGAAAGCGTTCTTGGTGTAGATAAAATAATTCTAGGATCTTGCTTAAAATGTATGTAACAGTCTTAGAAGATATAATGTGCAACTTTGTTCTTTATGCTAGGCGTATTTTCAGACGTTTATAATACAATAAAACAAACACACGGCTAGCTTGGAAATGTGCATACTTTCTGAATCCACGGGTTAATTGTCCTTCTTGCGTGTGTTTGCATCAGCTCAACTAAACCTTGAGTTGTTTATCAGCTTATTTCCATAACGAAACTTATCCGATTCAGCAAAACGCAAAATAGGCCCGTCACGTCGACATTCGCACAAGTATAAAGTTAAGGCAAAGTGCACGCTTCCCTGTTGAATGTTCTAGCTCTTGTGTAAATGTCTTTTGCGGTTATCTCTGGCATGATTTAAATCTTAGAATGAAGATCATCTGATAGAGACATTAATAAATTACTAGAAGGCATATCTATCTTGAGTGATCCGTGTAACATCCAGACCTGTGCAGTTAGTTCAATTAGCAGCTTATGGCAAGAATGGCAATGGGGTTGTTCGACGTAACTGAGATGACTGAACACGACTATTTACATATCGTACTACAACATAACAATAATTTGCTAAGGCTTTGTACATTATACTTTGATATTGAATATTTTGCAATGCAACAATCGCTACGGGTTTTTTTCGTAAGAACTTTAGTTGGTGATAGGAGATACCATTTCTTCCCATTTCCTATCCATGTGAAGACTTTCTTGTTGTTAACAGTTGCTGCCTGGAAGAGATGACTGGTGATGAGATAAATCATTTGCTTTTTACAATTATGTAAGTGTTAACAATGGTGGTTTGCTGTTGTTGTTTTTTTGTTGTTGTTTTATGTTTCCATTATAGTAGACCTTAACAAAATAAATAGATTTTGTAGACAAACATTGAACGATTTAAAGACATTGTGTTTGATGTGTCGATAATCAAGATAAAATGCTTCTAAAGCATTTGAGACCATTTATAACGGTGTTAAATGAATAAACTGTTTTCGTGAAATGTGAATTATGTCAATTTTATGCAAATAATCAACAATAAATGGTGTTACGTGGCTCTTAATACCACACTTGTGTACACTTAGTACTTATGTTATCAGCTGACACAGGCTACACAATATGTGTAATAAAAGGTTAACATAATATATAACGACATTGACGTTCATTGAAGAATGTTTGCCTGTAGATATTTCATTATGATGCAAACGAAATACAAAGATAACGTTTTTATACAAACTTCTAGTTTTTAAAAAGAAAATTTATGTTTGTATTGATTTAAATGGCTTTTATTTAAGTATTGACATGTGTGTTACCTATGAAACGTATACTTTAAAACAACTATAAGAATGCAAACGTCGTTATAGGATCTATATTGTACTATAAATAAATCTTATGCAATGTTAAAAGAATTGAATATGTATCAAACCCTATTTTCATTTTCACCCATTTTTTTAACATTTGTTCTCTTCACATTGTACGTACTCCAACAACGCTAAAATTTAGAAACATTTCAAACACTGACTAAAGATTCTGTTAACGGTTTGCTTTAGAAGAACTCAGGCTTTGTATACTGTTCGTTACTCCCTGAAACCCATTTGTTTGATCTGACACTTAATATATACAATATGTCAGGCCTTCTAAGCGGGTGGTATTAAGTGATTGCTTGCACTTATTCATGTTTGAAAAAAACACACGCACATATTTGCCTTTTTACGTATCTGATCTCATATTAACTTTCAGTAGGTACTTTTGCCGACTGACCGTTCCATGGCGGTAACTGATGGTTTTTCTTTTTGTGTGTAATGTCTCGTCTCTGTGTTTTTGTCACTTTTACGTTTACACTGTTTGCCTGTGTCAAGAGGTAGTTTAGATTTAAATATATGTGAAATTTTTAATAGCACATTTTCTTATTTCCCTTTTTGGTATTTTGCAGTCATATTGAAGAGTTTTTATGTGTAGTTTTGCAGAAAATTCTATTGCTTCGACTGTATATTTTAAATGTATTTTAAATACAGTTATATTTATGTTTATGTTTATTGGGCTTATCGTCCCACCAACAGTATTTCAGTTATCCGGAGACGGTGTCCACTTGAAGCAGATGTAGTGCTGCCTTCACTCTGTATAGCAAGCCGTGAACACCTGGCCTGGCATAATATAACACCCAGTTACATTATCCTGACACAGGGTCAACCAGTCGTGGAACTACCCTTATATTGTGTATGGTTTCGTTGTAGTACTTTCATAATTAGAGTTAAGAAAAAAGTAAAACTAAAAATAATTTTAGGCATGCCATGAAATACTTATTTCTGTGAAGCCACATTGGTCCTCACAAACGTAGATAATTTCAGTGAAAGGTCACATGTGTATTATTCGAATGGCCAAGATTTTCTATTATACGATGCATCTTTATATAAACTTCTGCAATTGATTCATTTGAAGGAGAAAGTAGCACTTGTCTTATTTCCTTAAGACATCCCAAATAACCCAGTGAGTATTAATCAATGGAATTGCTGCGGCTTTTTGTAGTGTTGAAACCTCTAGACAGGACTGGGTTTATAGTTTTTTTGTTTTGACACTTTCTATTATTATTTTATCATTTTTATATGACCATGCTGTTGCTCTAATGTTTCCACCGATCCTATTGTCTGACCAAATTGAACAATGGGCCGATCAGTCATGTGGCTAGGTGTTAGTGAGAATGTATCATCTCTTCAATACAATATTGCCTATTGTTGTTATACGCCCAGACACGAAGTAAATTGTATATGGGAGTCGTATTAGTGTCCCTCCTTTTGTCGTTCTTTTGTACATGAGGCTTGACTACTCTATTTCTCGGTTCGTTCATTATGTACACGAGGCTATACTGCACTATTTCGCGGTTCGTTTGTCCTGTACACGAAGCTAGACTGCACTATTTCGCGGTTCGTTCGTCCTGTACACGAGGCTAGACTGCACTATTTCGCGGTCGTTCGTTTTGTACACGAGGCTAGACTGCACTATTTCACGGCTCTTTCGTTGTGTACACGAGGCTAGACTGCACTATTTCACGGCTCTTTCGTTCTGTACACGAGGGTAGACTGCACTATTTCACGGCTCGTTCGTCCTGTAAACGAGGCTAGACTGCACTATTTCGCGGTTCGTTCATTTTGTACACGAGGCTAGACTGCACTATTTCGCGGTTCGTATGTCCTGTACACGAGGCTAGACTGCACTATTTCACGGCTCTTTCGTTCTGTACACGAGGCTAGACTGCACTATTTCACGGCTCTTTCGTTCTGTACACGAGGCTGGACCGCACTATTTCACGGCTCGTTCGTCCTGTACACGAGGCTAGACTGCACTATTTCACGGCTCGTTCGTCCTGTACACGAGGCTAGACTGCACTATTTCACGGCTCGTTCGTCCTGTACACGAGGCTAGACTGCACTATTTCACGGCTCTTTCGTTCTGTACACGAGGCTGGACCGCACTATTTCACGGCTCGTTCGTCCTGTACACGAGGCTAGACTGCACTATTTCACGGCTCGTTCGTCCTGTACACGAGGCTGGACCGCACTATTTCACGGCTCGTTCGTCCTGTACACGAGGCTAGACTGCACTATTTCACGGCTCGTTCGTCCTGTACACGAGGCTAGACTGCACTATTTCACGGCTCTTTCGTTCTGTACACGAAGCTAGACTGCACTATTTCACGGCACGTTCGTCCTGTACACGAGGCTAGACTGCACTATTTCACGGCTCTTTCGCTCTGTACAAGAAGCTTGGATGCACTATTTCTCGGCTTCCGTTGGTTGCATTTCAATTAAACTTTACGAGATTGGTAATTACAATGCTTAATTACGCATATCACTGGCAAGTCAGTACTAATTTGTTTTGAACTGAGTTTTTGCTCTATATTTTAGTCAGTAAATATATTTTGTCCGCGCTGTTTATTCTTAACAGTTGGTTTAATCTTTATTTCATTCTAAAGGACTGTAATTACTAAGTCTTGTCCACCTACATTTGGCGAGATTTTGTTTGTATTTGATTGAGTGTCTCTATAAACATTAACCTGGTTTTAAATACGTCTCGCTTACTCGATTATTGGCGACGTTCAGCAGCACTGGCGGAGGATGACCTTCGAAAAATGAATTTACGTTCCAGATTCCATTTGAAAACTAACTTGTAAATCTAAATCATGGAACGTCATTTGAAAACGTTTCTATGATCCGGTTGAGGGAAATTTATTAACTTCTTTAGGTTAAATAAGGTTGCTTGTGTGCTGTTTTGTATTTAAATTATTATTTACGATGCTTATATCCCATAGTAGACAAAAAAAAAGTTTACATTTACATGTGAATATTTCCTACTTCAGAATATTATGGTCAGTTACTAATGGGAGATATTTCTTAACCTCCAACAGTTCTCGAAATTTAGATTCACGCTTATTACATGGCAGTACGGTTGCAAATTAAGTAGGAGACCAATTTAACGCTTCTGATTAGTTGCATGGTATTATTGTTAAAATAACAGGCTAAAATTAATGGAAATAAGCTCTTCATATAAATGTGTGTGTGTGCGTGCATGCGTGCGTGCGCGTGCGTGCGTGCGTGTGTGTGTGTGTGTGTGTGTGTGTACAACAATTTTCATATATATATATATTAGTTTTTTACGATGCTGTAAATGAATGTTTCTAAAGTTTTTTAAAAAGCCAAAACTGGTAGGCTACTAAGTGAGCACGTTTTTTCTGCAACCACGTGTACGCAAATTGTTCTTAGGTGGCGTTTAGGAACAGATAAACCAAGCTCCTAATCGTATTTCTGCTTTTTGCATTTACAAAGCTAGTTCAAAGCATAAAATGATGGTTCTACCGAGACATAAATCTGGGGTCTTTTGTCACCAATAATTAATAGACCATAATTTGAAAATAATGTTGTCGGTGCGATGTAACAAAAATGAGTAAGTCAAAGCATAAAATCTCTAACGAGAAACGTTAAATGTAAGGGAACATTGTAAGAGCATAATGTACGCCTTCCAATTATGATTCCCCATCTCTGAGACATTTTTTTCTCTCTCAGGAAACCACTTGCAAGTCTTACATAAAAGACAGATAACCAGATTAAAAAATTCATCAACTACAAGATGAGTATCTTATATGAGTCCCGAAGCATCACAGCTACAGTCAGCTCAGTTACTATTTATTGCAGGAATAGCTATAGGGTTGTTGGGCGTAAGAAGAGAAGAATACTCAAGACTAAAGGAGCTTTGTTATTCTCTTGATGCGACACAGTGTTATTTTCTCAAGACAAAAACCCCCACGCCCACCCCTACCCCACTACCCCCCCCCCCCCCCACCACCCCACCCCTACCACGGATTCGCCCTTCCTCATAAATTGATAACGAGAACAATTGCCAAAGAGTTTACAAATTTGCTTTCTTATTTGTTATCATGACAGTCAGTTGGTGATTGAATGCGTTCTCTCTCTCCTCGTGTCTTCATATTATGATGGAAAATTTGTTCGTCAGAAGTCGCTGTCAGTAAAGGATAATGGATTTTAAGCTTTTATGATTGTTGTCGTTTTATACAATATAGACTGAGATAAATACAATTCAAGTGTACCGTGCTTATCGATGAATAGGCTGAATTATCAGATTTGATTGTCAGGGTGTTTTAGCATAGCTTAACTATTTTCTTGCTGTATAAATCCTTTAAAATGAGATATGCATATAAAGAAAAGTATAAAGAAGAAAAATTCATTTCTACATCAGACAGTATGATGCTGTGTTTAAACATTCATATCGATGTGTATTTCTGAAACAAAATAAATTTACAACGCAAGTCTAGATGATTTCCTTTGACAAAACAGCATTAAAAACAACAAGAACAACAAAGACAGCAAAAAAGACAACAACAAACAACAGCAACAACAATCAACAGACAGACAAAGCTACAACAAAAAAACAACGTCAAATCATTCAATGAAGTTGGCAGTCATGACTATGTTAAATATTGAACTTATCCTGGCTGCCTGCTTGTTATTTTGTGCCTACTAGCATTCTGAGTTGTTCATGCTGAGGGTATTTTGGTCTACCTGATCACTGGAAATGGCGCATAACAGTCATTGGACAGTTTGGCCATATATGAAAACCGTTATTTGAATTGTATTTCTTCTTGAAAAACGACTTAATAGTTGTTAATGATATTACAATTCCATTGTTTTCACGAATATTTGTACACCCAGCGTACCAGTTATTCTATTATCTTCAAAACCTACATGAAATTACATGCTTGCACTATTAATTCTACGTATATTTTAGCAATATATATTATAAGACATTCTGTACGCGACATCTTTGATATTATTTATTATTATAAATATTTATATATTATTTTGTTAATGTTATTATTATTTTTTTAAGATTTTATTTACTTTGTTGATGTTTTTTTTCCAAAAATCAGTACATTGTTGCTAAGGGTCCATTTATTATTAAAGCCAATTAAGGCTGTAAAAAATTATTAAAATGATAAAATCATCTATAAAACTGTTCGCCATTTTTTGTTTTCATTTATTAATGATAGAATAATCTATGCTTTACATTTTCCGCTTAAAAGAACAGTTATACATAATGTCTTTAACCTCTTGCATTGCAAATATAGAATGAAACAGGTATTTTCAGAGAGACTGTGAAAATATCTGTAAACATTGATTAATGTCCCTTGCCATTGTATTTTCCCAAAGAGGCCTAGATAGTTCTTAGCTATATTAACTGTAAGATTGATACAAGCTCTGGAGCAGAAACAAAATGATTTTACGTTCTGTCGCTGGTTATATTGTCATTGTACCTGGTATGGCTCACAATTATAAACGATACGGCGCCGTATAACCAAGTTCAAATTTACAGTCAAACTTATTATAAGCTTAACTAAGAAAACATATCTTAATGCTTTTATCAAGATAGTAAAACAATATTAAAAGTTTGATTTCAAGAAAGTTATGTCTGGAAAACCAGATATATAAATGCAAATAATCCTTTTGTTTACTCCCGAAATAAAAAAAAATGTTATAATCCATCACATTAACATTTGATAGTGATACACACATTCGTTTTTATTGCATTTTTTTCCAATTTAAACTCGTTGATTGCTTTAGGCAAGCTGAGTTATAATCAATCAATCCGCTCTGTTACCAGTCCTGGTTGCACAAAAGATAAATCGCTGATTCCTGGCACGAAAGGTCGACGGGACATGTAGCTGGACCATCGTGATACTTTTATAACAGCGCCGGTGTTCTTTCATTGCTTACAAAGACATGCAATCACTGTTCCTAGATGATTGCTTGTCTGGTAATGGAGCTATAAGCTTCTTTGACTTATTATTTGCGAAATGTTATCGCTCTTATATGCAGCATACAACGATTCTTCGCTTTTACAAACTACACCTAAGGTATACTAAAAAATATAAAAGTATTCACATCGAAAAAAAGGAGAAAGAAATTAATCTTCCAGATATAGTTAAACATGTTTATTTTGATTTCCTAATATGTCATGATTCTCATTAAAGAGCAGATTCACGCAATGAAGATTCATAAAGTAACCATTTAACTTTGATCGTTAGTATTTTGAGGAAATGTTAAATAGATCGTGTTGTTGTAGCGTTATGTGTATGTAGCTGTATGTAGCTTTTGTCAGTTCTCCAGCACATATATAGTTGATCTGTTGAAGACATTGGATGGCTGTTCGAAAGATAACAGGAATACTGTAATAAGGAAATTCGATGATCAACATTTGGTTGACGAAAGATGTCGCTGTTGGGATCTTTCAAGTTGTGATTGCGTTCATACACCGTAAAATAGTTGGGGCACCGCACCCCAACCTCTCTGGAAAATGCATGCACTGCCATGAATCTGATTTACATTGTATAGTTGTGTTAAATAACTTCATGTCATTTTACCCTTTAATATCGCCATATGAAAAATATGCTGCCATACATAGTCTATATGAAAACAGTTAATTTTATATCACGAATAAATACTCATCATCATCATCATCATCGTCATCATCATCATCATCAACATCATTATCATTGTCATCCTCATCATCTTTTACTGTAAACCTCTCTTTAACTGTAAACCTCTCTTTCACTTACTGTAAACCTCTCTTGCACTGTAAACCTCTCTTGCACTGTAAACCTCTCTTTAACTGTAAACCTCTCTTTCACTGTAAACCTCTCTTTCACTTACTGTAAACCTCTCTTGCACTGTAAACCTCTCTTGCACTGTAAACCTCTCTTTAACTGTAAACCTCTCTTTCATTGTAAACCTCTCTTTCACTTACTGTAAACCTCTCTTTCACTGTAAACCTCTCTTTCACGGTAAACCTCTCTTTCATTGTAAACCTCTCTTTCACTTACTGTAAACCTCTCTTGGACTGTAATCCTTTCACGGTAAACATGCAGGATACGTATTTTTTATTTTCTTAAATAAACATGACCTAACTTTTTAAAAAAACTATACAAACAAACAACGTCTGGCACCAGAGTATATCGTCGTTATTTATAAGTCATTTCTTCAGAATACTGACACTTTTCCAAGTATCAACTTTTGACGTATATTTGCAAAATTGTATTTTCTGCTTCCTTTATTTTGCATATTTGAATAAACTGCCGTCATTTATGACTTTTATTTTAGATTGATCATTTTCGCTTATTTGTACAACAACACTACGTGAAAAAAAAAGTAAAAAGTTTGGTAAAAGAAAAAAAAATTAAGAAAAACATGATGAAGCTTCTTTCGCGCCTGCTTAATTGCAAAATCTTCATTAATTCTTTTCATGGAGCGTTGCCTAGATTTGCTGTAAGACCTCTTTTATATCAAACGATAATAAACCATTTTCATGATACCTTAAAAACCTTTATCTAAGCGTGTGTACCTTATTTGTGATTACCTTTAACGTTTCTATTTCTTTCCTTTCCTGCTTTTACCAATATTGGAAGTGTTCATTCCTGTACGATAACTTTTTCTGAAGATCTACAGATAAGTTCAGTGAAGTCAATAAGCTGCGCCATTTCAAATGTTGGTATATGTTGCAATGCTCATAGGACTTTGTCACATATTCTCATCCTTGATCACAACAATGTTACTTGTGCAATGTGGCGGTCGTAAGAAATCTCCCCATGCATGTAATCTATGTTGTCATTTTAGTCATTCTATAAGGACTGTTACGTGTATTTCCTTTGATTGACATTGGACTTCGGTTCCTCAATTCCGTTTTCACATAAAAAGAATGCTACAACAATTTACTCTTCTCTGGTCATTTTTTCCGTGATTCAAAAAGTTTATTTCATTTACACTTAACAGTTTTTGTGTCTTTTTTTTTCTAATCGAAATTATACCCCTCTCTCTTCTAACCACTATGCGGACATTTTCAATGACGTCGCTACGTTCGTTATAACTCAAAGAAAACGTCAGCGTTTGTACATTTTGTATTCGAATAGATCGGTTTTCTTTTCATTACTTATATTCTAGAAACCCATCCGGAAGTGCGAGGTTGGAGCTCTGTAAAACCGGCTTAAGAACCCCAGTCGGTCCAAATTGCCGACTGACCGTTCCAAGGCGGTAACTGTCATGTTTGCTCTTTTCGTTAAATGACTCCTCACAGATTTGTTCTTACTTTTACATTTCACTTGCAATTGAATACCTTTGTCCTTTGCCTTTTCAAATTTTGGTATATGCTGAAATGCTTATAGGACTTTGTCACATTTTCCTATATATTTAAACAAGTCAATGTTACATAAAACATAAAATGGCAAACCCGGCCCAACGGGTCAATATGGCACCTGTAAATACAACAAATATAATGAAGGTAAAATAAAGTAAAATTATCAACGTATATAAACAAGATCCATGTAAAATATAATATATAGATAATATTTACAATAATTAAAAATGTAATAACCTTAATCGTTTCCTTAAATAACAAATTGTTCATTTTCTGGTATAATTGTTTACCAGATCAATAAGTTGGTCACTATCAATTTTAGCCCAAAATTGGACGTCACATAAAATGTGTAGAAATCAGCAATTTGTGTAATGTGACAAAAGCTAGATTTACTCTTAAAAGTAATGCCTTAAAGTGACATGAACACAAAACACCGGTGCAACAACTTTTTTAAATAATTAAGTTTAAATTATAACTTTAAATACTTCTTGATATGTCAAGAAACTCGTGATGATATTGTGTTGCATGATGGATACTTATTGATATTTCATGAAGCGAGTGATGTTATTACGTTGCAGCATGAACAGTTAACAAAGGGCTACATTTCCTCATACTTGGTTCCCTTATTTCACGTAAAAATGCACTCATGTGTACTTCCAGTATTGTGGCAATTAAAATATATGTAATAATTTGTTTCTTATTAGAGACCATTTGTCATAAAGACTAGCCTTCTCCAAAATACAAACATGAGTGTTTGTCGAAAGACTACATTTACTGTAGTGGTACAAGCAAAACATATAAAGAATGTTTTTATCGAATGCTTATACACGAGTATTTATTAAGTATTTCGTGTATGAATTGCAATTAGGATATATACCTTAACTGGTTCACGCAAGGTTTGTAAACAACTGGGTTTGCAGTCAGGCACTTGGCATCTCTCATCAAGGGACTTATTTTGTTAGAACACTGATGTCATACTTCTTGCATAAACTAATTCAGGTAATTATAAGATGCAATAAAAGATAAACTCAATGTAACGAAAACTACGAAAAACAATCGTTGAAATATATAAAAACAAAAGAGGTCACTAAGCAAAATGCTCCAGTCGGTTCGCTAGCTAGGAAGATAGTCTCACCTGTCCAAAACGATCAAACAACTTTTGTATCCACATAATGTTCATATACAATTATTGGTACAGTACACTGTTTAAAAAAACTTTCAGACGAGGATGCTAACGAAATAATATATAACTATGTATTTCTACTGTACTTTACCGAAATATGACTAGAACCTGTAGCCTTAGTACATATAGTATAATATAAACATACATTTTGTAAGGAATATAATAAAAATATAATTAACGGACACTCATATATGTTATGAATGCATTTATGCGGATAATCCTTGTATTTTTATCATATTCCTTCTCTAGTGATTGTAGTAATTTGTGTTTTTCATGTATACTACTTACCTCTCTAAATAAATGTTATGAAATTAGTATTATAGCATGTAGTAAAATATTGTCCCTTAGCGCATCAACATTTAACAAGCAAAAGTTACATGGAAAGCTCCAGATTGGAGATCAAACAGCAAGTCAATAGGTATCATTGGTTTAGCATACGAATGATGTTATCATATGTTCACTTTTTGTTTTCCTTCTCTTTTATTTATTTACCACACGTGTCCTGAAACTTTCGTACGCATTTAAATAGTGTTTATTTTATATCTGTTTTCGGTTCAAAGTACCAATATGCTTCTGTTGCTCCAGTGGTGTGTTATTCCATTCATTCGCATTTGATCTTATTTCTTTAACATAATATGCGTTAATAAATGTGTGAGTTATTTGAGACATGTTCATCTGTTCTTATTGGTTCAAATTTTAATAAAAACAAACGCATATGGCATTGTCACCCTGTTCAGTGTAATTTAGTTTTAGCTTACTGATACTTCTTGTTGAGGCACACATAATTAGCATAGGTGAATTATAAATTTGGCATGTTTTTTTAAGCAAGAAAAATGATTATTTTAACATCTTATTTTTTTATTATTTGTCAATGTTTAAAGCTGGTGGTAACATTGGATTGTGGGTTGGCATAATACAACTGCTAATAGTGATTTGGTTGTAATGAATGGCTTGGTTAAGCATGTTTGAGACAATAATAATCTTTAAAAAGCACTGCTCTTGCAATGTGGTCATAAAGCAATAACTTCTGAGGAATTTAATAAGCAGATACTTAATTTGTATCATTCTTTTCTTGTTTAAGTGATACAAGCATAATTAATTATGTATGTTCAAGTAAGAGCGTTATTTCTAATCAACTATACAAATAAACAACACCTGGTACCAGGTTATTTTGTCCTCACGGGTTTAATAAGCGATTAATTATGCACTTATTGGCCAATAAAGGTATATTATATACATATATACTGTGTGCATGTGTCTACCTTCATAGTAAAAGACAACATTAACATAATGTTTATGTTACAATGAAGTTAATTGAGTAACAGACATTATAAGGAAACGCCAATCCTAAATCTATACACATTTAAGTAAATGTACAAGCTATATGCTTCATATATTACTAAGATGCGTTCGTGCTTATGAAGTGATATACTAAAGTGGCCTTGTGTTCATTTTCTCACGTTAAGTATTAAGGTCATGTTGTTTTAACAGTTGACATTAAGTCTGAGACAGTATGCCGGTACATGATTGGTCAAAACGGACTAACAAATGGATGATGTAATGCATCATTAAGTTCGAGTTTGGGGACATTGTCCAAGAATCTAATTTTTCATAATATTGTTAGTATAGAATGTTTGAATGACACGCGTTGTTTTTTGCTGTAAATTTGAATATTTTCTAGAAAGTTAAGAGGAAGTGAAAGAGTGTGAATTCAGATTGCACATGTTACGTTCTCACTTTCCTGAAGTCGGTCCTTTTGCCGATTGACCGTTCCAAGGCGGTAACTGATGGTTTTTCTTTTTGAGTGTTATGTCTCGTCTCAGTGTGTGTTTTTTTCTCACTTTTTCATTTACCCTGTTTGCCTTTGTCTAGAGGTAGTTCAGATTTAATTATCTATGGTAATTCTTATAGGACCTTTTCTATTTTCCTGTTTATTAAACATCAAGGCAGAAGAGCATTTCAACCTTTGGGCAATGGAGTCTTTGTGTTCCGTTCAGTCCGTTACTGGCTTTGTACGTGAGATTAAGCATCTAAGAAGTATCGCTTTACAACACTAAGATATTTATTTTTGTGTTAATTAATACTTTCAGTAAAAAGGAGACAGTATCTAAGAGAACAGTTCGCATGGGCGGTGTTGTGGCCCACTAAACACCGGTTTCAGTGCATAACTACCAGTAATTCTTGTTTGAAATCTTTGTTGTGGTGTGCCGAACTGCCCGCAGTGTATCAAAGGCCAATAAAACCTTGATCTAGTATAGCACCATAGTTGTTGCCTTTAGCGTTTTCATTCTCACCTTCTACTGTGTTACACAGCAACTTTACGACAGCTGCAAGGTACATCTAGAATGAACGGCTGCATATAAACAAATGAACTATGTTACAGTCTGTTTTCTATAAAGATCTTACTTTGCAATAAAACTTATAAAAACCGTAGTAATTAATTCATAAACTTCTAAAGTTCATTATATTAACTGACAAAATGAGCTCGATGTATAATATAATGATCTACCTTTATTCACATTTAAGAACATTATATAGTTAATTACCATCTTCTCATCAACCTTGGGCCAAAAAGTTATTGTTTGTGTTATTATAATTTATTCTTTGATTGATTGCCAATTCTCAAACGTTGAAGGTGAGATTTAATATTTAACCTGGTACGTCTACCTATACTCTACCTCAGGTGTTTCCAAACAAGAGATCATCAGTTATATTGATTCGGCTCTGGTTCTTAAAATGTATTTTTGTTTGAAATTTCAAAAATATTATTTATTCAACCGTGTTTAAACCGCGTTAAATTTCTCAAAATTTAAATCAACAAAATAACTAAAGAGAAGTTTAATGTTTGAAACTAAACACGAATCCATTTGTCTGCCGTGACCAGGTATATCGAAATAGCTACTTTCTTTGTTTAAATCTGTTATCAAAGAGAAAACAGAATTGATATCGGGGAAACGTTGTAGACAGAAGCGGGATGTTAATCAATGCGTGTTAGGCAGGTATCGGAGAGGTTGTTTACAAGTTGTATTCTTTTCAAAGCGTTGCGCATGCATATTTACTGTTGGTCAAATGAATGCTGAACAGTAGTTGTGTTTAAAATCTCAAGACAGAGCTACACATAACTTATGTAAAAGATCATGTTAAGGTATTTCTTTTCAAACTTTCTAACGCCTGCACTTTTTAACTGCCATAGTGGGATTTATAGTATGACAAATATTCACGCGAAAGTGCTTTATGAGAAATTAGGTAATATTGAAAAACAAAAGGGCATTACACACTTACTATCTACCTAGCAATAAGATATACGGCGTTGCTGTTGTACCTTATTATATGAACTTTGCACTTGCTTTTTATATTTGCTTTTGTTGACAGTCTACAACGGTCGTTCGTAAGTACATGTAGCTTTATGAGTTAAGGACGTAGTTTTCAAAAGGCAAAGGTTAACCACTCACTGTCTACACTTTTCTCCGGTGTTTACGATTTTATGTTGATTTTATGCTCAAAGTCAACATCGTTTTATTTATCGCATTCTTCTTATTTATATTTATATCAGTCGATGTAAAAACCTATTGTATTATATACCTTATATACAGAGATGATATAAATGCAAATGGGTACAATCTATTGTAAAGTGCAAACCATGCGGTAAACAAAATTAAAAATACACTTAACATTGATTTTTCTAATACAATACGGACACTTAAGTAACAACTTCATTACTCATACTTAATACGAGATACCGGACCTGGTAGCGCAATCGATAAAGCGGCGGCTCTAGGTACGGTAAGACCCGTGTTCGATCCAAAAGTCGTTAAAACGGTAGTGGTATAGCTCCCTTGCTTACGCTCAAGCGAATATAAGGGTAGTTTCACGAGTGGTTGGTCCGGTGTCAGGATAATGTGACTGGGTGTGGTATAATGCCAGGTATTCACGGCATGCTATACACCGTGAAGGTTGCACTATATCGGCTTCAAGTGGACACCGTCTCCAGACAACAGAAATACTGTTGGTGGGACGACAATCGCAATAAACATAAAAGCATATGAAAAGATAAACTCTAAGTTTAAGTATTTTGTCATGTTTAAAATGGCGTTAAACGTATGCAGCCCTCTTTAATTCATAAAAATTGTGCCCTGAAATGTTCAAGGACAGACATATACTGACACTACCACTAAGTCTATCTCAAACTACTTATTTGCACATATTTCCTTTTTTATTAATTAATAGACCTATTAATTAATCATGGTGTTTTGTTTCTTTCACTGATAGAAACAATGCACTTGTAAATATTTTAACAATGAAGTTATTAATTTCATGTTTAAATGCTTCAAAAACTGCTCCGGGATATATTTTTACCAATATGTTTGTCGAATAATAAAAATCAGTTGACGCCAAACTCTTTGCTCTTACATGCGCTACACATTGTGTTAATGTTCACAAATGGAATTTGATTGTGGGTTAATTACGGGCAGCGGGATTCGTCAGAGTGCGTTTTTGTTTCTTCTTTATATCATGTTTCGTTAGTTATCAACGTGAACACCGGCCATTGATATTTCTTCTTTCCGAGACATACGGAAAGTGTTGACAGAGATAAAGAAGCGAACAGTTACAATGAATCTTTGTGGTAGATACACGTTGACAGACCGGTGATGGATTTGGGTACCGACTGTCTGTAATGTTCAACAAAGATGCGTTAATAACACAACACTGTTTATTTGTTAAGCCTTTATCTTCGGTGTTTTATTAATCATTTTACGCTCGTGCCGAGACTGAGTTCACTAAATGCTTGGCGCTCGTGTCCGAGCGTCTAGTGTCACATGCCAACACCTCACCAGGTGAGTTCGAGAACCGGTAGGGGCAAAGGCTTTTTGTGCCTCATCACCCATGTTGCGCCGATGATATTTTCCACAAAACATTGGTCTGTAAGCTTTCTCCACTGATACTAGGTGACATCTCTATGATGATTATAATTGTGTCAGAGTGATTTACTTAACAAGCCAAAATATCCATCAGTTCATGTAGATAGACTCCACCCCATCCCAACTGCGTTATTTTAAACATCGCCTCTCGGACATGTTACTTTCTGATTAATTTCTAATTAAAGCTAAACTTAAATCAAAGGATACCATCGCCAGACCCAAGTGAATGTATTTCGTCACCTCAGTATTTCAAGCAGTTACACATTATATATCTGTAATAATTACTAGCATTGTATATTATAAATATATTTTAAGAAACAATTTAATATATTTGACGTTTGTATATTCAGAATTAAATTAATTTATTATGTTAATTGTATTGAGTGGAAGTATAACATCTATAAAGAAAATTTAATGTCTTTAAGCTATAAGATCAATGAATCAATTAGCTTTTATTCCCTCACTCAGCTTACTGCTGACAAAATAAAATTTGTCGAATAAACCTATGTTTATATGGTGAGGCTGTATAATATGAGAAACATTAGAAATATTTAAAACAAAACTACTCAGAATGATTTTAAAATAATTTATGATGAACATCTCCATAGTATAACCTTATTTGTAAGTAAGACAAATGTTTGTCTTTCCACATACATGTATTTAAGATGATCACTATATAAGTATTTAATAGGAAATCTCATTGACCTTCTGCTTACCATATATTTAGCAAGTTTTCGTCTTATTATGGTAATGTAATTTGCTGAATAAAATACGTTTAACAAAATAAATAAAATAAAATAATTAATTAATTAATCAATTAAACGTTTCTTTTCATTTTAAACAAGTTTTTTATTAATCTTTATTGTCACAATTCTACCCACATCTTTTCATTTGTCTTGCTATTGTTAGGATTTTCTTTCTATGTATTTAGTTGCTATATTTAGATTGTGTGATGCGGCGCGTTTACGAAGTGCTATTTTCAAATATAGTTCTTTTAAACGAGAAGGCACACTTTTGTTAACTTAAACACTTTCTTTTAAGTTACATAACATGATCGATTGATTCATAGGTTTTTATCTGCTATAGTTATAGATTATACCTCTGTTAAAAAAAAATCAATTGCTAAAGAAAACCATGGACAATTCTATTTCTGCCACTCGCAAGTTGATCTATGGCCATCCCCGCTACAAATATATATTTCGACTGACAAAAGGTAGTTGGCAAAAAACATGTTACATAAAATTATTCCTAAACGGCAATGTGCAAAGATCATACGGATTTCGTAGAATAACTTTTGTAACTTCCGTAATGTTCTTCAATGTGTGTGCACGATTTATGACGTCTGTTAACTTTCGTAATGTCCTTCAATCTGTGTGCACGATTAATGACGACTGTTAACTTTCGTAATGTCCTTCAATGTGTGTGCACGATTAATGGAGTCTGTACCTTCAGTAATGTTCTCAAATGAATGTGCATGATTAATGATCGAGCAAGCCTTATTAGCAGCATTTATAATAATATATATGTTTATTTGTATAGCATAACACATTTCATGTTTCGGGTACATGTGCAATGACTAAATGATTAAATGAATGAACAATAAGAGTAATATGTTATATAAATGTTAAAGTATTTACATAAATTTTTCAGCTGTGGTAGATCAAAATTACTAAATGAGGGATAACGAGCACGCCATGCTGAGCATGTGTTTTTGTTCTGTAATTATCAGCTTCCACAACAAAGGCTTTTCCCATGAGAACTTGAAACAGGCATGCATACAATGAAAGGTCACTGCAACTCATGAAAGTGTTAAACCCACATCATTTGATCAGATAACCACATTTGTCGTTCTATTTAATGAAAACATGATACATTTGATTGAAGACAAGTTCAGGCAATTATCAACTAAGATATTTCTGTGCGTTTAAGTATGTTTGTATATATTTGTGTTTGGTTTTTCATCACACCAACAATGTACAGGCAATAATTAATGTGAATGTTAACATGGTAGCTTGCAAACTGTTGCCTGCAATGAAGACAAGAAAGGTTTATCATACCTATCCATATGATACTTGCGATGTACTCATGACCATGGTGTAGTTATATATTAAAGTCGGCTATAAAACGACATTTTATATAGTAAAATTGTATGGACGCCATGAAGTTTATACACCCTTCACAAACGCGATCTTGATTTTTTTTCTCCAAATTTCCTTCCTTTCTTTATTATCTGATATGTAAGACCATTTGATTTTTTGTCAACATGTATAATTTTAAAGAGCGTGTTCTTTGTACTAGTCCTTTTGAAATGTTCTAAGTATTTTTTTTATTTCTTATTTTCGTACCATCACCGTTAAGTCTAGTTAAATTGTGACCATTACATCCGCCTCGAAGGTGTCAGAAACATGAAAAGCCTGACGTGGTTAAAAACGTTGCGAAAGTAACAAGAAATGTCAAAATTATTCAGTCCTTACTTATTTTATTTATAAAAGGTTATTATTATTATTATTATTATTATTATTATTATTATTATTATTATTATTATTATTATCATTATAAACTATGATTACTACTACTACTACTACTACAAATACTACTACTACTACTACTACTTCTACTACTACTACTACTACAACTACTACTACTACTAGAACTACTTCTATTTTATGATAATTATTATAATCAGCGAATGCACAAAATACACCTGAACGGTCAATATTGGTCACTAAGTTCGTTTGTTTAATTAATGTTTTGCTCTTTATTTATGTTTCTTTTGATTAACAGAAGGCCAATTTAATTGCGTTCAATACAAAGCGTTTGATAAGCAATGCGGCTACATCTTGAACTGTTAAGACCTACTAAATAAACAATTATCATAACAAGAATAATACCAAAGACTATCACAAGAACGTTGTGTTATGATATTGTGTTTGATCTGTGTCAGATTGCGAACCAATCGTAAAGCATGACTTTGAAATGACAAAATTCGCGGCATTGCGATTTGTGATGGTGTGTAATGAAATCGCATCTGTGAGGTTAGATGAAAGGTTATCAAAGCATTCCTAACACCTTTTGACTTGGGTTGTTAACACTGTAGATGTGGCTCTACTTTCAGAACATCCGGGGGATCACTGCTTCATCAGTCTCGAATACATCCTACCTGACGACACTTTCATACCCACTTTTACGTGATAACAAATGTTCGCTTTGCGGCGCCGAAAAATAAATCTGTCACCTTATGAGAGAGTCGCAAAATTGAAATCCCTTTTTCAAATAAACGTAAATATTACCTTCATCAACACAAACTTAGAGAGGGAACGATGCTTTGTTTTATTCCATTTTACCTATTTTAGCTTGACAGGGTAAACTTGTCCAGAAATATGCAAGTGGGAATATACGTCATTGATAAAAACTTTTGCCAAGGTCGTTTTAAAAAAGCTCCGTTCATTTTGTTAATTTACTATTGTGAATGGATTCTCATTGCATGATCTAGCCGTATGCTCGTACTTAAAATATACTCAACCGATGTGAATCTTTACTTGGCGCCGGAAAAAAACAACAACACTAGAATTCGGCAACTTGATTTCAGAATTATATCTGTTGTCACAGACACAAGCCACTTAATGATTTAAGCATACTAACATGAAGCAACAGTATGAATACTATCCCGTATACCGAGCCAGAACATACATTTTTTCTATGATGTACTGAACGTTACACATAGATTCTCTATTAGTAGTGACATCCATTCTTTCTACGGCAAGAACGTCGTTAGATATGCTGTATATATTATAAAAATGACACATAATCGCTAATAAATACCTTTCACGGCGATTACTGTCAATAGTAATTCAGTTTACAATAATAAATACCACACTTGTGAACATATTACTTTCTCTCTTATTGGTGCTTAATACGTTTTCTAAACTATAACATAAACGGCACAGTTCTGGAGTTGTGTTTATAAAAGATATTTGGTTTCTTTTCTCTTTTGAACGAAAACAGGGCTTCGTATTTTTAAAGGACATTCTTATGGTTATGATTTTATCATTTTACTTTAAGAAATTGCATTACTTAAGGGAATACTTTAAATCATTGGAATAATTTTAATTTTTAATTGAGAACAGGTAATTATGTTTTTAAGTGTACGACGCCTTGTTTGTTTGTTGCTTTACTACAAGTCTGTTTTGTTGTTGTCATTTTGTAAGATATTTGTCTGTATTTAGTCTATGTAATCTGTGTTTTAGTCTATGTGGAGTACATTATTTGTTGTATTTTATATTAAACAAACCTTAAGCCAAAGCAATTAAACAACGCCTACAGTGTTTATCGTAGCTGCTTATCGGAGGTTTACGACAAGATCTTTTGACAGTCTTGCCACGCGCATCCATATTATTGTATGAAAACAAAACATTACTAAATAGCTCTGATTGGCAGATGTCAGATGTGGTAACTAGATTCTATATAATAATGTATAGAGGCGCGGTGTTATGTCATGTCAAGTATAATACTAGTCAATATCTATTTCTACATGCACTTTTCGACCATCTCTGTTCGTGAAAGAACTTGTATTCATGTTAAGAAATAACTTAAATTATTGCTATTAAATGCAATAAAAGCATGATGTGTTATGTGCAAGATAAGGTTTAGATACCAGAGGTAAAAGTCCGTTATTCTAGTTTTCTGATTAACGTAATTATGTTATTAGTTCAATTTGTGCTTTCGTCTTCTTTCTGATGTATTTTCCGTTTGTTTATTCAGACAATCTCATTATGTAACTTTTTGTTGCCTTTACTCATCATTTTCGCATTGCTCTTGACTCTCTTTTATGTAAGGAAAAGGCTTAGTTCCAATTATTAAAAATCCATCATGGCAAAACACAAGCACATGTCGCCGCCTTTATTGCTCCCCGAAATGTACACTTACTGCATTTTAAAAATGTCCGTTTCCATAGAAACGTGTTTATTGTTATGTTACATAATACAAGCTTTGTTATGTCTGTTACCAGTGTTTATGAATATATTGCTCAATGTAAAACTTAGACCTCTGCAATAGCTTACTTGTTTATTTCATTGTTCTAAATCTTGGCATTATTTTGCTTACCCTTGCCTCCATATTTTACTGGTACTCTTCGCCTGCTGATCACTAAATAACACATAATAAATTGCTTCTATTGTAGATGTTAATCAAATGGATCCAGCTGAGAGCTATCAGATCAGTATCTGTACTATCATCTCCCCAGTTGTCTTACAATACGTTTAGTTACCATTTAGTTTTGGTTATCAACAGATACGTTGACTAACGGTTGTTGTTGGTGTTTGTTGTTTTATCGTCTCTGCAATTTTGGCTATATGCACCCTAATGTACACCTTGCTCGAATGCACCTCGCATATTATTTGTCCGCATCAAAATATTTACACTGCCCTCTTCACAGTAATTGGTATCTTGTTATCGACACACAGAGAAAAAAAAAATAATAAAATATCACCGACAAAATTATTGCCTGTTGACAAGTATTTTCTACAATTGATAGGAGAAATATTCCAAAAGAGTACATAGACAGAATCATAAATTGTACCCATGTCATCTAGCAGACCTTGTACTGGAACAGATCATGTGATGGGCAGGCAGTGGGATTGTTACGACAATGTAAGTTGATCTAACGATTAGCTTTCGGCGTGTTCAATTCATAAAATGTATTTACCAACAGGCTTTGCAAATTGACAGACCAGTTACTCTAGCGTTCATAGATTAGATTTACAAATGCTTTTATTTATCGTGCTTCTTTACAGTAATCGTGTGTAATTTTAAGAATTTTCAAAATAAGGCTTCAATTGTTTTTATTTCCTTTAACATGTTTCTCAGATTTATAAATGCATGGCCTGATTTTTGTAATGACTTGACATACATACCGTTTTCAAGCTGTTAGTGGGCCATATTACGAGAAGTGGTCTTGTTCTTATTATTAAAATTAATGTCCTCCCAGTGTAACACTTGAAGACCACATGTTGAACGAAAGAAGACATGCTAGATCATTGTTTTATCAGACGACGCTTGGTCCCATTCGAATCTGTTCTGATATTGATAGTAGATTTTTATCTAACAACTCACTGTCGTTTGATGACTGATCTTACAATGTTTCGAAGCTTGATAGGCAGACTGATCATAAAAGGTGAACAATAAATACAATTTCGCCACCTTTCTATTTCACAAAGGACACATCTTAACAATCGATACTCTTACATAGTTCGTCAATGTGCCATCGGAACATCATCAAATCAGGACATAAAACGAATGTCTCTGTTGCTACTTCTGTTTATACAAATAGCGCCTTTTCTTACCTGCAGACGTTTGTTATAATAAATTGTTGTTAGAAGCACCTGGAAACATCTGTAGGACGGCGTAGGACCGGTATGCAAGCGGATTGCACCAGTCATTTGGAAAACTGGAGTACAAACCACCTCCCGTGAAAATTATTCTTCTGATGATTTTTCCATTTGTCAGTTGTATGTATCTACAGGACCTGTAACTCGGCTTACTTTTTTTGCTTTGTTCATTGCACGTGTAGGAGTAAGTCTGTATAGTGCAAAAAGGGTAATTGGTGGAAAAACACAATACAACTTTGCAAGAACAGTGTTTTCTAGTGATCTTTCTCTACAGTCTCATTTTTGTTTTGTTTTTGTTTTTTTGCTTGGGGTTTAAAGGGACATGTTGTTGAGCGAGTGTAGTGTAGTTATGTAACATCGATACAGCCTGTATCGAAACCGCGTGGTGGAAAGAAAAAAATCAGCTTGGAAACAGCAAAATTGTCGTGGTAAGAAAAATACGCTTTCTCCTGATCGGTTACCTGCGAGACAGTAGAAATAGACTATCTTATCAGTCTTGTTGTATCTGGTCTAAGTATGCCTATGGCTGACTTATGCTAGAAAATCGTGACAAATCGAGTTGATGAAGTGTATCTTTGGATTAGCACATTGGTGCGTTTATTTGAGACATATACTTCTTCTGAGTTTTGACATTATTTTATTTTATTTTATTGCTACTCGTGTTATAGTTTAACTGACACTTTAACAAGCTTCTCGGCATGTGCAGATTGTAAAAATGGCGTGAAACGTCGTGAAGTAATTGTGATGATATTATGACTACGTTTTCAAGACTTGGTTATTTTAAATAATAATAAAATGTTAAAAGAAAAACACTTTTTTTTTTGTGAAACTGATTTGCTCGTGAAAAGTGTGAACATTGACGGAAAGTATTGTCAAACCTTGTTTTAATATTTTTAATTGTTTCGTGTTGTTGTTACGAAAAAAACATTGATTTCGCGGATGTAATTTAATAATTTTTTTATTGAAATCTATTCAAAACGAAGATAACTGTTGTTCTACTGCTATATTCAATTTTGTAATTCATTCATATTGCATTTCTTCAATCACTGACTTTTCGTACATCAAACATTGTACCTGCTCCAAAATATATGTGTTCAAACTCTACCTTTGATTTTAATCAATTGCAAGACCCCATCAAAGTTGATTTATTCAGATGAAAACAATTGTATATATGACAAGTGCTTGTGTTCCAACAATTTTAAGTGGCATTTTGATGAAAAGGTTTAGTGAACTTTTAAGATGTATAAGCCTGTAGGGCATTGTTGAAGTGTTTACTAACGTCCTTTAGTACACGTCGGTTCTTCTAAAGTGACAGTAGAGATGGAGTTCCTCAACCCACGGGAGCGATCGTTTAGCATTAACGTGTTGTCCGGGTTACAAAAATCTCAACAAAAGGTGCGTATCATTTTCAAATTGACCAGTTTTTGTGAAGTTAGTAACTAATTATCCATTTTCTGATAAATGTATGCAAATCATACTGACATAATAACGAAAAAATGACCATTGTGATAAGTGGTCTAATACAGCGTACAATATACATATATTACCTACATGGCATAGTTCCTGTACTGTTGCCCAGCTTAAATGGTCAGCTTTAAATAGAGAATGTATTCATAGAAAATTGTAACTGTGTTGTGTCAGATGGTCGCTGAATGCTGTCATAGTGAAGATAGCACACACGATCGATCGCTCTCTCTCTCTCTTCTCCTTTCTCTCTCTCTCTCTCTCTCTCCCTCTCTCTCTCTCTCTCTTCTCCCGCTTCTCTCTATCTTCTTCCTTTTTTTTCTCTCTCTACTCCCTCTGTTTATGTGTCTCTCTCTCTTCTCCCTCTTCTCTTCTATCGCTTTCTCTCTCTCTCTCTCTCTCTCTCTCTCTCTCTCTCACTCACACATACACACACACACACACAAACACACACACACGCGCGCGCACGCACGCACACGACACAAGCATATATATATATATGGCGTCCATTTTTAGCATATGGCCGCTTTATTAAGTTGTCAGATTCAAGTTTGGTCGCAAATCACCAGCGTCAAAAAAACTTGCTATATCACATGTGTAATCATTTATAATATATAAGCTATTTGTCGATTATTCCATTGATATAAATTGGACTTTGTAGAAAGTATATGTGTTATACTCGTAATACAAACAGCAGAGATACTGAATTATATGTGTACTATATTCATATACTATGCTTTAGAAGGTAACATTCGCAACCGCACTCTCCTGATATTTTTTCGGTATTTTATGAGATCTGTTTAATCAAATCTACTATAATATAATGGCACACGTACACGAGTACTGCCTCGAGTTACTGTGCAGCTGTTCATTGTTACCACAACATGTCATAAAAGTGAATGTAATTACGCTAATAACATATTCTGCCTTTACTGTTTATAAGACGTTATTGCTAATTTGGATATTTTAACACGTAAACAAGCATCAAGTGGTCGTTTATGTTTGCAAGAGTGTTATTTATGATCATAAAGGGAGCATCGCCTTTAAAGAAAGCTGATTCAACCATAGAGACAGGCGTATAGAATAATATAAACAGTCGGACGATAAACCAAACACACAAACAAACATAATATAAACATTTTGTCAGGTTACTATGTCCTGTATTTGTGCATACAATTATTATTTGCTGGTAAAATGAGTTGTGATAAGTTTATTTATTATAGTCTCTGTTTCGTAATGAAGCCTTTAGCCTTGTACAAATTGTGAAGTATAATTTTAAATTACAAGCATTAAAACAGTCGTTATGGCTTCACCCGTTTTTTAAAAAGCTGTTGCCACACATCAGTCGTCGAAGTTTCCCTACCTGTTATTATTTCAGTACAAATGTTTCTGTAATCGTTACTGCTGCTAGTTGTTTTTCAAAGGAAACATTAATTACAGCCAGAACCAGTTTGTTTCTGATAAGCAAAAACGTGTTCTCATTAAATACAGTATTACTGCATAACAATCATTACTAAAACCACGATCACCACCACAGTCACACACCCCCACCCCCATCATTATCAACACCACAATAAGCACCATTGCTACTATCAGCATCATTCATCCTCGGGAGGTTGTAGGGGTTTTTTCTTCTTTGTTCCTATTTTTCTTTTGTTTTTCCTCTCTTCTTTTTTTTACTTTTCTCTTTCTGAACCTGTTCGTATTCTTTTCATCAACACCATCATCAGTGGCATAATAACTACCATCATCATCATCATCATCATCATCATCATCATCATCATCATCACGTTGGACGTTGCAAGAACTGATACAGGCATCATTACGACCACTACTACCAGAATCGCCACTCATACACCTTTTGTATTATCAGCCGTCAATTAAACTGCAATCAGCTTCTTTGCCATGACAAAAGTACCAAATTGTGCCTTCATCCCGGAATCATTCATTACTGCATTACTTCGACTTTTCGACCAAAGTTAGTTGATGGACATGGTACGTAAGTTTGTTGTATATAACAGTATGCCACGTCTTACCACTCATCTAATATTTTCATGTACCCTGCCCACCATCGGTATGACTTGATTATGTCCAGATGGCTTTCATTGCTCATAATTAAGGGTGACGGCAGAGGTGTTTTGTCTGCAATAATTCGCTGTAACCCTTGTGGGCCTTGTTTGAACAGTTCACCTGGCAGTTCGTAGCAGCTGGACCCCTTGGGTCGACTTCCCGCTGTGGCACATTAATACAATGTAGATAGTGACAGCAGGCAACCTCCACTTGCAAAGCAGACCACGACATGTCTTTGAGGGCTTTCAAGAATCACATTTTGATTCGCCCTGTTCAATATTTATGTACGATTTGACCAGAACCTGATTAAATGTGTTATATATTTCAACAACATTGTTTTAATGTCTACTATCTTAAGAATACTCATACAAGGAAAAGTTAAGATTTTACTTGGGAAAAAACATTCTTTAAAGTGTTTTATTCTTGTAAGTAATTGAAATCCCGACACCACTGTCGTACTTTTTATTTTGTTACATAGTATTTTCTAAATATTTTTTATTTCATTTAAGTATAAGTAAAAGATAAAAAAGTGTCGGTATTTATAGTGTGTATTTGTCTTTTATATCTGAAATATTCTGTTTAAATAGCATTGTAACCAAAATGGCGATGCAGACTATATATATATATATATATATATGTATATATATATATATATATATATATATATATAGTTTACCATCTCGTCAAACACAAAACATATAAAAACCAATAAAATGGAAACCTTTATTAGTTCTTGAACAACTTTCCACTATTCTTAATGAAAGAAACAACCCCTATACACATATTTCCAAGCTTAAAACATTGAAGGCCTACTTATGTTCTTATACTTATATTATTCTACCTACTTATACTTGCCCTAATGGAGCTTGAATAACGTAACATCTCAGTGAAACTCTCACGTCTTGTCCTACTGCCTGCTTACTGTTTGTGTGACAATAAAACTGCGCCAATGTGATAATCGCCTTTGAACTGCCAAGGCGCCAAATGTGTGTTTGTTTATTTAAATATAGTCGTGCAGGGACGGGGCACACTACAGAGAATGATGTTTTAATTGCAATAGCATTTTGTGAAATGATTGCCATTTTTTTCTGACACCAGTTCTAGCTAGCTTGCCACTGAACCTGGGCAACATGATCAACGTAAAGGATGGTAAACCTTGCGATTAAAAGTATTTCATGATCATAAATCTTGGCAGCTGCCAACCACTTAGAGAAATATCAAATATTTATTAATATTCTTCTGTTTTTCTTGCTTCTGTGGTATTTCTGCGATTTCCTACGTCGTCAATGTTTAGTGGTGTTGCTTTTTTCAACCGTCGTGGAAATATCCTAATTCCTAAATCCTTTATTAAACCATTAGACCATTAGATAAACAGTAGCAATCGTTTGTGTTCGAAATCACTGCCACTGCAAAACGATTAACGTGTCAATGCATAACACGATATAATTGAAAATGGCAGATATGGAAATGATAACAAAAACACCGTAGTATGGTAGAAAAAAGGAGACTGTGTATGCAGTGATTAAATAAATAGGATTTTCGTTATTAACATACTTGGGCTTATCGTAAAGAACCCCCCCACCCCCACCTACATGTCTGAAAAGCATCAAGGACAGGTATGTGTGTGATCCTGGAGGATTTTATTAGTTTTTGCTCTTGGTTTTTTGGCCGGCATACATTTGTGGGGCATGGTTAAGGTGTTTTCAGAAAAAAACAACACTCAATTTATCTCAGTCTTGCGACAACACAAAGTAACATCCGCAGTACTCCCAGTAATACGTTTGGAACGCCCTGGATTATTCACTAATGATCGCTTGGCTGTATGACATGATGCGAAGGTAACCATGTCGGTGCCTATGACTTAATCAAAACTGCAAACATATTTTTTTATTATATTATGAAAATTTGTAACAGCTGTATGTCTGTGTACAACTGTAAACCTTGCAAAATTTGAAATGCAAATTGATAAATAACAGTTTTTAGGATGAAACAATGTTATATGCGTATACTACTTTTAACGCATTATTGCAGAACATTTATGCTTCCGGTGAACAAAAAGTCGCAAGTCTGTACCTATCATTGCTTCATATACATTCAAGAGTTCATCATATCCCGAGGACGGAACTATCCGAACAGTTCCGATGGCATTTTTTGCTGATATGTCAATATGCCGCACCCATTGCACGTTTCGTGTGTTTTCAAGTCTAGAGATATTACCAGACAAGCTAACTATATAATCAACTGTCCTAGTGTGTAAACACAGTTTCTTTTGGTACTGCCATTTTTATTTTTGGTGTGTTTACCTTGTGTGTACACATTTTGCTTTTTGGTGTGTTGTCGGAGAAACAAGAGAATTGGGGAGACTTAACTGACTTGTTGCAGATTTTCAGGGTTACACATTTGTATTTCAATTAATGACGTTGCTGAAATGGATTACAATTAACAAAGCGACAGAATAAAAGTTAATATAACTGTTTTGAACTACTTGCTAACAACAGTTAGCTAAAAGCCTGGGTTCTCGTGTTCAATGTTTTGAGCTGTAGGCATTTCATATGAAGTGTTAAATTGGTACCAAAACTCCATTCATTTTCTTATACCATGAATCTACGACAAAAATAGCATCGCTACGACGTATATTGTTTTTTTTTTCAGAAACTTAATCAATTATACATACCTGTTTGATATTTTTGCAGAGACTTGGTATGAAGTAAGTTGACCAGTTGCATTCCAAACTGACAGGCGATTTAGCATTTCCTGTAAACACTGATGCTTTTTTATTGCTTTATTCTCGACCATCGTTGTGTGGCACGTTAAGGTGGTAGTCGGTGCCAAGGTTTTACGTTTATGCATACACCTGTGCGCATGTCATCTTAGCTTGAACCGTCGTTGAACTCGTATATTGTCATATAGATTTACAAAAGGTTATTTATTGTATTTGGTTTATATACTTGCATATAATTCTCCCTTTAATACAAACGAAATAACAAACTTTTAATTCGTCGCGTTTAAATAAGTACACGTGTTGTAAATATTTGTTTAGAAATGCACGACTGTGCTTACTAAATACGTTTGATCAATCAGAGTAATTGGAAACTTGTTGAAAAAGGTGAACTTGATAACGACGAGTCAAACGACGAAGTAAATGCATAATGGTTATATCTCTATAAGAGATAGTTAAACCTACCGGTAACCTAAAGACGTCATTAACAAATGTTGTAAAAATGTGTTTTTGATCAACAAAACATTTAAAGGAAGATAATTGAATGAATGTGCGTCTGTCGCTGAGGTCGTAGTGACATTGAGATGTGGTCAGTACAAAATAAGACAGATCAGAAGAAAGAGCACACATGTGAGCCATACAAGGCGCCGCAGAGAGCATGGGCTTAAAACAAGAAGATGACTACTCTGGGGAGTAAATTTTCTCTTAGACTCTCGATTCTTTGCAAAAAATATTTAAGGCTAACGAACCGTAATTCTGGTGAAAACTAAGCAATCTGCTACTTTGCTTTCTTCATTGTTGTCAGGTACATCTGTAATTACAGCTGCCGTGTTAGCAACGGCAAACTTGGTTTCTTTTTTTTAAACAAGACCTCGCCAAATTCTTGTAAATGATTGCTACTTTTAATAATTAAAAAACAATCTTAGTTGTTGCAAGACATATTGTTAAGAAACGGAACACTCATTTCATACTTTTAACACTCGTAAACACTTTATGTGATTACTTTTCCTTCCAGACATTGTGAGTTCTGTTATATGTTAACACTGGGAACGCCAAAACTGGTGCTGGAACCGTAATTAAGTGTCGGTGTTTGTGGCTTTATCTTATTATCAATTACTTTGTTTGAAAATGGATTGTATTCACACTTAGAGATTATGTGAAGCTGTGGCTATAAGTCAAGCAAGGCCCAAATCATTTGAACGTCAAAAGCCTGAAAGCTAAGATTGAATGAGTGAAAACACTTTACCGAGCTACATAATTTTTAAAATCTTCCTCTCGGTTATTTGATATTTCGTTAGCTTTGTGTGATTTTAACATTTTAATTTTCTACATGAAAGAAATTTAAATCGATGTTTGTGTCATTTTACAGACGTTTTAGAAAGTGGAAACATTAAAATGCAAATTTATTCCATCGAAGCATGTTACCATGTCTTAATCGGAACTACTCGGATAGTTCCGTCCTAAGAAAAATCATTCCTCGGATGTATCTGGTGCAATGATACTTACTGAAACCACGATCGTTTTGTTCGCCGGAAGTCGGAAGAAGAATATGCCTAAAATGTAATGCACAAAACATAAACAATGACAGCTGCGCGTCTGCTATGCTGGGTAAATTAGAATTGTATGATTTCAAGTTAAGCCGCCATCATTGAAGATTTACAGGCTTCCTATTGTAGTGAGCTGTCATCCGAGCTGCCGTTTTTGTTTTGACGTCTGTCACAAAAGTAGTCACATTTAGGGAAATGGCCGGGGTGATTTTAATACTAACATTCGACAGCAATCGGAACTCCTCGGGTAATTCCGTCCTCGGGACAATCATCCATCGGATGTATCTGGTGCAATGATACTTAATAAAATCACGATCGTTTTGTAGGTAAATTAAACCCAGATGTTTAAAAATTGAAGCCGCCACAAATTGAAGTTTTACAGGCTTCATACTGTAGTGAGCTGTCATCCGAGCTGCCATCTTTGTTTTGACGTCTGTCACAAAAGCAGTCCCATTTGGGGAAATCGCCGAGGTGATCCGACTACCTACATACCTCCGAGAGATGATTCGTGAATTATCCGAGGTGTTCCGATTGATTCGAGAGATGATTCGTGAATTATCCGAGGTGTTCCGATTGGCCATGTCTCTGTTGAAAACCCGCCTACTCGATGATGACGCAGCAAACGACGAGAGCACTGTATAATTTTTCTAAATATAAAAGGATCATTAAGCTCACCTCGTCCCTAAGTGCTTTATAAACAAACAATATTTATACGAATGTCGCCGTGATGAAAGGTCAAACAAGTTCTAGAGAGGAGTTAACAAGTTGACTGTACATCTGTCAATAGCATCTTGACGACGACGAAATGTGGAATTAGACGTAACTCTACCCGCCATTGTTGATACTTAGTTTCTCTTGTGTGTAATTTGGTATTTATGTGGGTCCAAGAATAACAAAAGGTACCATGTTAATGAGACTCCTGTGTTAGTATTTATCAGAATCTCTTCAAGCCAAGAATCAGTTTTCATATTGAAGTATGTTTGAATTAACTTTTTCACGCCAGCAGCTGAAAGATTTGCTAAGTATAGCACGTGGGACATTATTTTTCATTTGTCCGGATAGCAATAGAAATGGGTTCGAGTCTCGATTTTGCAGCAATAGAACTTCAATAGAACTAAAATAGTTTTACCTTCCATTACAGCATCTGTGTTTTGCACGACGAGCAGTGCATAATTGCTGCCAAATTCCTGTGTGATTCAAAATGACAGTCAAAGGCAAAACCTTAGACATATTTTCTTGGATCTTCCATCCGTATTTTTATAAATATTACAGATATTGACGGTGATTGAGCAACTGTGAAGCAATAACTGTCTACTGAGCAAAAATGAACTCATAGATTTACGATAATGTTGCATTAAATAAGAACAGAGCAATTTGAAACAGGTGTGGGCGGGTTAACGATGACAGTTATTGTTTCGCCGAAACTTTACACTAAAGTGTTAAAATTAACTGTAATGGATTTCATACTGGAAGTTTGTTCGTTTGTCCAGAATTTATATTGAAATAGTGTAAGTTACATTATGAAATACATTAAAGAAGCTCAAATAATATGAAAATACACTTGGTAGCAAAGTAAATATATCTTAGTTCCTCTCTAGTGTTGGAAGCTTTAATTTTGAGAATTGGGCATGATAAAATGCTAACTGAGCATGATTATGCTCCCCGAATAATAATTCGGGGGAGCATAAAGTCGCCGCGTTGTCCATCCGTCCGCCCGTCCCGCTTTCGTGTCCGGCCCATAACTTTGTTATTTGAAGACGCATTTTAAAATTATTTGACAGAAATGATTGTCATATCGAGACGACATGTCGCGCGCAATATTCGGGTCACTACCTTGATGGTCAATGTCACAGCATGACCTTGATGCAAAATAGTGCCCGGTTCATAACTTTGTAGTTTATAGTTGTATTTTTAAAATTATTTTACAGAAATGATCACCATGTCGACATGGGTTGCTACCTTGAAGGTCAAGGTCACAGTGTGACATAGAAGCAAAATCATGTCCGGCCCATAACTGTGTTATTTGCATTCACATTTTAAAATAATATCACAGAAATGATCGTGATATCAAAACAAATTGTCGCGCGTGAAATTTGGGTCGCTACTTTAAAGGTCAAGGTCAGAGAGAGAGAGAGAGAGAGAGAGAGAGAGAGAGAGAGAGAGAGAGAGAGAGAGAGAGAGAGAGAAAGAGAGAGAAGGTGGCGGGGGGGGGTAAAAAAAGGTTTTTATTTGCATGTGTACTTTAAGAATCAGGAACTTTTCATGATTCTCAATACTGATACAATTATCAAAGTAGATTAGAGCTACAGGCCACCTCATGGTCATTTGAGGTAACTGTATATAACTTGCCGTTTTGCGTAAACTATGGCTTTATGTATGTTTAAACAAAAGTGTAAGCAATGTTAACAGACCACATGCATGTTTTCGCCCGACCGGGGACACGAACTCACAAGGCGAGGGACCAGTAAGCCAGCGAATATCCCAGCTCTACTAAGCTTTTAGATCGATTTAAGTAAATACGTACTTAATCTAAAGAAGTATGTGGTTCTTCAGTGCATGTGGGTTTCTACGCCAACACGGGTCCTACATAATAATAATTTCACTTGTCTTTATTTTTATTGCTGCTTCGGCTTTTAGCACTGTTATTGTTGATGATTTGGTAATGGAGGTTTATTATTGCATTATTGCTTTTTATTTAGAAGAATGTTATGACAAATATGTTACAAAGTTGAACCTTGTTCGTATTTACCTAGGATCAACAATCGTATTTTGGAAGTTACGACAACTTTGAAACGATTCACTGCGTTTAATGTTATGTATGACGGTGGCATAGAAAAGTAAAAGGGTCAAAGATTATCTTAAAGACTAAAAGTTCTGAAAACTTGTTTTTCGTTGATTTTTTCCTTTCTTAAAAACTACACCAAGATAAAATGTCACTGTTCTCGCGTACTTTCACAACTTCAACAATGTCGTCTTAACTTATAGTGTATTAAATGTACAACACCTTTCAAACTGTAACACCAGTAAGGTATTTCTCTTAGCAACGTACTTATATTATAAAGTAAAACATGTATACCTGTTTTCCAAGGTCGTAACCAACCAACCTGATTTCATGCATCCAGAAGTATGTAAGGTAGAGTTATACTAATGAATGTTTCGGAAATCATTCCCTAACCCAGCAGGATCTTCCCGGGAAATGTCGGTATAGTTCGAGGAGAATCTAATTGAAAATACACGCAATTGAATGTGGGGGTTGCAGACACATTGAACCTCTTGGTGTAACCTCTGCTTGCATCCATGTAGTTAATGAAGTATATCTGATATATTAGAACCAGATACGCAATACAGTACGCCTGACACCTGGGCACCAGGCTGTTATGTAAATACACGTTACACCTGCCAACCAGGTAGTTAATAAAGTACAGCTGACACTTGGCAACAAGGTAGATGATATATTACACCTGATACCTGGAAACCAGGTAGTTAATAACATACACCTGGCACCTGGCAACCAACTAGTAAATAAAGTACACCGGATACTTTGACAATACAGGTTGTTAATATAATACACCTGACAACTGGCCACCAGGAAGTTAATACGGTACACCTGATACCTGGCAACCGCGTGGTTAATATAGTACACCTGATACCTGGCAACCAGGTAGTTCATACAGTACACCTGATACCTGGCAACCGCGTGGTTAATATATTACAACTGATACCTGGAAACCAGGTAGTTAATAACATACACCTGGCACCTGGCAACCAACTAGTAAATAAAGTACACCGGATACTTTGAAAATACAGGTGGTTAATATAATACACCTGACAACTGGCCACCAGGTAGTTAATACAGTACACCTGATACCTGGCAACCGCGTGGTTAATATAGTACACCTGATACCTGGCAACCGCGTGGTTAATACAGTACATCTGATACCTGGCAACCAGAATGTTAATATAGTACACCTGATACCTGGCAACACGGTTGTTAATAAAGTACACCTGATACCTGGCAACCAGGTAGTTAATATAGTACACCTGATACCTGGCAACACGGTTGTTAATAAAGTACACCTGATACCTGGATACCAGGTAGTTAATATAGTACACCTGATACCTGGCAACCAGGATGTTAATATAGTACACCTGATACCTGGTAACCAGGATGTTAATATTGTATACCTGATATCTGGCAACACGGTTGTTAATAAAGTACACCTGATACCTGGCAACCAGGTAGTTAATATAGTACACCTGATACCTGGCAACCAGGATGTTAATATAGTACACCTGATACCTGGCAACACGGTTGTTAATAAAGTATACCTGATACCTGACAACCAGGTAGTTAATATAGTACACCTGATACCTGGCAATACGGTTGTTAATAAAGTACACCTGATATCTGGCAACCAGGTGGTTAACATAGTACACCTGATACCTGGCATCCAGATAGTTACAACGTGCACCTGATAAATGGGAACCAGGTAGTAAATAAAGTACACTTGACACTTGTCAACCTGGTAGTTAATATAGTACACATGATACTTGGCAACCTGGTAGTTAATATAGTACACATGATACTTGGCAACCTGGTAGTTAATATAGTACACATGATACTTGGCAACCTGGTAGTTAATATAGTACACCTGATACTTGGCAACCTGGTAGTTAATATAGTACACATGATACTTGGCAAACTGGTAGTTAATATAGTACACATGATACTTGGCAACCTGGTAGTTAATATAGTACACCTGATACTTGGCAACCTAGTAGTTAATAAAGTACACCTGATACTTGGCAAACTGGTAGTTAATATAGTACACATGATACTTGGCAACCTGGTAGTTAATATAGTACACATGATACTTAGCAAACTGGTAGTTAATATAGTACACATGATACTTGGCAACCTGGTAGTTAATATAGTACACATGATACTTGGCAACCTGGTAGTTAATATAGTACACATGATACTTGGCAACCTGGTAGTTAATATAGTACACATGATACATGGCAACCTGGTAGTTAATATAGTACACCTGATACTTGGCAACCTGGTAGTTAATATAGTACACCTGATACTTGGCAACCTGGTAGTTAATATAGTACACCTGATGCTTGGCAACCTGGTAGTTAATATAGTACACCTCTATACTTGGCAACCTGGTAGTTAATATAGTACACCTGATACCTGGCAACCAGGATGTTAATATAGTACACCTGATACCTGGCAACACGGTTGTTAATAAAGAACACCTGATACCTGACAACCAGGTAGTAAATATAGTACACATGATACCTGGCAACAGGTAGTTACAACGTACACTTGATACATTGCGGTCAGATAGGTAATATAAAACACATGATACCTGGAACCAGGTACTAAATAAAATACACCTGACTCCTGGGAACACAGTTTTTAATGAAGTACACCTGGCACCTGGGAACACGGTTGTTAATAAAGTACACCTGACTCCTGGGACACGGTTGTTAATAAAGTACACATGACTCCTAGGAAATGGTTGCTAATAAGGTACACCTGACTCATCGGAACGCGGTTGTTAATAAAGTACACCTGACTCATCGGGAACACGATTGTTAATAAAGTACACCTGACTCCTGGGAAATGGTTGCTAATAAGGTACACCTGACTCCTGGGAACACGGTTGTTAATAAAGTACACCTGACTCATTGGGAACACGATTGATAATAAAGTACACCTGGCTCCTGGGAACACAGTTGTTAATAAAGAACACATGACTACTGGGAACACGGTTGTTAATAAAGTACACCTGGCATCTGTGACCACGGTTGTTAATAAAGTACACCTGACTCCTGGAAACACGGTTGTTAATAAAGTACACCTGACTCCTGGGATCACGGTTGTTAATAAAGTACACCTGACTCCTGGGATCACGGTTGTTAATAAAGTACACCTGACTCCTGGAAACACGATTGTTAATAAGGTACACCTGACTTCTGGGAACACGGTTGTTAATAAGGTCCACCTGACTCCTGGAAACACGATTGTTAATAAAGTACACCTGACTCCTGGAAACACGGTTGTTAATAAAGTACACCTGACTCCTGGGATCACGGTTGTTAATAAAGTACACCTGACTCCTGGGATCACGGTTGTTAATAAAGTACACCTGACTCCTGGAAACACGATTGTTAATAAGGTACACCTGACTCCTGGGATCACGGTTGTTAATAAAGTACACCTGACTCCTGGGATCACGGTTGTTAATAAAGTACACCTGACTCCTGGAAACACGGTTGTTAATAAGGTCCACCTGACTCCTGGGATCACAGTTGTTAATAAAGTACACATGACTCCTGGGAACACGGATGTTTATAAAGTACACCTGACTTCTTGGAACACAGTTATTAATAAAGTACACCTGACTTCTGGGAACACGATTGTTAATAAAGTACACATGACTCCTGGGATCACGGTTGTTAATAAAGTACACATGACTCCTGGGAACACGATTGTTAATAAAGTACACATTACCCCTTAGGAACAAGATTGTTAATAAGGTACACCTGACTCCTTAGGAACACGATTGTTAATAAAGTACACCTGACTCCTGGGATCACGGTTGTTAATAAAGTACACCTGACTCCTGGAAACACGTTTTTTAATAAAGTACACCTGACTCCTGGGATCACGGTTGTTAATAAAGTACACCTGACTTCTGGGAACACGGTTGTTTATAAGGTACACCTGACTCCTGGGAACATGGTTGTTAATAAAGTACACCTGACTCCTGGGATCAAGGTTGTTAATAAAGTACACCTGACTTCTGGGAACACGGTTGTTAATAAGGTACACCTGACTCCTGGAAACACGGTTGTTAATAAAGTACACCTGACTCCTGTGATCACGGTTGTTAATAAAGTACACATGACTTCTGGGAACACGGTTGTTAATAAATTACACCTAACTCCTAGAAACACGATTGTTAATAAAGTACTCCTGTGAAATGGTTGTTTATAAAGTACACCTGACTCCTAGAAAAACGGTTGTTAATAAGGTAAACCAGCTACATTGGAACTAGGCACTTACGTATGAGGTTAATTAATGAACAAAGATACTGTTTCATTTTTTCTTAATTTTAATAAAATGTTGCTGGTTATGGTGGTGTCGGTTGTTTAATTCCTGTTGTGTGGTGCGTCATCATTAGTGATTTGAAATTATATGTATGATAGAATGACTTAAATAATTGATGTCCCATTATCTGGTTACTGAACAATGCATTAAACACTTTGGATGTGAAATTCTTTATTTGATATTTAAATTATTCCCGTATTAGTATATAAATTATTTTGTGGGTATGAAGATAAGAAACTGACTAAATTAAGTTGTTGTTCACCCATACAGCACATGTAAATACCAAGGATACTTTGGCTTGTTTTCCATCGTTATACCTCTATAACGTCCTCGGTTCCGTCTGTACAACGGATTAACGTTGCAATTTAATTAGCCTAGTTGTATTAGGGTTTAATTATCACGCAACAAAAGTATTATGACATTCATTGCATCCACCATTCTTGAATGATATGTTTATGTGTATCGTGTATTGTATCGTGTCTCTTTTCAAAACCTACTATAGTTTATGTTAGTTCCAGACTTTGTGCTGTACTTGTAGAGATGGTCGATGTGTGGGATGACAGCAAGATCATAATAATTATGGCGACGTCCGGCTATTATAAATTGAACAATATTTACAGACAAATGTCCTTGGAGAACCATCAACTCTGCGCATGTATTTGAGGAAGGAAACTTCAGATCGATTATATGGTTTGAACATCTCCTCGCCCTGACGCTGCCCTAAATGAACTTTAATTAATATATAGGGTGGCTTGGATTGGTCGTTAGCAGTGACTCCTCAGTTCGCAAACGGCCCCTTTTTGTGTATGTAAAACATAAGCTTTAATGAATATTCCTCTTTAACTGAAAATAAAACAAAACTAAAACGACATACTTACAGTGCAGAACTAAATCAGTATTTGTACTGTTTGCTTCAAAGAATACGTAATTGAGTCTACCTCTATCTACTGCGTCGTTTTCTAGTCGCCTATACATACAGTTTTACTCACGTGAGCGTGAGAGGTAGATATCTGGCGCAGGAATACAGTCTTGTAGAAAATGAAATAATGCGACACAGAGAGAATAATTAAACAGTCTGACAGCCCGGAATGCATAGCGGAAATCATATCAACTCCTTCCTACCTTCTCAGCAGAATATCAAACTGACATATGCAATTACTTAAATATCACTCAACGCAAAAAAACAACATAGACAAATATATGATATTACAAAATAGATGAAAACTTTCATGCGGAGAAGTTTTCCAGCTAACCTGCGGTGCGCCGGTGATTCTACCCAGAAATAAATCTGCAGTCTTCCTCCATCAATAATTAGCTGGATGTCGGCAATATGACAGTAATTGTGTCAATACGATGTAACACACAACCAACATATAAATGTATCGTTCTTCTGAAAGTGTAGACACATGGTAATCTAATGTGATTATCTAAAATTGAGAAAACAGTGTGTTAAGCGAATATATATATATATATATATATTGTTCAAAATGAGTATAAATGGACAATAATAAATTATGTCACAATAATTTCTTGTTTATTTAAAAAACATGTAAATATTGAAATCAGATTCATCAAGGCGGCTACATTCTACACAATATAGCGGCTGGTGTGTTTACTTGAGGTGATTTTGTCACATTTTGCTTAGGAACATGACGTATATAACATACGATAGGCGTTTTGTTGTATTTTAATTATTGATATCTCTCGAGGCAATCAGTGTATCGTTTTCTGTCTGACGTATACACATGACGTATATAACCCGATTCGCTAAAACTGCTTAAGTGATTAAAAAGCGCCCCGACGCTTTTCATTTTCGAAGACTAACAATGATTTTATTTCAGACAACATGTTCGTATAAAATCTATTGGTCAATATTTTATTCCAAATGTCATTTTTGTAAAGATATGTGTTTATTTTTTTGTTTGTTTGCTTGTTTGTTGTTTTGTTTTTGTTGGGTTTTTTTTGGGGTGGGTGGGGGTGTTGTTTTTTGTTGTTGTTTTTTTTAAACAAACTGCAAATATGACCAACTGTAAGCGAGACAAGATTGGAGTAGCTTGGTTATTATTATATACATATTACCGATAGCTTTTTACTTTAATTGTATAACTTGTTTAATATAACATTGGTTTAAAATGTCGATATAATTATTACAAATAGAAGTAATGAACGTAGTTGTCTAATGTTTCCTTGTTGTATCCCTCATAACAACAACATTGTCATTAAAAACATGAAAAATACCTCCATCATTTTTGCATACTTGCAGACAAAAATCATAACTTTAAACAAAAACTTTCTTCACCGACAGACACTAACTGTGCTATGCATGTTGTAAGGCGTTATGTTTTCTAGTGCGTCGCTGTTCTAACATGTTATAATATATACGTCAGTTCCTATGCACCGAAACAAACATGAGCGGATTGACGATGATGGCATCTTTTCGTCTAGCTATGTGAGCCACACCTTGCATTTGTCGTTATCATTCCATCGACCGTATGAGCAGATGACAGAAAACGTCAATGTTTTTGGTTATTTTTTTTAATTACTATTAATAACACAGTAATAGTGACTAGAATACAAACAAAACGTCAGTCATGTTATACATTGTTTTATATGAATGACCGGTATCATACGGCAATTTTAATCTGCTATGAATTTAAATCAAGCATGAACAAGGAAAAAGGAATTTTATATTTTAGTTAGTTTAAATAAAATATTATGTTACAAGTTAGCCACCACCTCCACACCCCAGTACATCTGTGATAATCACCTGTGATAGGAATTTAACCCTCTTGAATACTAGTGATCTTGTTTATACCATATGGTGGAAGGCAAGGATAAACAAGAACCAAGTGGTTAAATTGACAAGTTGTATTTAATTTGAACAGATGAAGCATATGTTTCTTTTTATTATATAAACACAATATAATTCGCGAATGCTTTTTTTTAAAGTAATCCAACTTGTGTTGTGTTGGTTTATGTGTGCGGTTTTACGTTGTATGAATGTTGTAGATTAGTTCTAAGAAAATATTTCCAAGGCGGTAACTGTTGGGTTCTGCTCTTATTTTTTGTATTAACTCATCACAGATTTGTGCTTATTTTTACATTTGAATTGCACGTGAATACCTTTTTGTCGTGCCTTTTCAAATGTTGGTATATGTTGCAATGCTTATAGGACTTTATCATAGTTCCTTATCAATGTGCATGCTAGTGATATTAAGTGTGTTTATAGCACATGAAAAACCTAAGCGAAATATATCTGAATACTTGAAAACTTGACAGGTCAGAACGGCATTTCAAACAAACCTTACACGTTCAATGTCTGCTCTTTTAAATGTCCGGTCACTCTTAATTCAGACGACAAAACAACAGAATCAGGTGTCGTCAATGGCGTTGCGATGGGCATATTGGAGCAAATTTTCCATTCAAAACATTTCTTGTTCCCTATCACACCGTAAGTACATTAACACGACGGCACTGTCATAGTCATGTCTCCATATTTAGAATCTAATATACATTAGCTGAAGGTTTTGGAGCTTTGTGGCATATGGGCCTCATAAAACCAACTGTATACTGGAATAGACACCAGTTGTTAATGGACTAATTGAACAGTCGCGAGACATGATTGAATGGCCGTAAGTTATTAGAGAGCGGTTGTTTTTTATAATTGAAAACGTGGTGTATATGTCATAGAGACTGTTACATAAAAATGTGTGTTTTTATTGTGTTGAAAGAGTATATGTCAACACAATTTATGCAGTAACGGGGAATGATTCAAATCCGTTTATGTTTAATGGTTATTATACCTTCAAACTGCCATATTCTATATATTTTCTTTGGATAATATTTGCTTTAATCAAAGTGTTTTCAGTAAATATTGTTATCGATTTTTGTGGACAGGAGACCAAGTGATATTCATTTTGAGATGTCAAATTCATTTAATTTGAAAAACTTTAATAACAAAGATACTTACCAGTTGTTGTTTTTTTCATTTGCTTTCTCTCACGATAAGCTATAAAATTGTAACCACAATTATTTGAATTCTAAAGCAGCTACATATTTTGGTGGAAACGCTGTAAACTACTGCAAGTTTATTAATATAATGGTGTCATGTGTCATAATGGTGTCCTGACAAAATTGTCTTCTGTTATCCCCGAATTCCGGAAACAAAGTACATGTAGTTAGCCTGTAGTTGACATTATCAACGCACATGTAAAAATATGCACCAACAGACAAGATGTATTCTACTTAGTTGGGACGGCTTTTGCATTCTAGTACAGCAGTTCTGTTATTTTGAGCATTAACACGTCAGTTCGAGAGCATTGAAAAATATCGGACCTGATTAATTGTAATGGGACTTTTTTCCCGACCAAAGCCACATTGCATTGGTAATTATCATTCAAATTAAACATGTCTGCAGATAACAGAAAAACGCCAATGTTGTTTTTGATCGTTACGTACACAATGATGAAATAATACTGATTTTTTTCTTACTGGAAAGGTTACTTTTGTGCGTGTAGGTTTCATTTGTTCTTGTTGATGTTCTTGTTTCTATATATGCTTTAATTGTGTTATTTTTTGTTGTTGTGTGTGCTTTAATTTAATTTTAAGGTCGATATCAGTATCTTTAATAAAATCTTAATGTATTGAGTGGTAAGTCTGTACCCTGTTATTTAATTTTAAGGTCGATATCAGTATCTTTTATAAAATCTTAATGTATTGAGTGGTAAGCCTGTACCCTGTTATTTAATTTTAAGGTCGATACCAGTATCTTTAATAAAATCTTAATGTATTGAGTGGTAAGTCTGTACCCTTTTATTTAATTTTAAGGTCGATATCAGTATCTTTAATAAAATCTTAATGTATTGAGTGGTAAGCCTGTACCCTTTTATTTAATTTTAAGGTCGATATCAGTATCTTTAATAAAATCTTAATGTATTGAGTGGTAAGTCTGTACCCTTTTTTTTTTTATTTTAAGGTCGATATCAGTATCTTTAATAAAATCTTAATGTATTGAGTGGTAAGTCTGTAACCTTTTATTTAATTTTAAGGTCGATATCAGTATCTTTAATAAAATCTTAATGTATTGAGTGGTAAGTCTGTACCCTTTTCACGCCTATGTTCTTTATTGGCCCATTGAGCATATTTAAGTATTTAATTGGTTTCTACAGTTGGGTAGTTAATATTTACTATAACAGTATGAAATTGTTATTTTAGTTTTTGATAATTTGCAAGTGCGAATGCCTTATTGTTACTATGTTTTTGTTGTATTTTATGTCATGTTCAGTCTAATTTGTCGTCAGCAACACACTTTTTATACTTTCTTTCACAACATCGTTCATATATATACGGTATATTTATTACGATTAATTGCTACCAATTAGCAAGGCGATGAAATATATATTTCGAGGAATAACCATTAATGATACACTTTCATAGCAGATAGGATATTTCGTAATTGTATATAGACTTCGTGTGTGGTTTATTGCCACATTTCTGTTATGAACATGTAATAGTTGATATATTTACCTGGACAACAGTTATCAATGGTATTTACTGAATTATATCTATGAAGAACTAAGCATATGCTGTACTTTTTGCACGCGCGTAAATAAAAGTAAAGTATTCATGTCTTGAATGATGTAATTCATTTCTTTTTTTTGTGGCAGATGTTATTTTGCCATTTCTTAAAGAGATAGCTCTTCTTACCTGCTAATGCTTTTGAAAAAAAATGCTTCAGTACGCATTAAAATTTCTACATACAAGTATAGATAAAAGAACATTTATTACATCATGCAATGACTTAATAAAAATATATTTACATCGAGACACATCTCGATATTTAAATAGGATAGCCATAAAAGTCATGACATTTTTCTTTCTAAAATAAAAACAATAAACAGTTTGTCCGCAAATGCTTTTGCATCGGTCCTTCGGCATAGGCGAACGAGAGTAGGTATCCATACAATACAACATTTCTCATTTTTGTACCCCCAATAGTTGGCCAGCCCGAGCTATAAAAACTCACCTCGTCCGTCGACCCGTCCGTCCCATATAGTTTATAGTTTAATACTTCACAAATGATGGGTTATCAAAGAACTGTTTACACATGTTTGTCTTATTCAGTAAAGAGAGTGAACAGTCGGATTGCTGGCTCAAAGGTAACGGTCATACTCAAAGATCAAATGTAAAGATACCTGTTGTTTTGTTTGTTCAGGCACTCGCTACATAACAGGTTGGTGTGCACACATTGGGTATGAAATTCACTTTTAGTGATAACACAAGGTATAACATACTTGTCTCACCAATACAACTGTTCCCTTATTCTGGAGGCAACACGACTGTTCCCTCATGCTGGGTCCAACACGACTGCTCTCTTATACTGGGCCCAACACTACTGCTCCCCCATACAGTGCCTAACAAGACTGTCCCCTCATGCTGGGCCCAACACGACTGTCCCCTCATGCTGGGTCCAACACGACTGCTTCCTCATACTGGGCCCAAATACGACTGTCCCCTCATGCTAGGCCCAACACGACTGAACCCTCATACTGGGCCCAACACGACTATTCCCTCATGCTGGGCCCAACACGACTGCTCCCTTATTCTTGGCCCAACACGACTGCTCCCATATACTAGGTCCAATACGACTGCCCCCTCATACTTGGCCTAACACGACTGCTCCCTCATACTGGGCCAAACACGACTGCTCCTTCATAACTGGGCCCAACACGACTGCTCCTTCATAACTGGGCCCAACACGACTGCTCTCTCATACTGGGCCCAACACGACTGTCCCCTTCATACTGGACCCAACACGACTGCTCCCTCATACTGGGCCCAACACGACTGCTCCCTCATACTGGGCCCAACACGACTGCTTCCTCATACTGGGCCCAACACGACTGTCCCCTTCATACTGGACCTAACACGACTGCTCCCTCATACTGGGCCCAACACGACTGCTCCCTCATACTGGGCCCAACACGACTGCTCCCTCATACTGGGCCCAACACGACTGCTCCCTCATACTGGACCCAACACGACTGTCCCCTTCATACTGGGCCCAACACGACTGCTCCCTCATAACTAGGCCCAACACGACTGTCCCCTTCATACTGGACCCAACATGACTGCTCCCTCATAACTAGGCCCAACACGACTGTCCCCTTCATACTGGACCCAACACGACTGCTCCCTCATACTGGACCCAACACGACTGTCCCCTTCATACTGGGCCCAACACGACTGCTCCCTCATAACTAGGCCCAACACGACTGTCCCCTTCATTCTGGACCCAACACGACTGCCCCCCTCATACCGGGCCAAACGCGACTGCCCGTACCCCCCACCCCCTCCCAACCGCCTCCCCCATCCTCTCGGGTTCTGATGTCTCCAACTTCAGATTCTAATACTCATTAGCTGTCGTTTCTATGGATCCATGGGGACCCATGGGCCTCGTCAAGGCAGCTGTATTCTATACTACATAGTAGCTGATGAGATGAAATGTCAGTGAGATGTTATTGAATTCTAGTTATTAGGGATCGGTTATTATTTATAATTAAAAAATTGTCGTGTATGTTACACAAAAGAATACAAGTTGTTACTATAGTTGTATTATTTCAATTTGCGTTAACACTCGATTTCAAGAAGGAGTAGATGAAAATCATGTGTGTTAAATGTTGATGACAGCTATATAATAGTCTATGAACATTTATAGGAATATATTTTGAGTTGATCCGATCATTTGTCTTCAGTAAAGGTTTTGCAGTGCTTTAATATGTATTCGTGAAAATGAAAAAGTAGTACTTCGCTTTTGCTTTTGTTACGTTAGCAAGAAAAAAGTTATTGGTAAACTTTTATGACATATTGTCTTTGGTTACGTTTTGTTTGCAGTTACAGACATTAAAGTACCAATGGTTCAATATGCTCGAACTGTGCCATTCTTCTATGCATTCTAGAAGTGTTGTTGTAACTTCTGCTGCTGTTGTTTACCACTGCAACACGTCACTCCAAGTGCACTCGATAAAGATCAGACTTGAGTAATAATTATGGCGCCTTTGTCGGCCATGTGCGCCACTATCATTGTGCCTCAGAATCCAAATCAGTGGCAGACAGATGACACTTTATTTCCTAATTAGAACATCAAATAAGTAATAAAAACAGTATTTCTTACTTACTGGTGAACTAACTAACATTCGTAATAAGCAATGTTCAACGAATTAGAGGATACGCTCTATAAAGTGTTGATAGATTTGTGTCTGTGTCATTTTTATTTAATTTTGTTATTGTAGTTGCTTGTGTTGTAATCTGTGCTTGTGCATGTAATGAATATATTTTAGCAGTTTATTTCAGTCTTAATGTCGATAATGTGAACATTATATACGCTCATAATATGTACCTATTTCAGTTACCATATTTTACTATAGTTTCACGTATCATTATACATTTATATTTGTTACGTAGTCTATGTTTATTATACATCACTATATGGATGGATCCAGTGGTGGGGGATTGGGCATGCATCCCCCACCAACCAGAGAAGAGTTGTGAAAACACATACATGTAAGTTTTGAAATTAATTTTGTCTGTTGACTGCTTAGGTTGAAGTTAGGGTATATATATGTAACACTATACTATATATATATATATATATATATATATATATATATATATATATATATATATATATATATATATATATATATATAGTATTTACTGCGTTACTTCAATAAAATGAATCTTGATTTATAACCCCCCACCCCTTCAAAAATATCCTGGATCCGCTCCTGCATCAACAATTCAGTTTTAAATAGTTATTTTGATGTTGTTGTTTATTGGTTTTACCATATGCTGATGTTTTGTTTTTGGTGGTGGTTTTTGTTGTTTTTTCTGTGTCTTAGATGTTTTGTTAATTTGTAAATCCTTCGTTAGTGTGGGCTTTCTTCATAACTACACCGAACAGAAGCATGTTATTTTTGATAATGTTGTAAATATGCTTGAGACATGTGTATAAATGTCCATTTAAACTAATTAGTCACGTGATGCTAAAGCTGACTCAAGGAATTTCCATCAAGGATATATGTTTTTGTAATAATCTTGCTATATTGTAAATGGTTTATGTTTATGAGTTCAGAGCCATGTTGGTCTAATGTAAATATTCAAATTAGCGCTTTGATGAGGTTTTGTGGTGCGTGATTGCTCTTTGAAGATACTGACAACAGAACATAATGGCTCTATGAACATGTTTTCCTGTACATATGCCGTATCTGTGGTACGTTAATTAAAGCGAGTCATTTATCTGGTGTAGGCTTTATATGATCTGTTCTTAGTGGAAAAAAGTACGTTTTATTATATTTATTAAAAGGAGATGCTGAATAAATGAGTAAATCAAGCATTAACGTTGCTGCTTATATCTATCGTTAAACAGAGAAGTATTTAATTGTAATTTAGCATACGGTCATATGGGTATGAGGTGTAAGGATGTACAATGACGCGTATGTCTCGACTTAAACTGAAATCTGAATTTCTGAAAAAGACATTTACGACATTGCAGGAAAAAAAAACATCCTGAAGTAAGATAGCTTCATATGTTATTTTATAAGGCAGCAATTTACAATCTTATAAACGTGTATGTTGCGTCAATTACAAACAATAGTATTATTTAACTCAATTCAACATTTATTCAATTCAATACAAGCCTAAAGCCACTCCATTTGCATTGTTACATGGTTATAATTTACAACTTTTATAAATTTACAACATAATTCAAATTTGCCAAAATTGTGAAAAAAAAATCGTTCTTGTTCTTGATTCTTTCCGAATCTCTCTCTCTCTCTCTTCATGTACACGATGGGATAACCACTTAAATAGATATCGATGCCAGAGAAGTTTTCCTTGATGATGAAATAACGTTATCTTAAATGTACATGGTCACACGGTTTTCTTAGTTTAAAAAAGTTAAGTGTGCAACGTAGCTCGGATACAAAATTGCATGTTTTTAATGACGAGTTTGACGCTACTCCTTATTGTTCATCAGTTCATGGCGGAAACTTTTCAGATAAAATAATTTATTTGGTTGTCTGAAGAAACCATTTGTCCAAACGGTCAGATACCACATTCAGTCTTTACGTACGTCATCACATCTCAGTTGCATTAACATTAATTCATAGGCTGTTAATTCATTCTAAACTTTTTTATGTTAAACTGAAGAACTTGTGTTCAACCTAGACATAACATGTTCTGTTTTAATCCATGATGTAATCGCTCGTGTTGCTAACGTTATGTTGACGTATAAATATTTACCGAAATCTGTCATCGAACATTCATATCTAATTGCCTTGTTAGCATCCGACATGTTATTTCCAGTTAATTCCATCATCAATTTTTTTTGCGAAGACTAGCCTTTACTGTTCGATTGCAGGCGAATTATACCAACAGCAATGAAAAAATGGAGCATTATGTGCAGTGATGGGTAAACATTTCTTAAGATCTCAGAAGTTATTGAGTGAAAAAAAAAATGTTTAACTGACATGATAAATGGTGTATAGTGTGAGAATAGTTCAATGGGTAAACACTTCATAAATAAAAACTTCGTGTTTTTCGAAGATTATTTCCCTCCATTTAAATAGTTTACCTTACAATGCGATAAACGATGGCAGGGGTTAATTAATGTTTAAATGCATCATAGATTTCGAAGTGTTACTTCTCTTGATATTACAAAGTTAGTTTTTTCTTCCTGTCCATAGTGCATCGGTTTTCCTATCGTCATCATCAGCATCTTCAGGAGCAGCATTATCATCATCATCAACACAACCACCACCATCATCGTCATCATCACCAACATCATTATTACCATTATCCTTATCATCACCATCACCATCATCATAATCTTCGTCGTCATCATCATCATCAGCAGCAACAACAACATCATTATACCGCCATTGTCACAAACACTAGAAAGGTGTTTGCTTCATTTAATTATGCGCACTTAGTTCATATGACTATTATTTTCAAGACTAAGTAAGTTTTTGCTTTGTATTTTTGTTGTTGTTGTTGTTTTGTTTTGTTTTTTTGTGTACGATATCACGGCCATTACATGATTAGCTACATGTGCCTGTAATTCCTCCATACACAACGGATTACAAACAAAAGACAAACGCACATTTTACAAACCAATCAAACAAAATCTCTTCTCAAGTTTCCCTTTATTGGTAGAAGTAATTCGGAATGTATCTTCCGGTGAGGAAAATACCTCTTCACCGCCTTGCATATGACCAGGTGAGCGCTCGCAGGATCTTGCCTTTAATTATCTTATGATGAACTTTATGATCGACTATGATAGGTGATCATTCATCTCTAAGCTTCTTCATTGAGTCTGACAGCGCGTTGATACTTCTTTGAGGGGAAGCGGGTGGATTTTATTTACCATAATAAAGCGGCTTACAAAAGTCTAGTCTGCAACGTGTGCATACACATGTTGTTGTTGTTTTTTTCTTAAGCCACATGGGGTCAGAAGATGAACAAAGCTGTGGTATCTATTTGTAATTATTGTATTTGAAAATGGCTTAAACTTTTTTTGTAATTAACAGTTATCTTGTATATATTATTGTGCAGAAATTCGATATTTTTGTCGTAACTTGCTTCAACTTCGCTGTTCTATGTTTATATAAATATGTTGTTTTTATTTAAAATAAAGACATATTAGCTCTCATTTAATTTTTTTTCTCTGACCGTCCCCTTCATATTATGATTTGTCGGATAATACAGGCATTTTTCCGTTTGAAACATTAATGCTTAATTAATGTTAAATTACTATACAACACAGAAACAACAATCCTACTTAATTACTGACGTATCCTATATTGACCATTTACTCTTTTTTTCTTTATATGTCAGTTATGATTGCTTTGTAATGTTGTTTATCATAATCACTGGATTTCTTTAAACTATTATTACCCGTGCCAACAATTTAAATGTATCTATTCCTACTAATTGCCTTATGATGTTCATGCTTGGTGATGCTTTCAAGATATCAGAGGCACGCGACAATTATACTTCGTCAACTCTCACGTGACTTCACAGTTATCCCGCGAGATCTGCCGGTTAATGTAAACAAAATGTGCATTAAAATAGGCGCAGTTTTGATTGTGCCCATTTGATGTTCGAACAGATAATTGGTCTATATGACGTAACATTTTCTTGATTATCGTATTTAGTGTCATCATGAAGATTGCATCACTAAGAACTTGTTTTGTGCCCTTTGGTTTTCCATCTCCTGTCATCTATTTTTGCCAGATAAATATGAAATGTGATAGATTTGATGTGGTCTGGATCCACTTTGGGTAGTTCTAAATCTGTTTACTGCTATAGCATCCCTGATGTTGCTATCACTATTTCTTGCTCTTATAGCTATTATTGCATTGATCCACAAGTTTCTGAGTCCATTCAAATTAACAGACATACCTTTTTTGAAAATAGTTTTTCATCAGCATGTTGCTAAAAGTACGCCTTCCTTTTTGTTTAATGTTCTATAATGTATAAAATAAATGTAGGTTAAGATATATTTAGGTTTATTTTCTTCTTGATCGTACATCTTTGAAACGGTCGACACTGCAACTTTAATTCATTTTATGGTTTAATCCTTTGTAATAACGCTTTATGTAAACTCGGGGAAATAACGGAATTGCAGAAAAAGACCATTTCGTAGTGGTCTGGATACTGCCACGAAGACGACCGATATTCATTCAGTTGTCACTCAATTAACGACTTCCTGGACTAGTTCATACAGTCGAGGTGTTCCGAGAGGTTTTCGGCCACGCGACGCTTGCAGTCCGAACGCCTCCGATATTATACGAATTATCTGACCGTTCGGTAGGCGGATTTATACGCGAAGTTCCGAGGGGCGACACATGGCGCGTCTGTGGGGATCTATGCAGAAGCCGATAGACGGACTAATCCGATTGTCCGAAGCGAGCCATAGGGGGTGCACTGTTTTTAATTAAGATGGAAAGATAGTGCAATTATTGGCATAAGTATGTGATGAAAGAAAAACCAACCAATCTAGCCATCTGGTCAACTTTGGTCATTCAAGTAACGTTATCGTACAGTGATAGATGCTTATTCGGGACTATGTTCGTATTTGTATATGTGTTGTCTTTTCACTTCTAAATTGACTTCAGGGTTTTAAGTAAACTATGTGTTATTATTCCAAAGGACGGTAACTAATGAAGTGAGATTAACCTTCAAACGGAGTAGTGTATGTGTCATTAATCGAGTAATTAAATTTCAGTATGAAGATGAAATGGAATATAACCGACTTTGAGGTTTGTTTTCAAAATATGTACACAACAAACAAAAACACATGTATATTATTTATATTATCCGGATGTTAATATTCCTATGAACTATTTGCATGTGAAACACTTTTTTTCAGTTGCCTTATCCACTAGTTAACTAATTAACAATACAACACACCAAGACAACACTTTCTTCCACTTCTTCTTTGGCTATTGTGCCAACTTTGCTTTTCCTTTTTCTTCTATAGTAAACTGCCTTAGTGTCATTAATTGGACCTTATTCATTTGTGATAACTCTGTTTTAATTTGCCATCTGAAGTTTTACAAACGTCTATTGTTATAGTTTAATTGGCTTTTTGGTACAAAATAGACATGTTTTAAATGTTTAAAATAAATTCACACAACTGCAAGTATGTTCATAAAACACCTATACAATGTTTAGAAGATTTTCCTCTTACCAATCACACTCCAACCATTTAACATTTCTTATGGTGTCTCCAGCCTGAAAATCCACGTATAACTGCGGTGCCATAGGATTACATAACAGTTGATAAAGCTTACAATAGCAATATGAATGTTGTTTGAGGGTCGGTCGAATCATAATGGGCTATTCAGTGTGTGTCAGTTATGCCCAGGTTTGGTCAGAAAAAATGTAATAATTTTAAAGATGTGTTTCAAGATTTTATTGACTTATTAACTGAGCAGGGTTTATCCCAGGAAACGTACGTGTTTCCAGTCCTTATTTTTCCCTAAAATTCTTCTGTTTACCGTTTGTTTAATTTTCTTCTGTCATTCGCTGTTTCTTCTCTTTATTTGCAATATTCTGTGTAAATCATGCATCAAAAACAGGCGTGTGTAAAAACCTTCGGTAGTTACGTGCAATTATGTGTTTGGAAATGGTTCAACATTTTCTGTAAATTAGAAGTAATCTTAAAATAGTATTGTGCAGCATTTTTTATATTTATTCAAGATGGTAAGTTGTAAATCAGCGACATCGTATCTTGCTACAATTATGTGGTTCTACATTCATATGAAGTTGTTTTATCTTTAATCAAAACATACTAGCTATCTGAATTTCTCTTTTCTCGTGTCAGTCGCTTCAGTCACTTCAGTCGTTGTTCTGTTAGTTCCTTCAATCACTTCATTCGCTTCAGTCGCTTTAGTCACTCCAGTCACTCCAGTCGCTTCAGTCATTCCAGTCACTTCAGTCGCTTCAGTCACTTCAGTCGCTTCAGTCATTCCAGTCACTTCAGTCATTCCAGTCGCTTCAGTCATTCCAGTCACTTCAGTCATTCCAGTCACTTCAGTCATTCCAGTCACTCCAGTCGCTTTAGTCACTCCAGTCACTCCTGTCGCTTCAGTCATTCCAGTCACTTCAGTCGCTTCAGTCATTCCAGTCACTTCAGTTGCTTCAGTCATTCCAGTCACTTCAGTCATTCTAGTCGCTTCAGTCATTCCAGTCACTTCAGTCGCTTCAGTAATTCCAGTCACTTCAGTCACTTCAGTCATTCCAGTCACTCCAGTCGCTTCAGTCATTCCAGTCACTTCAGTCGCTTCAGTCATTCCAGTCACTTCAGTCGCTTCAGTCATTCAAGTCACTCAAGTCGCTTCAGTCATTCCAGTCACTTCAGTCGCTTCAGTCATTCCAGTCACTTCAGTTGCTTCAGTCATTCCAGTCACTTCAGTCGCTTCAGTCATTCCAGTCGCTTCAGTCATTCCAGTCACTTCAGTCGCTTCAGTCATTCCAGTCACTCCAGTCGCTTCAGTCATTCCAGTCACTTCAGTCGCTTCAGTCGCTTCAGTCATTCCAGTCACTTCAGTCGCATTCCAGACACTTCAGTCGCTTCAGTCATTCCAGTCACTTCAGTCGCTTCAGTCATTCCAGTCACTTCAGTCACTCCAGTCGCTTCAGTCACTCCAGTCACTTCAGTCATTCCAGTCGCTTCAGTCATTCCAGTCGCTTCAGTCATTCCAGTCACTTCAGTCGCTTCAGTCATTCCAGTCATTCCAGTCACTCCAGTCGCTTCAGTCATTCCAGTCACTTCAGTCGCTTCAGTCACTCCAGTCACTTCAGTCATTCCAGTCACTTCAGTCACTCCAGTCACTTCAGTCGCTTCATACGTTGGATAATATTTAGTCTGATTTGAAACATTAATTAATACTTAATCTTTTAATTACTTATGGAAAATAAAAACCGGAGCAGAAATCAAACTCTTTTATTATATTTTTCAATATTTATTATTAATCTACATACTTTGTTATTGGTTATAGTCAAGTTATTACGTCTCGAATATGAGTTCAGTGGATAATTCAATACGTGAAAATAGAAGTGGTCTCATGTATTCGTTGCTACCAAGATAACTCAGGACTATAATTTATAAAGCACAAGTTTACACCCTTCACTAGATAAAACCGTGTTTTTTCGATTGTTTACAAAATACCTTAGGGAACCACCGCAGCTATTTTCACTCAATGACTCAAAATGTCACATGACTTCCACTTTACAAATAAACAACAAAATGGCTTACACTAGTGATAGTCAGGGTAAGGTTTGTTCTGACAATGCACTAACAATCGTCACGTGACATTTCCAATACGCTTTGCAAATACCGCACGAAAATCTACAAATAGTATGAAAAGGATACTTAGCCTTAAAATGAAAACGTCTTGTGTAAAATAGTAATTTAATAACACAGATTATCTACTGTTGCCACATAAAAGCATTCAATAAATTTAATCGTAATATCCCTTTTTTAATATGATGAACATCAGGATTCTGCCTTTAAGGTTTACTTAAATATGGACGGTTATTAATGCTTTGTAATCATTGGATTTTTTAAAAATATTATTACTCCCACCAACAATGCATCTATTCCTACCAATTATAAGGCTGATGCGATGCTTTCCAGAAAGCAGTTATGGACATGTATTGCGCCAATTAGCTAGATGCGTTGTATTTCATTGCACAAATAACGTGCATGCCAGAGTATTTAAAACTTCTTTTTTTTCCCATTTCGGCCATCTGCCATGCATAATATTTTCGTAAACAGGATGTTTTCATCACATGCAAACGTTGTGGTGACATGTTGTTATATCATACAAAGAATAATCTAATCAATATGGACCACAATAACAGAAATGTTACCATTTCACAGAAGAATATGTTCCAATGGGCAAGAGCCATCTTACGTATTTAACCGAGGTGTTCCGAGAAAGTTGGCATATCATCAACATTGGCGTTGAAAACAATGAAACGAGTATGGAGTTAATTAAACATTTGATTACTGAACAGACATGCTGAGATTTTAACCCTTTAGCTCATGCTTATGCCGTTTTACGCCTTTGTAAAGCATTCCTAATTATTCCTTTTATCTTCAGCTGCATCTAGACAAGTAAGAGTATTTGTATATTAGTTTAATCTATGTTATATAATTCTATTTCAAAAATGCATGTGTCTAAAATTATTTAAAACTGTTTAGAAGAAAATCAACAAAATCAATGAGTTTTTAAAACCATGTACATTTACTATGAATTATTATTAGTTATTTAAATATCGACATTGCTTCCAATATGAGAAAAGAAACTGTGTTCATGTAGTTGTACACGTGTAGTATATTACAAGTACAGGTAGTTATACACGTGTAGTATATTACAAGTACAGGTAGTTATACACGTGTAGTATATTACAAGTACACGTAGTTATACACGTGTAGTATATTACAAGTACATGTAGTTATACACGTGTAGTATATTACAAGTACACGTAGTTATACACGTGTAGTATATTACAAGTACATGTAGTTGTACACGTGAAGTATATTACAAGTACAGGTAGTTATACACGTGTAGTATATTACAAGTACACGTAGTTATACACGTGTAGTATATTACAAGTACATGTAGTTGTACACGTGAAGTATATTACAAGTACAGGTAGTTATACACGTGTAGTATATTACAAGTACATGTAGTTATACACGTATAGTATATTACAAGTACATGTAGTTATACACGTGTAGTATATTACAAGTACACATAGTTATACACGTGTAGTATATTACAAGTACAGGTAGTTATACACGTGTAGTATATTACAAGTACAGGTAGTTATACACGTGTAGTATATTACAAGTACACGTAGTTATACACGTGAAGTATATTACAAGTACACGTAGTTATACACGTGTAGTATATTACAAGTACAGGTAGTTATACACGTGTAGTATATTACAAGTACAGGTAGTTATACACGTGTAGTATATTACAAGTACACGTAGTTATACACGTGAAGTATATTACAAGTACACGTAGTTATACACGTGTAGTATATTACAAGTACAGGTAGTTATACACGTGTAGTATATTACAAGTACAGGTAGTTATACACGTGTAGTATATTACAAGTACACGTAGTTATACACGTGAAGTATATTACAAGTACACGTAGTTATACACGTGTAGTATATTACAAGTACAGGTAGTTATACACGTGTAGTATATTACAAGTACACGTAGTTATACACGTGAAGTATATTACAAGTACACGTAGTTATACACGTGTAGTATATTACAAGTACATGTAGTTATACACGTGTAGTATATTACAAGTACACGTAGTTATACACGTGTAGTATATTACAAGTACATGTAGTTGTACACGTGAAGTATATTACAAGTACAGGTAGTTATACACGTGTAGTATATTACAAGTACATGTAGTTATACACGTATAGTATATTACAAGTACATGTAGTTATACACGTGTAGTATATTACAAGTACACATAGTTATACACGTGAAGTATATTACAAGTACATGTAGTTATACACGTGTTGTATATTACAAGTACACGTTGATATACACGTGTAGTATATTACAAGTACACGTAATTATACACGTGTAGTATATTACAAGTACACGTTGTTATACACGTGTAGTATATTACAAGTACATGTAGATACAAGTATTGTGAACAAAGGATTCACGCAGTGCTCATATAAAGAACATTAAGAGCCAATCGTATAGTAATCCGTTATTCAAAATGAAACTGTTTCCATCCTATACAAATCAACAGGCAACTTTGTATTAAATAAAAAAGGACACTAATCCTTTAACATTAATAGCCACTTTCTTCTGGTATCCACATGACTTAACTCTTCGTTTATGATTTGACGGACAATGAAATTAATGCGTATACCTTGATCCCATCTGAAAAAACAATTGTGGTCGTTAGTCAAGCGTCCCTGGTTCTTTGTGTTTCTTGTGTGTTTGTTTATCAATGGCATTCAGCCGGATACAGCTGTATTTTACTTTACACTTCTTAGTACTTGCCTTTATGTCTGTAGTGCGCTTTCTTGTACGCTGGCTATTCGTTTACAAAGCAACCGTCGTGTTTTTGTTGTTTGAGCGAACTAGGCTTCAGCGTCATAGACTTGACGCGACCAAAAATAATGTAATACAAAGGCACGATGGCTAGGGCATATTTCTACAGATACTTCCGATTTCAATGTATTTCGTGCTTTTTGTGTAGATGTTAATTGCCTTTTCCCCTCTCATTTGTAAGATTTCTTCTTTTTCTGACGGGACAAATAAAACACGTTTAACTACAAAAATATATATCTCTTTTATACCACAATCTCTAGATGCGTAATGCATTACACTTGGAATAATGCGATTAGTTAGAGATTTGCTAGACCTGTTTTCTTCATAAATATTGTTTAACTTTTCTAGAACTGATAATAAAGCCTTCAGAAGAAAGAAATCTAATGGCGAAATGATCAAATACATACTTCAGCTCAAGGCTGCTTAATTATTTTTCATTTCGCTCTCCTCTCTTCCCTATCAAGTTATCTATGTACCTACGTTCGACCCTTTCTCTACGACCTTTTCATGCACCGAATGTTTGTTAAACGTTTGTCTTCGAAACACTCCTAGTTGCGATCCCTTTTTAACACATCCATTCTGAAAATTTGCCCCCCACCCCTCCTGATTTTGTTTCAACCTCTGCATTCTTCTAACATAGCATCACGTACGAAAAGCACCCACGTAAAAATACCGTGAAGTCTTTATTAAGATACGTGGCTTGGTTCTGGTAAGCTCTACTGTGCCATCATAAACTTCAGCTTTTCTGGAGACAGGGAATTAAAGTGCTTGTCTTTGTGCAGATCTCAATATAAATTATTTCCTACAGAATGATGTTATAAATTAGGAGAGTGCAGATTTCAGGATGTGCTTAAAGTTGCATTTGAGCTTATTTTGATTCTGTGTAATCCTTAAATCAAGCTTTTCTAAATAAATAAATAAATTTATGCTGTTTGAGATGTACACTTTTTCCAGGCCCCTGATTGGTCAATTGTTATTTTAGATCTAACCAATCACTTTGAGTGTAATTTACAAAGGTCGCATATCTACTTGCGCATATCTAAAAGTTGAGTGATTTATATGGGCGATTTTACGTAACTTTAGTTTAAATGGTTTTTAAATGCAATGACGCTATTTTATTAAAGTATACTTCCAGTACCACAAACAACTTTTATGGCTAGTGGCAATATATATGCCAATATATATTTCATTAATCCGATTATCGTTTGCGACTAAGTCAAAATCTTGCTTATTGAAAGGAGTGTTCAGATCATCGAGAAGTACCTTTAGATACATACAGACAATTACTTTTTAAAAATAGATACCGGTGTATATAATTAAATGCACATTTTACAAGAAATCATCTTCATAAAACTTTTAATGACCCAGTAAACGCATAGAGACTGCATTTTGTTTTAATTTTCTGCATTGTTTTAATCAACTTCTTAATGTTTCCAGCCATTTGTGTTAAGTTATTTATTTAATATCACCGAACACATATTCCAATGTATTTCTACTTTAATTAAAAATAACAATTAAGTTTAATTTTTTGGTATGTAAACATTTGAATTATTAGTTTTTAAATAAGCTTTATTGAGAATTAATCTTTATTTTAAGCTGCAATACTGTTGGGCATCGATACGGTCTTTACAGTGATTTTACTTGATCTGTTTGTACTGTTCAGTCATTGCAGTTTCTAACTTTTAGCAAACTATTTGACTAATCATTGTATTTTCTTTTATCTGGGTTATTCACATATTTTATTGTGTTATTACTTTTTGAATTTTGACGTATTTTTCTTTTCTCAGTTTGTTTTGTTAATTTTGTTACTATTTAAAGCAGTAATATTCACTTGTAGTACATTGTTATATTGCAAGCCTGTATTTTGTTTCTTTTATAAGCAAGTCATTTTGAAATCATGGTATCTTGTCACTTTTATCTGGCTTTGTACATTCATAGTACTTTGTATTTCTATTTTTAGCTGGCTTTGTACATTCATTGTATTTTGTATTTCTACTTTTAGCTGGCTTTGTACATTCATAGTACTTTGTATTTCTATTTTTAGCTGGCTTTGTACATTCATTGTATTTTGTATTTCTATTTTTAGCTGGCTTTGTACATTCATTTTACTTTTTATTTCTATTTTAGCTGGCTTTGTACGTTCATTGTACTTTGTATTTCTATTTTTTGCTGGCTTTGTACATTCATTGTACTTTGTATTTCTATTTTTAGCTGAATGAGTTCACTCACGACCCGGTTATGGGCGAGTACCTGTGTATTGGGGACTATATCTGCCTATACTGTGAAGAAACCGAGGGATATGTCTACAGCGATCAGTCTAGGTAAGTTCTGTGATCAAACATAGAGCTATTAAATAATAGTAAACAATATTGTTTATACAATTAAGAGAAATAACAATATCTTTTTGTGTACTTTTCGAATGGAGAACAAAATAAATGATGAATGCCACAAGAGAAAATTAGTTTAATGTGATGATAATGTGGATTTTGAAAGAGGAAATTATTGTCTTGATGATGATAATGTTAAAGATGGATGCAAATGAAACAAGTGGTAACATTAACTAACAAACACTAATGCATACTAGTGCTCGAACAGAAATTAGATATACAAGTACACATTTTATCACAGTTTATCTGCAATTGACGTATTTATAAGTAGTAGAAATTATATTAACATTGTTATTTATTTTACCTCTTTTTGACTTCCAGCAGACATGATAGACACATGCAACTGCTGTAACAGTGTTTCACAAGACATAAATCAGATATATTTCATTCGTACTTTGATTTTGCTCCCCAAGACATATCAAATAACGCGATGCCTATCTCTGGCAATTTCTTAACTTTTGGGAGGATTTCCAATTAATTCTTATCGTCACGGAACTTAACACTACTAAGCGTCATTAATCCGTCGAACACGTGTCAAAATTTAGTTAAATGTTCCCTTGAAAAAAAACATACCTCGTTATGAGGTTATCTGGCAAGTTTGGAGTGTGTAGGTTATGAGTTTTCTGAATGGAGCCGTGACTTTCTTGGCTTTCGAAAAATGAGAATTCCCCTTGGCTTCCTTCATTTGTTGATTACTTATTACAAAATTGTTAGTTATTTATTTTTAGGTAACGATTTGTAGCAAACAACAAAACGTGTAGATTTATAACGAGCTGGCTAATCTATCTAGATCTTCATGTTTTGCCGTATCTAGACCAATTCCTGCGTACTGACTGGGTAACAAGTAAAAACTCGGTAAAAAGTTACCAAAATATGTCCGGTTTAGATGAGAAAGGTAAATAGCATATACCTGCAACGCACGAAATTGTTATATCTAGGCAAAAGTGTGTACGGTCTCAATGCGTCAGGTCTCACAAAGAGCTTCATAGCCGGGTTTTGTACTATCTGCTTTTGAATCTTAAGAAAACATTAAATTATTAAATTTGAATATTTGTGGTAGCCCATTACTTAGAAGATAAATTGTAACAATTATAAATATGATAAATATATATTATAATAAATATATAAAATATTAAGTATTTGAAAAACACCTACTATAATTGTTGTGTTAATAATATAGTGTATCACTTTTAATCAGACTGTTGCTTTACTGTTTTGAAAGTGGTACAAGTTGACGGCATAGCATGAATATTACCTATGTTTCAAGTTGCATAAAAACTCGTATTCATAAATAATGTCATTGAACCAACTTTTTCTTGCACGACCATAATGTACAAATGTAAGGTGCTTTACTTCTCGCTCATTGTCAAGTTTCACATTTAATTCCAACTTTTAAATTTGATTGACAACAGCTACACAAATACATGTATATACATATTGTTCACAATACTTTGTGACGTCATTCATGGGGTTTATTGTTAATCAAACAATACAGTGTATACATTCTTTTCCCGCCAGAACAAGTCAGTTTGCTGTTTTTGAGCATTCCAATCTAAACAATAGATGCAATAAACATGTCGTAATCTGAAAAAGTAAGCGTTCGTCGACTAGATTGACTGCACTCATACTATATAGCTTCCTCCCAGACAGACATAAACTGACCTAGTTCTTTGTCTTTGTTCATTGGGTTACAGACGGCATCGATAAATACATTTGATAGAATAGAAAAGATCTAAATATATGATCAATTACATAAAGATAAACAGTTTTGCTTATGAAAATGGAAAAAAATAAATTTTTTTTATACTTGTCTTATGAAAACAAAAGTTATGGTAATATTCATCATGAGTAGAATACAACATTATTGAAACATATTTATATAAATGTGTGTGTGTGAGTGCGTGCGTGCGTGTGTGTGTGTGTGCGCGCGCCCGCGCGCGTGCATGCCTATGTGTGTATAAAATATAGTGTTCACGTTCCTACAACAGTAAAAAAGCTGGGGTTCATAAAGCATCTGAGTTTGTTGTGTTTTTTTTTATTTAAAATAAGATTTTTTTTTATTTTAAAGATGGTATTCGACAGTTTACCGTATGCATGTTCCATGTTCTTCACAGTTTCGGGAAATTCAGGCCCGATTTCTACAACTTTTATTTTAATCTAAGTATATGCAATTTTGAGCACAGTTTATATTGTAAGACAGTACAAGTAGTAGAAAAATATCACTCAAAATATATTCTTTCCAATTCTATAAATAAGCACCGTTGTGATCTCTACTAAAAATAGATAACGACGTCATCGCGGACTGTGTGTTTTTCTTTCATTAAACGTAACTATCTCTGCAGGAAAGGAAATACCTGTTTGCAAAGGCGAGTAAGGATTTATGTTTCACTGTTCACACAAATCTAAGGCATCAGTGAACGGCATGTTGCAGGACCTTTTTTAGGTAAAAATGGCTTATGTAGTTATTTGATAAAACATATATTTGGTCCAAACTGTCGGATACCACCTTTAAAACTTGAACGATTTCCTTATTTATAACACAAATCCTTGCATTTCATTCATAAAACCATTTAATCTAAGAATTTCTTAGGATTTTTCCGAACATAAGATAATTTCTTAGTTTAAGTAGGGCAACATACCAAAGACTCTATACGAAATCGACCACATATCCATACGCTGATCTGTTTATATAGGATTATGTAATGCAAGTCAAGGTCTAAAATCCCAGTTGGGAAGGTATGCTGTGTTCTTAACTTATTTTTCTTACTGAAACATGATTCAAGGCATTAGCTATGTTTACATTGTATCTCTGAAAACTTGCGATATGACGTTAATAACGTAATTGTAGTAAATCTTTCGGTATTTGTCGGTTATTATCATGATTAACGACTTCTTATAAGAAAGGCGTGTTCTATGAGGATAAAAAGTAAACAGTTCACAAATCTGTGACCGACTTTCATGGCTTAGTGAATTCATTCGTTATTCCACTACTATTCTGTTGGTAATTTGGCATGTAGAGCATTTCTGTGTTAAGCTGTAATTACCGAAAGGAACGTAGAATTAGTTGTATTATCTCCTTTATAATTCTTTTTGGCAGCAGTGTTGTTTTAAGCTATGATTGATTATGTTCTACATTTGTCATTATATTTATCTTATTGATAACATTACCATCATCAGTTTATGTTTAGCAGAATATCTTTTTGATTTTTTATCATCATCATTATCTTCCCCCATCGTCTATATCATCTTCATCATAAACAACAATAATAAGCAACAGCAGAATCATATTTCTCTGCATCATCATCATCATCATCATCATCATCATCATTCTCCTTCCCTTTCCAACATCATCATCATCATTATCATCATCATCATCACAACCTTCTCCTCCTCCTCCTCCTCATCATCATCATCATCATCATTATCACAGCTTTCTTCCATCTCCTTATTATACAATATAATACAATTTTTATTGCATTAAACATACATATGTTTATAGCAATACAATATAAAACATCTCAGCACAATTGACAAGGATCATGTTCACAGGAGTAATGCTAATTTTTGCAGTGTGAGCCATGTACAATAATATGGTCTGATATACCTTCTACTTAGATTTGAATATTTTGGACAGATTAAGATAAAATTATTTTCTATTTGATTAAGGTGACAGCTTTTGACAATTTCTATTATCTCTTTGCATGTTTATTTGTCTTCCTGTTTCGATGGCTAAATTATGTGAAGATGTTCTTAGTTTATGTAATGCTATCCTATACTTGGGTTCTTTAATTATGTTCAGATATTTTTCAAAATCGATTTAACGTTTAAATAGGCAATACGTATTAAGTCAAGGAGAATAATTGATTTGTGTATACCACTTTTGATGATAAATATCAAGAATACGCTGTTTTATGAGTTGTAAATCGATTTGAGTTGTAACTGATTTTGCCATATAAATATTGATCCTGATTCATCTAATATTCTCTTGATATTCAGTTATTTCCATTATGTATAATATTATCTGATTTTAACATTCTATTATAATTTGCAAGTAAACAGTAGTATCATCATTATTAACCCCATCACCATCATCATGAGCTACAATTCAAAACTCTTTGTTTTTCAGCGCCACCAACAATGGTTTGTGTATCTATGCCAACCAAGATCGAAACCGTCCGACCAACATACCCAACCCACATGGTGAGTGCTGTTGTATTTTATCTTGCAGCCACACAATATGGTCATTTAAGTTAGGCGTCAATCTGTTTTGAAAGAGGGAGGGTCTGTGTTTTAGAGCTTTGTCCTAATTTACGTGTTACAATAAAATCAACTTCTTTACATTTAATGGCACCTTTTTATTAAGTATTTTCCCAGCCAAAAAGATAACTTTACTTCTGGGAATCTGGTAATGTTTTCGACTGCGCATGCGTGATGACTTGATGACCTCCTGTCGGTAATTGTCAATTAAGGTGTGGTTGGCTTAGATATAACGAAGTGTTGTAATTAAAAAGGTTAAATTTGATCAAATTAGATTAGAAACTTAGATCTTCCAACAGGCACGATTGCTTTGAAGATGTCATTTAATTATGACGTAATAATTACCCGATGAGAGAGATAGGATCGGTCGGTTATTAAACATGTTCGCAATCTTTGGCAAAATAATTTCCGCTTTATTAAAGACCGCAGGTAAAATATCTGCCAGACATGTCTTAATTGCGTGGTTAGTCAGTCATGAAAAAAGACGCAAACAATTTTGTGGGGGGAGTCAATAGTACCTAAGCTCAACCAACCATCTGTAATGATGTTGTTGTTTTTCTGCAAAAAAGTTATACATTCATGTAAAGCAGATAATTTGTTTGTCAAAGTCATCATTAAATAAGTTTATTAAACAACTCGAAAAATCGAAATCTATCGGATGGCATTTTTAAATTTGCAACAAGTACACTACTTCAGTAAAATTAAAACTGACCAAAAAGAGAAGGCGTGTCGACTTTTAATCGACTGTATTAACAAATGTATGCAATATTATAGAAGAATAATTAAGCACCAATGTGTTTGTACAATATAAGAGAATTTCATTTCACTTGAACAAGATAAATCATTTTGTTTTACGGCAACTGTCTTTTATACCTACTGGACGGCATATCGGACACTCATTTCGATGCATTTTAATTTCTACATCGTTGTTATTTGTCCACGATGTAACAACCAAGTTCATTACTAACGCCATCGCTTGTAATGAGTTCGTAATGCATTTTCTGTCCCGAGGGCTAATCGCGGTATCCTGGAAATTAAAATTTAACCCGCATTTGCTCGTGACAAAAGCAATATGGCGCCAATGTCGCACCGCTGTGCGTTACGATTATTCCATAATGCGCCGACTTCCAGGCTTACACACAACACAGAGACATCCTCAGATATGACACTGACACGGAATTTGTGACATGTGGAGACGTAAAGGTACAGACTACTTGCAGTTGGTCAAAATCAATGCTTATGATGCATTATCTGTACATGGTGGAAGCAAATACATCACAAGGTCCAATTGGAAGGCCAACGTATAGTTTAACTAGCAACTTAACGGAGATACGAACATGTCAATTTAAGGTGACTATAGAAATTAATCACGAAGACAAAACAATGTGCAGTGCAAAAAGTCGCTATGGCATGATCAATGTAATAAATATTGTAACCAACTGTTCCCCGCTCCCCGCAGTTGGGTATTTCAGAATCACTGACACACTGCTGGTTTTATTGTAGAATCTATCTAGCCACTGACAGATTCAGTCAAATGCAGAGAGCAATATTGCAGAAAACAGAAGTTCACTTTAAACAGTACAACATCTATTTCCGCTACTCCCAAAGGTGTTATCTCACTTTTTAACTGATACAAGCACCAATGAAGAACATGACTGCAGATAAACTTATTGTTTATAAATAAATTTAGGATTTCTGGATATTGACAAAAAGCATGGTTGGGACTTGAAGTGCGCAAACCTCTAACCACGAAGGCAGCAAGCTTGAGTGGATAGACAGCACCCTAACTCTCGTTGGTGGTATATGTCAACTATCGGGCAACAAAAACAGTTTTTCTCTAACACGATAAATGTTTGCTACGCGTACTATTGATATCACTGCGTACAGGACCAGTGTCGCATGAGAATACTGTATTTATATTAAGGCTGTTCCATTAATGTAACTTTCCGGTAAATAATTTTGACTCCAACTCATCATGTTGATATCAAATACCACCACCAGCGGCAACGGCAAAGTTTTCCTTTTCACTTTTTTAATATGATGTATTTTTATTCATTTACAAAACAACGTGTATTTTTCTCGACAGAGTATTATTCAGAAGTCAATGATAACATTAACGGCATGTAATCTTGCTGCTTCCATTAAAAACAAAATAAACACAAACACGCAAAAAATTAAATACGGTGTGAAATTCAGCTGGTAATTTAATGTCATTTACACCTCAAGCAAGTATACATTTTTCATGCGTTAGAACTTTTAGTAGAAATTGACATTGACTTCCCTAAACTTTCTGATTCAGCAGTCGAAATTAAATTGTGCAGTAATATAAACAAATTGTACGTTTTTCTGGAATATATAACACGCAGCGCTTTCTCGCTTCCTGGTTGTTTTGTACATGTGTTCAAACTGTGTGAATACTGTTAGGACACACATATACAATACAACCAGCAAGCAATGATGTATTCCTGTGTTGAAATATGTGGATGATCAGTAAAGTGAACAACGTTAGAAATAAGTATCATCGTGACGCCATGCTTATGATCAAAAACTGTGGCTAAAGAACCAACATCAGTCTTTTCACATATTACATTGTTCACGATAGCTAGTTCATGCAAATGTAGTATTTGAATATAATTCTGCCCCCTTTACAGTTGTAGTGTTTATTGAACTGTCGAAAATATTTGTTTTGTTTGTATTTGCAGTTGTGGTGTTTCAAGTATGTATTCAAAATCGCTACAAACTCAACAAGAAGTACAGAAAATGGCTGACCTCGCTGCAGGCGGAAGGGACAGATACAACAGTGGTGACAGGGCTTCTCTCGCAGTCTCAGGTAAATGTAAAGACGTCACAAATACAAGTGCGAACTAAAAGGAAGGTACAAATTCAACTGTTACGTGAGATTTTAATAACATGACTATTTATCGAAGTTTGTATGATAAAGTTTGTGAACGCTGATGTAAAATAACGTTATTGTAATATCGCAATACGGTTACTATTTGGTCGTTATCCTGTGCCGGACGGCTGATTTGCATCAATGTGTCAACAAGGTATCGACCATTGACAGCCGTCGTTGTCAATTGACAGTCGCAACCCGCAACTTTTTGAAGTATTTGGAAATACCGAAATTTTCATCAGTGAAAACTCAGAGCTCAGCTATTTAGCGGGTTGGCACACTTTTATCAACTTTAAATGCTAATATTTTGTCAGTCGCCTTTAATATGAAGATAGTACTCAAGAATACGATTCCTTGCATTTTAAAATAAGACATACTGTGTATTAATATATAACGCTGCCCAATCGGATGCTTTAAAATCGGTTCACAAACAAGTTGTTTTTATAGCTTTCAGTTTGCATATGTTGGTCAGGATTTAGTAAACTTCATTGTTAAATTGTATAAATTATAAAACGCATTACGGGTATAAATCCAACCATAATTAAGTACATGTACAAATTCATTTTGTTGACTGGTCAACCCATTCAAAGGAGCTATTAACTAAAATAATATTTTGTGTGTTGGGTTAAATACTGACAATAACTAATGTATCCTTAGTTTTATAAGATTACATAGCAAGTTTTTAATAAACCAGAAAGAAATATGATGCGTTGGTGAGCATTTTATTGATCTCTTTCTTCTGAAAATGAACTTTTATTAAACAAAAATACCAAAATGTTTGCGTCTTTCAATTTGAAGCTTCCACCTCATAGACAATAACATGTTCAAGTAAAATTATGTGTTATATACACTTCAATACATTAAAAATGTTACGCCCTGGGCTCGTTTATGAGCAGCAATAAAGTATCTAGAGTTACCAGAATTTCTACCAATGGGAGTTGCTCTGAGATTCATTCGGACCGACCTTGCGTCTGCGTCATTTGTTAAGTAGATCAAAAGTAAGGTTAGCCGAAAAAAAATATTTAAAACGCTGTAGTTGTCATATTTAAGAATGTAAAGTGCTTAACTGCCTTCATTTTTCTTCAGATAATATGACTAAGCATACGATGATGCAGACATATTTTTTATGGGAGAAAGATTCACTGATTTTCGGCCAACTCATAAAACGTTTGCCGTGGGCAACACTCCTTACCTAACTACTGAGAAACCGCAAACACCCCATTTTTAATTAAATGATAACGATTTTCATAAAGATGCACCGAGTTACGTGTGCAGCATTACAGTTTGCATGCTGTTTTTGGCGTTTTATCCGATACCTCAAATATTTCAAGTCACTTAGACCACTCAAAGAAAAAAATACAAATATTCTTCCCTGACACAACAGTCTCTCGTTTCCTGTTTCTACAGATTCACAACATTCTTCTATATCTCTTGGCTTGTACTTTTGTATATTTGGCGGATTGAGACCTTGCACTAGATCCAAAACCAATTTAGCCCGACTCAAAGGACTATATAAAGCACGTGCCTAGGGTAAAGTTTAAACCCTAAACACAAATTATTATCCATGCCACAACATTCCTAAGTTTCACAATTCATCAAATTTACATTCTTATAGATTGTCTCTAAGATGTGCTTTGGAAATTTTGTGTAGGTGGAGGGTATCGTTGCACCAAAGTGTAACATCATTTTGGCGAGAGGAAGACATATCTGGTTTAAACGTGCCTCAATATAAGTTGAAAAAATAAACAACTGTTGTAAAACACGTCGGAGAGACTGTCACAACTTATTTCGTTACGAATCGAAGATATCAGAACAATGAACATTGGGTAAATGCGGCTAGGCCAGAACCTTCCTGATCAGAATTGGCCGATGCATGTTATATTCGAGATTCATTTGTAGGAAATTTTGATAATAAGAACAAGTCATGTCATAAAAAAGCAGTAACGTCATTTGACAGAAAGATGCACATTTATTTTTTACACGAAAGAATCATCTAGTTTTAGTAGAACGCATATTAATTCACATAAGAAATCCATCTTTACCAACGTAAAAATGTAGTATTACAAAGCGATTATAGGGAACAAGATCCAACACAAGAACTGTCCGTAAACCTTGTGCTCCGTTTCTCAGTGTTGGATAGCAAAATGTAAGCTGTGGCTAACCTTAACATTCTAAAAGGGGCCATAACTGTAACACATATAATTTAAGGGTATATGTTAACATCGGTTTCGCTTTTGATAGTGAACAGGTATTCCAAGTTTGAAGTGAATATTTTTTACGGCCATTTAGATATGGACATTAAAAAAAATGTCAATTAAAGCAGACAATTCTTAAATTGAAAATGGGAGCTTTACTCTGCAATAATAATTATAACGGTACTATCTCCTTGAAAATTGGGTTGCTCTTTTGATAGAAAGCAGGTATTGTAAGATTAATGAGATATCATTTTGAGAAATGGACCTGAACAGAAAGGATGAACAACGCCGACGAGAGGGTCATGACAATAGTTCACTTTTCTTTCTTAGAATAGTGGTACTAGAAAAACTAATTATTTATCTGCATGGCATAGCAAAAAATAAAGACAGACAATATATCGAAGCTATACCAACCGTTAAATCTTACGTATAGAGCAGAAGAGAATTCCCAATGGCCTCACTTTTTAAGGGCTTAAAAAGGACACGAGTGGAGAGGTGCAGAACGGTATTTCGACAATGGTTTTAAGTCACCTTTCACTGTTTTCATGCTGTCTCACCGACCTAATCTTAGCGGATTTTAAAAATAGCAGTTTTTTTCTGTTTAAGAATCAATAAGAGACATTAATGAATAGTCTCCCCTGAATAATCCCTAAGATGCAAGTAGGTACCTTCATTTGTTTTACTTGTTTTTATGCTTGTGCTCTTTGGACTGTATGGTGACCTTTCGGCGTTTCATTAACAAACGCTTCCATTTTCTTTTATAAATAACATATTTCTATAAGTATTTCCATGGATTTTACGCTTATGTTTATGCAAAAGTAAGACATTTAACTGTTTGTAGTTGCGATATCTGCAAAGGAACAGGCGATAAAGTCCAATAATTCTAACTAAAAATGACATACATACTGTTTGGAATATTTGGGATATTAACTAAATAGGGAGACAATTTCCATTTCACCAATGTACCCCATTGCAATCTGTGCAATACATCATATGATGCCTGGATTGTAACCATCAGCAAAAATGATATTTTTTGTAAATAGGCCAGATATTGTTTGGAGCCTTTGAGTTTGTTTGTCTTACAACTCTTACTCAGAACATTCTCCTTAAAATGCATAATGGCTTATGACCAGTTGCATAATTGTCTTTATATTGTTATTAAATTGAAGCATAAAAATCATAACGTCGAAAGAAACTTTCAAAACGCCTTTCTGAAATGGTGGATTGTAAAAACTTGAACACTTTTCTACTAGAAATATCGTTTTGGCATTAAAATATTTAACTTTAATATTAACTAGTGTAAACCTACATTATGTGGACACACGAATATAATAAGGTGAATCACGAGGTGAATCGTTATTCAGGTATTGACAATGACTCAAAGCGCATGTTTCTTTTTAAACAATAAATAAATTGCCTCAGCGAAGACAAAGATGCCTTGTTTAACATGTATGTTCCCAAGATTTCAGCAATATCTTATTAATAAACAATTATAGATAAGTAGAAATGCCTGGTAGCAGACATTGTTAACCATGATATAAACACGTTATTTTTTTCTCTATTTTGTATATAGGCAGCCGCACATGCAGAGTTCAACGACAACGAATTGGAACAAAAACGTCAGCACGGTAAACGGGTCAGATATGGAGAAATTGTACAGGTAAGGCAACGTGGACATGCCATTTCCTTGTACAAATACCCTATCCTTTGTAGGGTAATAATTGCACGTATTGTAAACCCGAGATTGGTAATGTCGACTCAGGCAGCGCGGAATGTTCCAATTCTATTTACAAATATCATGCATTATATAAATATCACATCCCTTGGAGGGTGACTGCAACTATTGGCATTCCGAGGATGGTAATGTCTACCGAGGCTCCATCACCATGCCATGGGATATGGTATTTATTTTATTATGGTATTATAGAGAACAAACTCTGGACAATTCGAGTTCATTGTCTCAATTATAAGAGTATTGTTGTTTTTACAGAAATAAGACGCAATACTTCATTTTTATATTGTAAGCTTCACGCGATAGTGAAGAATGGGATATTGCGGATAGTCAAATGACTTGGATATGACAATATTACAATTTCACGTGATGTTGAATACATGCAGACAAATAGTAAGCAGTTTATTTTAAGCCGGGTACTTACATAGATATACAAAATGTGGGACTGTATTAAAGATAATACAAAAGCAAACAGGTCCGGCCTCGGTAACAAATAAACATAAGAAAAGCAGATACAAAGTGAAGAAAAGGCGTAGCATGATGATGGGACAGGGGACACATGCAAGCTTTCTGATGTACATACACACATGTCAGCAAATTGTGAACTGTTATTATGAGGTAAAGAGCTATAAGTTCATAAGCGATAGGAGAGTAGTTAGTTTAAGAGACAGCTTACGTTTGAAAGGTTTGATTGGAATGAATTCATATCTCTCAGTACATAACTATCATTTACAAACTACAGATACACGTTCTGTACGAATAAGATGAAATTATGTAATACAAAAATATATACACAATATAATCAAAATAATCGGTAAATAAGATATACCAACTCACAAGCACAATTTTATGAAAATATAGCGACAAATTCTAAGATTAAAAAATACACACAAAAATACCAAAAAAGAGAGCAAAAACAAATGACAACTAACAACTACTCTAGTCAGTAGTTATTTTGAAACCCAATGATAACCTGTTTATAAATGCAGATATCTCTACAATTTATAAAGCTTTTACATATTGTAAAGGGCAAGTACATTAGTTGTTATCTTATAACACTATAAAGTAAAGAGTCGTTATGTTGTAACTAATAGTATGCCAAATAGATTTAGACATTTGGACATTTTATGATTTGCAATCAATCAATATTCCAACTGATAATTAATCATATTAAATTGTCTTGTTATTTATTTTTTTAGTTTTATAATAATTCGATTTATGTACTAAACATAGCCTCGTGGTTAAGGGACTGAGGTGTTCGCTGTATAGCGGGTATTATTCCAAGTGCCACATCACGTGGTTCACCGAAACGAAACATGGGCCACGTTTTAGCACGCAAAGTAGTTAAAGATCCATACAGGCACTTACCTGCTTCAAATCCATACAGGCACTTACCTGCTTCAGATCTATACAGGCACTTACCTGCTTCAGATCCATACAGGCACTTACCTGCTTCAGACAGATACATACAGGCACTTATCTGCTTCAGATCCATACAGGCACTTACCTGCTTCAGATCCATGCAGGCACTTACCTGCTTCAGATCCATACAGGCACTTACCTGCTTCAGATCCATGCAGGCACTTACCTGCTTCAGATCCATACAGGCACTTACCTGCTTAATATCCATACAGGCACTTACCTGCTTCAAATTCATACAGGCACTTACCTTCTTCAGATCCATACAGGCACTTACCTGCTTCAGATCCATACAGGCACTTACCTGCTTCAAATCCATACAGGCACTTACCTGCTTCAGATCCATACAGGCACTTACCTGCTTCAGATCCATACAGGCACTTATCTGCTTCAGACAGATACATACAGGCACTTATCTGCTTCAGATCCATACAGGCACTTACCTGCTTCAGATCCATGCAGGCACTTACCTGCTTCAGATTCATACAGGCACTTACCTGCTTCAGATCCATGCAGGCACTTACCTGCTTCAGATCCATACAGGCACTTACCTGCTTAATATCCATACAGGCACTTACCTGCTTCAGATCCATACAGGCACTTACCTGCTTCAGATCCATACAGGCACTTACCTGCTTCAGATCCATACAGGCACTTGCCTGCTTCAGATACATACAGGCACTTACCTGCTTCATACCGTTACTAGACCTACACACCAGTACACGGCTGTTAGTTCAGGCTGACCCGTCACGTGGCTCAGTGATACTGAGTTGGGGTACGAATTGGGTGACTGGCAAGGATAACAAGGAGACGCTGTTAATATAATGTCTGTTTAGAATAGGTCAGCACTGTTTTTACACGTAGGTAATGGAATCCGCAAGACAAAAAAAAGCTTAACTATCAGACTGAATTTGCAGAAACGAAACAGGATAATTAGAACGTCATCCAAATTTACAGACAATTGACCTCTCGAGAACATGGCAATTACCTAATTAACGCTACCGTAATTTCGTATTACACTTCAAAGGCTGTTAATTGTGCAGATATGTTCAAAGTTGTCATCTCTAATCACCCGTCTAAATGTAAATTAGATGTTAATTATCTGAAATGTAAATATTTACTGCTCACGTAAACATACATTTTGGATATGTGGAAATAAAGCGTTTGATGTTTTAAGTGAAATAAATCAAATCTAATTATGCAACTAAAATCAAAAAGTTCTTTGCTGTTGTTTTTGCTTGTGCTTCCGTATTGAAGACCAGAAGGGAAATTGTTGCGTGATTTAAATTTTTCATTCATATTAAATATATATACTGCTGTCGGGTTGAAGTGCCAATTTTAGGTTTACCAATTATCAGTTTTGTTTTAACTGAAACATTGAAATGTAAACATATCTTTAGGTAAAATAAGATAAAGTAAGCTGGTTATCTTACAAATGGACAAGAACGTTTATACCAGCGACAATGTTCATCTGAAGTTTCCTTTAAGCCTATCCTTGTGAGCACGATATGCTAATAAAATACCTGTCATCTTGTAATTTGGTTAACGTTGCTTGACAGTAAACATATATCATCTTGAAACCTATATATTTGATGTTTTTAACTTGTGAATGATGTTTATAATTTAATAAATTTTAATTTACAAATCAAAACTTGATATGTTTATTCCGCATATTTCACGATTACATAATAAACTTATTTCAACACTACTTAATTGGCTAGGCCCTGTGCTTCTAATTATAATAAATTGTTATGACTTGATACTGTATTTAAAAACAGTTTGTTTATGCATTTTTCTGGATGTTTTCAATCAGGAGAGAAAAACAGGTTAATGACGATAACATAGGTTTAAATGTTGCTAAATATCAAATATTAAAATATGAAGAATTTATGTACAAATGCTAGAATTAATATTTCTCAGCGTCTTGTCACTTTCCCATTAACCTGTATGTGTCTGTGTCTAATACTGATATGTCTAAAACTAAATCGTGTCTCTCAAACCGACAGCGAGTGGAGCTATACCCCATAAGAACTGTATTATACGCTACCGAGTCTCTAGAAATATATGTACCTTTGCATGTAAATGAACGAAAATGGCAAATCTCGGTTTGGACTATAAACAAAATGTAGCATGTTATAGGTTAAAGGTCAAATCCTTATATATGTGGTAATTCTCAAAGGACCCATTTATAGTTTCCTATTAACATCACGTGACAATTCCGATAAAATCATTGGTATTGTACACGGTGAGTGTTTCCGAATATAGGGATAAATGCTTTATTATAAAGTTGCAAATAGACAAAATGATTAGAAAAGATGAACATCCGCTCAATTGTTATACAATGACCTTTGCTTATACAGAAGATTGTATTGTTTTCGATTTCAGTTGAAGCAAATGTTGACAGGAAAGTTCGTGCACATGAGCACAACTCAGACAAGCCAGATCGACAAGAACTATATGAAGGTAAGTGCAGTGCAAGACGTCAAATACAACGACACAAAGTTGTATGTTACAATGTATGAAATTCGTATATTGATTGGCTACACAAGAGTATGCAAAGAAATCAATTACTTCAGAGCCATAATATGATTAAACTTAAAACTTAATAAACCCATAATTAATGAAAGGCAATGTCTTATTGTTGTGTTTTAGTTGTTTTCCTTTCTATAATAAACTACTTTCCTCCGATATTTACAATTTGAGCGTTCCGTTTAGTTGTATATCAAAATAAGTTTGTAATATGAAATTATTAAAAAGAATAAAACTATAATATAAAAACTAGGTTATTCTGATTTAAAATCCAGATGGCTATGGTATAGTCGATCCCGGTTTGTTTGGGGGCATTTTAAAAACATTTGATGCAAACTTTAGCAATTTTTAATTAACAATTTTCTGTTGAACGAATATAAGTTTAAAACACGACAATAAACAAATAATACTGCATACAAATGTGTCTATGACTTGACTATGAACATGTTTAATTCATGACATTTACACCTGTTGATTTTGTGTGCTCCGTGAGACAGCTTTTCCAAAATGCAGAAGTCAAAACATATTGACTTATGCTCACATCTCGTTTGACGAACTTGGCATCTACGAATGAAAACTCAGTTTGATTTAAAAAAAGTTTTATTGTGGAACTTATTAGGTTACTGGAAGTTGTAATTGTCCAAGTTTAACATACTTGCTTCCTGTGTTCTGCCTTTGGTATGTGTGCTTGCACAAGCATACATTCTAAGTGTAAATCAAGGGATGAATTAATTTTTGAAAATGATTTTATTTGTTACGTTGAAGAATGAAAATAACAAAGTCTATTTTGAATGGCAAACCATTCTTCTCCAAGTTGATATATTTGAGGGGAAAACACAACATATTTGCTATTATTGCGTAGAAATTAATCACAAATTGAACAGAGATAAACTTTACAAATCAAGACAAAATACACTTTACTTCTAAAAGTCCCATAAAGAAGTCCATTTTCTATGTAGCGAATCAAACTGATGTCGGGATATGTTTTTTTACTGAGTCTGTGTCTTTTGTAAAAAAAATAATTAAAAAGATAATATAAACACTTCTTTTTTTCATTTTAACAATATATTTGCTGCACCCTATTGTTAATGGTCATAAGTAGGGAATCAAAGGATAAGTCGAACCAAAATCGTTAGTGATATCTTGTTAGTAAAGTTTTGATAAATAATTGGGTTTGTTCGTGTATCTTATTTTCATTTATTAAAATGCTTCCATAAGCGTATTTTCTGCTTAACCTTTATTTATAACGTATGTATATATCGCCAACTATCTTTTTGGCAAGCAGATCGTAACTTATCAATACTTTGTTTTATATTTATATTTGCTAATAAACTATTTAGGAAAGATCACACATTCTGGTAAATATGAAGAGTGAATTTGGCGGGCGAGATGCACTGCTATTTATCTTGAGGCGAGACAGAGCCGTATCTTTATGTAATAATGGAAGCACACTATATCTGCGGCCTTCGTCATGATACCACACCTTTCCTGTTTACTAATTAACGTCCAATGATTCAGTTAATTACCGCACAATTGTTGATAATGGCCCGCGACCTTGACTTCTCTTACGATGTAACGCAAACACCAGATGGCGATGATTTTTCGGTTTATTAACAACAGTAAACAATGGATAATAAGAACGTGCCTGTTTGTTTTTTGTTTACACTTTGCTTTCTCTTAATGTGTTCCAAAGACCTGATGAGCTTCGTTGGGTTTTAGTTAGAGGATTTCAGTCAAGTGAGGGTTAAGTGTATTTTGACTATCATACATATTGAGCTATGTAAGACAATGCATGACTTTTGTTTTCATAGCGATTCTTTAAAAGCTTTTAAGTATTAAGAATAAAAAATGGATCTTAATTTCTACTTTAAATTATTTGTTTTCTGTTTTTTCTGTCTTGAAATAATTAAGACAAACAAAAGATGTATATTACTTGCCATATTTTGGCGTTTTGGCGTTAACGTGAACATTTCATCAATAATCGGAGTCTGTGTGTCGTTATTGTTTCTTTTTATACTTTAAAATGATGCTTTATAATCTTTATTTTATTATGGATAAGAATATATTACTAAGTCCTCTGAGCATTGCAACATATACCAAAACTTGAAAAGGCAAATGACAAAAGTGTTCACGTGCAAGCCAAATGTAATGTAAAAGCGATGAGTCAGTTAACAAAAAGAGCAGACCCGACAGTTACCGCCTTGGAACTATAAGACAGCAATATAGACCAAAAGGTGTGTTAACAGAGATTTAACGGTTTTTGGCAAGCTTCCAACATTTAATTACCATCTTTAATTAAACACAACTGCATGTCGTATTATTATTTGTTATATTGTTCTTCTTGGCCTGCAATAAATTCGAAGGTTTGGTAATAGCAAAATTTTAAATGTAGAGGCGAATTCAATGTACCTGTTATTTGTCACGAATATAAGTTATTAATTTTTAATAACAAATCATCTATAACTTTCATACTACGCAAAATAACAAAACAAAAATACTCAGATCTGTTCTAGCGTCAAAACTTTAGGACAGTTGACACGATATTTGTTAGGTTCCATTGAAGAGCCTGCAATGCAAACTGGATGGGACGTTAATTAGTACTGGAACATTGTAAGCACTTATATTCAAAACACTGGTACCAATAATGTAGGCAAAATCTGACACGCTTCTGTTTACATTGTATTTATTGTTTATTCGTTATGTAACTATATATTTTATCAACATAGGTGTGGTTTGTAAATACAGAAAAAAATATCTATATCTATATTGACAAATAAATATTACATTTGTTTGCTTTTATATACGCCTTATTTTCTCTTAACACGTGTGTTAGATACAATCCTTCATGTTTACCTTGAACCTATTTGACTTATCTGTTTCTTTCTATCTGTAACGTTTTCTGTCATGATTATCATGAACTCATGCATGCTTGATGTGTTCCCTGATGTTCTCTGGATTGCTTTACCTTTTCCCGACCTTTACAAATACAGGAAATAGCACTAAATAAACAGATATATAGCATCAATGTTTCCTTAATTACCATGGATACAGATTCACCTTTGTGCAACCGTAATAAAACAGTTCAGAAAAGGCAGTTTCTGCAGTAAACGAGGTTGTTATCGTCATAAAATCGTTCAAAGGGCTCAGGGTTATAACATGTAATGGTATCAAAGATGTTTAGGATGTCGGAAGATCATGGTCATGTTAAGCTGTTTTCGCCGGGATAAATATATTAGTTTGATGTTGTTTTCAGATGTAAATCAAATGCTCGTAAAAGGTGTTGATACACATACGTACATAGTTTTATCACTATATAATATACTATCAAAATGAACAGGGTTTAATTCGATGCCATTTTGATTTACTTTTTTCTTAGCCTATTGCTTTTATTTTAATAGCTAAAGTAACATTTCAATTTGGTCACATCTAAATCATCTGATAAGAATCATGTCCTCAGCCATATCTATGTGCTCAATACGGTAAATATGAAAATTGTTAAACTTGTTTATGTATTATTTTTCAATTTATAAAACTAGCATAAACACAACTAAAATCAACACTTCATAATGGTTCCATATCTAATTTCAGGTTTCTTTGCACGACTTTAATGCCAAAAATGCCCAATTCCGAATTCTGCCTCGGTACAAGGTGAAGTCGGAGGGAGAAGTGGTAAGTATCAATAGTTTGAATGTCTATACGGGTTGACCATTAAAAAGGGTAATGTCGTAATTGCTATAGGCGTGAGTAAGAATTTATGTTCAATTTAGGCTTATTTGTCAACTATGGATTTTTGAAATTCTGATTAATTTGCTTCCAGAAAGGAGCATCAATATAGTGCTGTTTATATTTATTCAATGATGCTGATTCTAGTTCATTTACGAATGCTAAATTGAATTAATTGTTACCGCTTCATTCTAATTAAATGCTTACATTTATTACATTTTTAATAAGATTCTGTTAACACATTTTTGTAAATCCGTAAGAAAAGCAATTCAACTGCAGCTTATTAAACTCAATCTACAGTTAATTATCGATGCCAATGCCAGAATATAGAGAATGGTGAAAAACATTGTGTATAATATTTAGACACATCCCAGATTTGGAAATGGCAACGTGATAGTATGATTTGTCTGCCCATTCTAGGTCCAGCTATTTGACCAGATTGTCTTCGAAAGTGTTAAGTCACCGGGTCACTATTTCCATGCTAGCGAGCCGCACGAAATTGACTACAAATCATTCGGGTATTGTATTTTTTTATTATTCATAATCCATTATGCCATAGTAACATTCCGCAACGTAATATTATACATTTGAGATATTTATAAATTCACTATTAAACTTTCAAACTTTTTATTCAGGGGAGCCCCTGGCCGAGCGGTTAGAGTCACTGACTTGTAACTCCTTAGCCCCTGACCGCTTGGGTTCGAGTCCCATTTGGGGCGAGAACTTTCATGTGGGGAGGTTTTCCAGCTAGCCTGCTGTGCGCCGGTGGTTCTATCCAGACGTACGTCTGGGTCTTCCGCCACCAATAATAAGCTGGATGTCGCCAATATGACCATAATTGTGTCGATGCGATGTAACAAAACACAAACAAAACAAACTTTTTATTCACAGATACAAACTACCAGATAGTATGAGAGAGGGAGAGAAAGAAAGAGAATGATGGAAATAGAGGGAGAGATTATCGTATAAAATACAGATGGTTTTTGTTATAGGTCTGAGTTGAATCTTGGTGTCGAAAGATCCAGCTTTACATTGATTGGTTGTTACCGGCAGACACTTGAACAGGAAAGATTTGTCAGGGTATGTCAACGTGTAATTTAAATCTTGAATTTCATACGAAAAACATGAAAAATTAATTGCCCGTGACCCATTTCTTGACATATTATTAGTTTGGTCTTATTTTAATTTATATTATTATTGAAAATTATTGAAATTTGCAATGTATCCCGCATGTATACAATAAATGTTCATGCTCGCATACATTGCTAGTTGTAGATGGAACTACTTTATGGGCGAAGTGTTTTTATGTAGCAAATTTTACACGTGATTGTCAGATATCCGTCTTTCGTATAATTCTAACGACCAACTAATAATGGTGTTTTTTTAATTGTCTGTGAAGAAAATTCATAAAACTATATGGTCTAAGATTTTCCAACTTTCCTGTCTGATGTTACTAGGGAGGCTCTGTGATTCGGCTCTTTCACAAAGAGTTGGAAGCGTACCTGGTAGCAGAAGGTCTGTTTGATGACGGAGTTACCGAAAATGGTATGTTCGAGTTGTTGTGAATATGGATGAGTCAACATCTTATTGATAGGCATTGTCTTCGTAGTTACGTCAGTTCTCAGTTTTCAAAAATTTTAAAAGTAAAATACAATAGTGTGAAACAAAACATATTCAGCCAACCATTGTGTGTTTTTGTAGTATTTATTTACCTCAACTGTCGAAGAAAGATGCAATAAATGATATAAAATCAAAATAAAATTAAATTATGTAAAATTGAATAAATATCATGATATAAATGTTAGTATAATTTATTACTGTCATATTTTTGTACGAAAGTATTTATTAATTGGTGTGTAACCAAGGACTCATTTACTAGTGTTATTTGTTTTCAGTCCACTTCCGGATCCGGGTAATTGACCAACATCGGCCTAAGTCCCTGTCACCCTCGACATCCGGGATCACGTACTGGCAAATTGAAGCAGAACATAGCATTTTGGATGGTGCGTTAAATTCTGGATTTAATATTTAATTTTTATTCAAGACCACACTTGTTTTTTCCTGTTGTTTTCGGCGTACCTCTCTACACTCACTCTTGATGCGGAATACTACTGAATGCGGACGCAAGGCAAGCCGTGCATCCAAAAATTATTCATGCATCAATATACTGTTCTATGCAAGAAATGTAACAAGAAACCAACGACCTTAAAACACAATGAGAGCACAGGTCTGCCGCTACTATTTCAGGCTACGTCTTGTTTCGCAAGTATGCTACATAAGCAGCTTTAAGAACTCATCGGTGCTGACTAACAGTACTTAACCGTTTTCTGCTACCAATGTCCCACTTAAGTGATGTTGAGACTTAAAACTTTAATTTTGAAAGCAGATTCAACGATTCAACAAGTTGAAAATATCTACAAATCCCCCAAATCAAGATGCAATGGAATTTATAATGGAATCATTAGATTGTGGAATTAAAGACCATGCAATGCCTTTTAATTTAGATTTGCGAACGGGTGTGTAACACACACACACACACACACACACACACACACACACAACACACCACACACACACACACACCACACACAGAGCAGAATCAAGGTCAATCATATTTTGATGTATTTATTAAATGAAATATATCAATTATGTTTTCGGTTAATTAGATACATCAAATAAACTCATGCTACTTTTACCTTAATTATAGAGATTTGTTTACATCTCATTAAACACGCCAATTATATTAAACCATCAAATTTTCCATGACTGAATGTTATTCATATGGCAAAAATAACCATTAAATGTCTACTTCCGGTTGAGTCAATTCGGCCCTATGATATCCCGTACACTTGTACTATTTATACATTTTAACGACCACGCTTCAAAAAGAACATGCTGAGTTGAGTGGACACTTGTGGCTCTCTGTTTCACATCTGAACCGTATCCGTTAATTATGTTAAATCCCCAACTGCATTTGAGCGTGCACAATCTTGACAGTTTTATTGCCGCTACTGCGGGTGTTCCTGTCGGACCATAATGATTCTTACCGCTTGGGGGAAGTCTGACTGAGATACAAGATATACTCAGAGAATGAGTGCTTTTAATGAAATGGCAGATGCCTGGTGTAAAGCCGGTTATTTTTATGTTAAGCGATGGGTATCAACAGATTATTAGCCCTGTCAGATATATGCCTTAGCTTATCGTACAGTTCTTACCGGTAAATGCCATAACATGGCGACACAATCTCATTCAACAGCCAGTGTTTATATTGTCAGTAAACACTAATGTCATATTTTATTCAAACAGATGTGATAATTGTTTATTGTTTTGAAGTTAACATCCTCAAATCACACTGCATGCATGCTGTTTAATTGATCTATATATATCTTTAAACGAGTGTTTAAATTTTGAATTTAAACAAGTCAGCTTCATGTATTTTTTTTTTTCGTTCTTTTTTTTATAGGTGACGTATTACGATGGGAGCAACAGATTCGCTTGCGTCATATGCTGACGCGGCAATATTTGTGTATCGACTCACGCAGCGAGGTCTTATTGGTAACAGACCCCGCAGACCCAAGGACTGTGTTCCGGCTACACTCGGTTCTCAAGGTTAATTCATATATAATATATTTTACCCTTTGAACCCAAACACGCATATTGTAATACTCTGTTCCAAATTATTTGGGATGGAAAGGAAAACTGAACGGTGGGCTCCATTACAACTAAGAAAAAGAAAATAATACAACTTACACGTACTTAACATTTAAGATTTGAACTAGCAATAATCATATGGATGAAGATGCAGATTAAATGTAAAGTGACTAAATAACACTGGAACGAGACTTCACACAGAAGGACATACCATTACATATCCTTAATAAATTAACTAGAATTGAAAGTGCATGAATTTTTATCTATAAAATATACATAGTCAACGGCGTACTATTTGTATATGTTTATTTAAAAAAAAACTAAACATAAATAGTGGTTCATTTCACTAGTTGTGTCATTTATATCGTGGATACTTTTTATTCTACGTATATGAATGATAAATAGTGTAGCAGCACAATTAGTTGGCTGCATCTAACATAAAACGTAAGTATTACTGAATAAACAAGTGCACAGAAACGCGATAAAAATCTGTTCATGAACGCATTGAACTTTTTATATTCATCTGATTGATCAAGCAGGCCCGTAACATGTTCTCGCGGATTTTTAGTAATTTGCAAGAAACAACTTGTCGTACAAATGTTTGTTTTTTCACCACAGCACTACACACGTCTTGTTCTTTGCTTTAAATATAATATAAAGTGCCGAAAATAAATCAATTATGACATATGGAGAGTTTCTGAAAAATATTAGGGCTTTGGGGCTCTTTGCCAAACAGTTCTTTGTCCATACACGTAAATGTTTAGTAGATTGTTTAAATTTAAATGGAGAATTGAACTGTATTCGTAATTGGAACGGCGCATTCCAAGTTGCTATAGAAATAACTACGTGTGAATGCATATATATCACAGACGAATAACGTATTTGCATTATATAACTTTTATTTAATTAAAGTCATATTAAGATTAAAATTGAATTGTTAAGATTTAATGAATCATACATAAAGAAGATTCGGTGGGCTTTTGTTATCCTAACCTTATTTAAATGCATTTGTTTTCATCGGAACAACAAGCGTGTGACGTCAAGTCAAACAGATGAATTTTGAGTTTAACTGATCTGAAATAAGACTTTTATCTACTACTTATCTATTGACTGTATAATACACAAGTAAGAGGTTCGAAAGATCGTCCATCCTGATTAAAGTTCAGAAGTGAACACAGTTGTTTTGGTTATTTGAAAAACTCACTTCTCTGTCCTAGCAAATGTACGCCGCAAGTCTTCCCTGTCTTAGCTGTTGTTGTAGTCTTGTGTCAAAACCTTAATAATGTGTTAGTTCAAAGCATAGGTTTGCATAATGAACACTGAAACTAAATAATTTTACAACTATTTGACTATTATTTCCTGCTTGTAGGAGCAAGACGAGATACAGTACGAGAGCTACGCCAGGATCGAACATGTGCTGACGGGTTGCTGGTTGCACGCTCTTAAGGGTACACTATGATCTTAACTATAATAGTTTCTTATAGCCATAGGATATGTGGCTTTTTGATATACACAGTATTTTTGTTAAAAGGCTTGAGCCGCTTTGATGTTGTGATGTTTTGCAAGGACAAAATTTAGCCCCGAAGACATGCATCCGCAGGCATTCAGCCACTCTAAGCACTGCTGCAAACCGTCATAGTTTTCCATCATAAAACAAAACAAATCCAGCAAAAGAGACAAATGCTGTCGACAGATAACGCATAAATTAAACCAAATATTCGTCCTATAACAGTCGTGATATACATAAAGTGTACAACACGCAGACAAAATAAAGAAACGCCGACATCACATGTTTGTGATGTTTGTGCGTTGTCTGACTAAAGATGACGGGGTTTATATTCTTTATAGGATCTTATACCTCTTGGAAGAATCGCATTTGTTACTTTAAAGGTAGCGTTAATGCTCTAAATTGATTTACATGATACACTTATTGTCTCTGTTTTGATGTTGGTGTTTTACAACGTGTTCAGATGAAGACTACGAGAAGCAGGAGTTCCGAACTAACGACCAGGAAATGTCCATGTACGGGCTCCGGTGGGACGGGGCTGCAACTAGGAAGGTAGGGAACCACGCACATTACAACTCAGCTGTAAATTGCCTTCAATGGGGGATCACAAAAATGTTTAGACAAGAAGTTATTTGAGCGGTGCTTTTACATGTATTTGTTATTCGGCGATCAAATATATGCCAGAAAAGTAAAGTTTCACGAGCGCTTTGTTGTATAAATTTACATTGTATAAATTATTTTAATGTCGCCAACCATTGTGATTAACAAATTTTAAATGACTCCGCCTTGAAATAGATGACATCAATACTAAATTTAAACATTGTCAGTGCTTCCAATTAGCGATAACAAAATAATAAGATACACCGATGTGTTATTGTTGAGTTTATTGATTGATTGTTTTTTTAGGTATCTGCGAGCGGTGAGAGCATGTATGACGATGCCTACACTATTCAGATGGTGGAGAAACAGGATGTGGACAACTTCAACTTTGTGGCCGGCATGGTTCCTTTCCTCTTCCAGCTTATACAAGATGTATGTGGGGTTATATTGTGTTTGGGTGTTGTTATTTTCGCGCGGGCTTGTTGTTTGTCGAATGCTTGTTAAATAAAACAGAAAATTGAAAATGACATTTCAGTTTAAAATATGAAAGAAATAACAGATGATAATAAATTCTCCCGAATATGCTAAACGCTGTCGAGCGTGAAAGGTGCATCAGATTGTTGATAAATAAAACATCTATACAGGAATTGCCTAGAAGATTTCTCTTAAGAGGTTTTTTTCCTAAAATGGACCGTAACAATACACCATAAGGCATATTTTAAAATCATTTTTGCTGGGGGGAAAAGAAATTTAGTGTGTTATTAATAATATTTTAATCTTCGATGAATTAGCAAACTGTAAATTTTTTTATCAACTTATTTCAGTTCCAAACTGGCGTGCCTCTAACGGCAAAGCGAACACATGGCCATATTGCGGTATGTATCATTTATACACATTTGCCGAGGTCAGTTGGAAAAAAAACTGTACGGAAAAAAACTGTTCTTGGCGACGCAGACAATAATCATTTCATACTATACCATGTCATAATAACGTACTTTTATGTATATGGTCACTCAAGTCAAAATAATTTTTTGTTCTGTTCTTGTTTAGTTGTATCAGTTACTACAAGAATCGTGTTTATGTTGATTTTTTCACTTTATTTCCCATGTCCTGAGTGTAAAATGTTCTTATCGTCGGAATTGTCTCAAATGCAAATTGTCGTATAGACAAAATTTTCTTCTGGTGAAATAGGCTTTATGGAAGAAGCTGCTTTTCCTACAACTGTTAATCTAACACATCTATCCAAACTGATTATTTTATAAGTGCATATTAAAACCTAGAATGTTGTAGTAATCACGAGCAGTATCACATCACAAATAACCAGTCCTGATGATTGGTCAACCATTTATCACCTCTCTTTCGGTTTCAATGACTGAATAAGTAGCTGACAGTATAAACACCCTCTTGCAATAGTCGTTAACCGCTAGCAAGTTATATTTGTAACTTGTTCTTAATCCATACTTATCATCTGTCTAAATACATTTTGCTTCCAGATTAATATTCAACTTCGACAGATCGCTATAGAGGACAGATCTCTACTCTATATTTTGGTAGTATAGTTATCATAAATCTTGAACTTGTCATTGTATTTTCAGTAGAGATGTAAGCGAACGCTCGAACCTTCGAACTTTCGGATATATACCGAACGCTCGAATGTATTTTAGCATTCGAACGATTGGTAAACAAAATAAGAAAACTTAAAGAACTATTCCATTAAGCTATTCACGGCGACTGATAACGTAAAATAGCAAATGGTTATCCGTCCGCATACTGTACAATCCAGTAGGCGAGTAATATCATGGAACTAGTCTGGCAAAAACGAGCTTATTACATATGATAATGAGGACTAAACAGCCACCTTTCATACACCAATTAAACAAACATTTGTTTTATTGTTTTGTCGGCTTATACATCATTATTGATCTACTCTTGCGTATTATTCATACGAAAAGCAAATGTGCGGGCTGTTTGCAAGACAAAAAGTAATCGAAAGAATGCAATAAATTATATATGTGCTGCTAATTAGTGTGATTTCAATCAAAAGAAAATAAATACTGACATAAGTAAAGTCTAATAATGGTGGTATGCTTATTAATTAGTATTGACAGTTATAAATGCCAAGTTAAGAGCAAGGTGGGGGTAGGGATGAGAACAACGAGTGAAATGAGTTTCTTTCACACCCGTGGCCGGCTACATGATCTTGTGCCGGAGGATGGGGGAGGGGGTCTTATCTTGGGGACATGCTGTCTGTTCCTTGACAACAATATCCTCTCATATTAGCAGCCCTTGCGGGTGACACTCACACCTACCACCCGCACCTCAGCTACCAACAACCCTGGTCACTGTATACTAACCTGTGTCGGAGACATAATACCTGTGTCATGGGATGAAACCATACACACTTAGTGTCAGTAAAATATTACGCAAAATTATGATTGGGTAAATAAATTGGCAGGCCTTTTTGTCCAAATTATTCTCTAGAAGATGAATTGGAACCCTCGGTTCTTATTGTTTTAACCGTTCTCAAAAATTCTTTGCCATATTAAAAGTTTAAACATTTATTTCTATGTATAAAAGAAATAACACAGACATTTTACAAATTCGTATGGTTTCCCTTGTTTGTTTTAATTCTGACGAAACTAACGATACATTAATACTGGATATCGACAAATACCCTTTTGATAAATTGGCTCTCTCTGTCTGTCTGTCTGTCTGTCTGTCTGTCTCTCTCTCTCTTTCTCTCTCTCTCTTTCTCTCTCTCTCTCTCTCTTTCTCTCTCTCTCTCTCTCTCTCTCTGATTTTAGTGCTAAACCCGTTTGCGCTAATTCTTTACAATTAATCATAGTTTTACGTCAACCGTATCAGCTCAACTTTCTTTTAGGATCTATAAACTTGTTTCGACCGTTCGAACGTTCGGATAAAAAATATCCGAATATTCCAATGCTGCAATTGGTGAATTTTGCCATCCCTAATTTTCAGGCATTGAAAGAGCTGAAGGCCTTCATGACGGTAGCTGGACAGCCAGACAAAGACCGACAGAAACTGATGCGAAACCTTAGGGTATGCATATATATAAATGGTATAATTGTGTACGTTTGATATATTTAATAAAAGGTTGCGGTGTACTAACTAATGTTTAATTAAACGCGGTGGAATATAAGAAGAAAATGTGACAAAGTCCGATGAATACTGCAACATGTATTAAGATTTTGAGAAGGCACAAGGCAAAGGTATTAACATGCTAGTTAGTTGTAAAAGGTTGACGAGACATAATACATAGTAATGCAACCCCAAACAGTAATCACATTGGAACGGTCACTCGGGAAATATAGATCCATTTGAAGCAAATTGTGACAGTTTCATTTCAACTTAACATTTTGAATATCAATGTCTGAAATGAACACCGTATTAATCTTTACTGTGTTGTTTCTGTGTGTTGAGCATATTTAAATCAAGCTTTTTGTATACTTAAATAATCTAAGATACAAATTTACGTTAATAAATATCAAATATATAATAAGTTTAATTGTTAATTTGTGAATTTCAACTAATTATTGTCCATGATTTCTTACAACCAAGGTGATAGACCTCCTGGTGAAGCTACTGCAGTGCCCATTAAAAGACGGGGACGAGGAACCCCACATGATCACTATCTATAAGGAAGCGTACGATGTCCTACACGCATATATGATCGGCAAAAGTCGGAAGAATGCGCTTTACTTCGCCAAATATATCGACTTCTTTCAAACACAATTTACACAAAAGGTATGGTACTGATACTTGCCTTGAAAACAATGGTTGCTTTGCACGTCTTGCCATATCCTCAAGAGATCTTTTATCACAAATTAAAGTCGTTTTGTAATCTTGAACAATATTAACCTAGTGCTTCATTTATTTGAAAATCCGGTGGTGTAAACGGGTTTGAAAGTGCTTGGTGTCCCTGATCAGGAAGTGTACTATTTTTCACCGAGTCTCTTGTGAAAGATGTGAATTTTTGTCTTTGAATTATTATTATTAATAAAAAAAGTATTGTAATGCTTATACATAATTGTAGCATGATAATGGCTTCAACGTTTTATGTTACCGTTAGGGCGGTATCGGCCTGAATGTGGCCCAGATGATTGTGGAGCTAATTCGGGACAAGAGGAAGATAGTGGACAGAATCAACAAGAACCACCTTGACATTTACATCGGCTTGCTCCGGAGTCATCAGGTAGTTCTATTTATAGTAATAGTTTCAAAGTTTCCTTAGCGCTTAACTTAGTAGCATTAGCACTGAAAGTATAATACCAATGTGATTGAGGCGTTAATAGCACTATATATTGATAAGGTTTTACCTACAATTCTGTCCTTTCAGAAGAAATGAAAAAAATTATAAAAAGACATTTTTCTTTTGTATATTCATTTTTTTTTTATTGTATGGTCTTTGATTCGCCTTGTAAGTTCAGAAACAGCTCTGTTAGTATGCAAATAGTAGATTAGCATATAAATAAATTTTGTTATGTACGTGTAGTATAAACACAACTTTTCATATAATGCAAATATATCACTATTGACAAGAATAATGACTTTCGGTATTGTTACAGAACTTCCGGTTCCTTGATCTGCTGCAAGTGTTGTGTGTGTGTGACGGAGTGTCCATCCCCAATAACCAGACCTACATCACGGAGAAGTGGCTCAGGACCTACAAGGTATACACAACTGGTCTTTGTCGGGGTGCTTTGTTGGGTCTATTCATAAATCCAGAGAAGTTCTCTATCTTCTCACGAGTTTATGGTTATGGGAATAATCTTTACGCACTGCCTCAAACGAACTTCTGGTTCCACCATATCGGTCTCGTTGAGTTCCGAAGCTTGACTCCGCCTTTGTGAAGCGGACAAAAAAGGTTCCATATGATCGCTGTTGTCTCTCCTAGGAGTTCTAAATTCTATGCGGATTTCTGGGTCGACATCACCTTCGCCCTCACCTGTTTAATGTACTGGTGCTCAGGCGACCCTGTTCCTGTCCGTTCGACAATACTCTTTCTCGTCGTACTCTTTTCCACCAAGCATGCAATATTTGGGATTCACCGCTGATTTTATTTCATGAAGTTTGACAGGTTTTTGACTCTGCGATTCGTAATAATTGTAAACCGAACATAAAAGGATGTAGGTTGTCTACGGCGTGCGCCGGTATAGTTCTACCATAGTAATTTTATGAAATGTAGCACTCATGTATAAATAAAAAACATCAATATCTTTATTCTGGTTTGGAGCTTATAATATGAATATTTCTGTCATACCAAACAAGTATGTTTAATCAATATCTTATATATCTAAAATATTTGTTCAGTACGTGAATGCTATGTATGAGCAAAGCCATTGCACTCACTACAAGTCTGTGTTAGGGGGTAATAATTATAATTAATAATTATTTTCGTAAAAAACAAACACGAAACGATAACAAAGACTATTTCAGCAGTATTATTAACACTTTAAATACAACTAATCAAATGCATAAACATGAAAGTAAAATGAAAAACAATCGAACGACAAATTTCTTAGTCGAGACATTACATAAACAGAGGAGGAACCTCAACAGTTAAAAATTAAGTCTGTCATTTCGTTCAAATTTTGTTGATACTTTTGTAAAAACGCATGTTCTATATTCCAGGACTCCGTGTACATAGTGGATCGTGGACAGAACATCAACAAGAGGCCCAACATTGTCTATATCTCGACCAATAACACCAAATCATGGGTTCCGCTCCATGAATTTGTCAATGTATGAAATTTCAATTATCTTGAAATATTGACAGTTATTGTCATTATTATTCATGGACTAATAAATCTGTATGGCAACATTTTTGACATGTACCCCAACAGGTGCAGTGATCATAATGCATAACTGGTAATTCAGAACATAGTTTGGTTGTTTGTTTGTTGGCAATAATCGATCAAAATTCTGCTAACTGAACAATAAAAGAGTATCCTGAAATAAATAAAACATGGAATATGCTCATACAAGCCTCGTGTTTAAATGAAACACGCTTAGTTATACAGACCGAAAGTACAATTCTATTTCGATAATGCTTCTTTGGCACATAATCTTACTTTGGATAATAGGGCAAAAACCTATCTAGACCATGATGACCCACCATTTAACTCTTTATTTACTCACCCTAAACTGAGTACAAACGCATGAAAACATCAACTTATGTTTATTAAATCACCTTACTTTGTGTATCTTTCAGCCTGAGGGTGAAGGATTCAACGAGGACCAATATGATTTCTTGATTCATCAGCTTGAACTGTTTAAGGCACTAACATATGTGAGTAATACATCCAACAGACAAAATTAAAACATGAAAAAGGTCGAAATTTAAAGCAGGAACGGGTTTGACCGACCGTTAACTGCACACTTGATGAAAAAACAATACAGAATATAGCTTTTTTAACAGGCTGTAATAAACACCAAAGGTTAATGTGTTTTAGTTATATAAATTTAGTGACGAGGCCAGGCCTTATAAGAGATCGGTATTATTGTAGGAAGACATACCGGTCGACTCCCAAACTAGTATAGGATAGCAATTTCTGTAAATAAAGAGCTAATTGAAATAAAAAGAAGAGCTATCACCTGTATTCTTACTTATAAATCTTGTGATTTTGTATTTCTTGTTTCTGTAGGGCCGGAATGACTTTGCTATACACGTGATCACTCGAGAGTTCGGCTACCTTACATGGGAGGACGCCTTTCTGTGTATCACATCGGATCTTATGCCAGACTCAATCAGGGCCAAATACTGCGAACTCATCATAGGTGAGAACATTTGTCACCATATCCTAGGTGAAACTTTGGCTTAATCATCATATCTTAATTATAGGTGAGAATATTGGCTTAATCACTATCTCTTGAGTTTACATTTATATACAACTTTTGGTTTTTAGTTTAACAGTTAAACTATATTACTAGTACCCAACTGAAAGAAAAGCCAGCAGAAAGTTTTACAAGAAAAAAATAGAGCTTATTATCAAACACATTTTAAGGTACTATTTTGTTTATATGTGGCATTTTTAACATAGCAAACAGAACAATATATCATCTAAATTAAATTTAAGCTGATCCAAATTTTGATCAATTTCACATTTTTGACTTATGTCCACAGGTCATTCTAAAATTGTATAATATACAATGCACAGTCCAAATGTGGTGATATACCCACAATTCCAAGAATCAAATTGCTATTCACTGATAAATTTCAACACTGTTGTATTAAAACCACTGGTTTATATATTATTAACTTTATTGACCTGAAAGGTAAGTATGGTCTTATGGTCTAATGGAATATGTGGAATCAAAACTAATATAGTTTTAAAAGATTCCTAATTGTACTATTTGTCTCACCAGACATTTGACAAAAGCAATAAAAAAGACATCCAAAATATTATATCAAGTGGAAATGTGAACAACAGTGTACTAATCTGGATCGTCACAAAGTCATCTGGAAGCCTCTTGACTAACAACAAAGGTTAACAGTATCCTCGTACACCAATCTTACACTAACACGTGTGCTGTGTTTTGTTTTCCGCTTTTGAGCTTTGACCTGGTTAGGAAAAGTAACAAACAAACTGCAGTAGTGGATGGTGGCATTATACCGATTGCAGACCAGTTGATGTTTTGTTTTTTTCATTTCTAGGACTGTTTGTGGACGTTGGCAACAACTACTCGGTGCTTGACAATCCCAATATCTGCTTCGTATACGACTATGTTGGGTCCAAAGACTCAGAGAGGGAACAGAGTCAGTTTGTAAGTGAAACAAGAAATAGGGTCAATGACATTCATTTTTAGCTTTATGTTTCTTTTATTTGTTTGTAAAATTTATCAGGTTTGAATTTATTATTTTTATGTTCGTATTTTAGTCAAATTGTCCGAAGCTTTGAATTATAAAAAAATTGTTTTACGTTTGTTTGTTTAGATTTGTAACATAATGTAACTGACGCGGGTGTCAATGTTATACGCATCTAGTTTTATGTGGGTTTTGCTTTGTTGTTCTTTATGTTATCATTTGGTATCTATAACATTATTTTACTGGAAGATAGTGAGACTAATATTAACAGAAAGCATGCAAAATAAGATTCTATAAGTCATGACATTTATATTATTGTTTGATAACTTTTCTCCATTATAACTTATCTAATGTTTAACGTAAGTTTACTTTTTTCGGTTTGATGACTTTGTTTCATTTGATATATAACACACATAATAACAACAGTGTCAAACAATTTCTAAAACAATTTAATGATTTCAAATTGTTTGTCACGCTTGTTGGTAAATGATATGACGTAAATGATAAAGCGCAATATTTAAAAGCTAAAATGCTAAACAATTAACTCCCAATTATTAATTTTCTTATACTTCTTGCATGATAGTGTGAACAACTTTATACATCAGATAAATTACTTTTTTTTATAACTGTATTTTTCCATTTCAAACGCTTTTTATCAAACCTTCTTATTATTATATTAGAACATAGTTCTATTATTTATGCAATGGCAGAATAAAAATAATGTACAACGAAGTCTGTGGAAGATAACATGTTTAAGTCACTTAACAAGAAGATAAAGTTTATGAAATATTCTTAATGGCAAAAACCAAAGTTTAAAATTAGCTAGAATTGTTTAATATTAAAATATGAACCCACTTTGCTGTACTATAGTCTGCTAACATAAGATGGCTCCCGTCTGTGCTTCTCCTTTTGTGGGACGTTGTTTGTGCTTACTTGTGTTATTTTGCTCTTCCGTTTCATAATCTCTTACCTCCCTCAAGCAAGTATAAACTAGTTTAGAAATTTACACATTGTTTGATTTCATTGTCTTGTATCAGAATGCTAGTGCGTCAATTATGATTCGATGTAGGACTAATATCACACATAAATCAACCAATCCTTATATATAAGAGTATGCATTTAATATTCCAGATTTGAACGAGGTTTATTTATGCTATCAATATTTGAATAATTGTTTTGCATAGGGCACCTTATGATTGATTTTGCTTTAGAATTACACGTACTCTTCCTGTCTGAATAGCTTCTTTTTTCACTCACTGTTCTTTTGTGAATGTTTACTTACATTGTGTTTGTTTCTTTTTTCGTTTTCTTCAACCGGACAGAAATCTTCGAGTGCAGATGGATCTCAGGTATTTTTAATCTCGCATTTTTCTGTCCGGCTATTTTTTTTCCTTCTGCGTGTAATGTGCGTTGTTTAGTAGAATAAGTGTTTTCTTCAACCGGACAGAAATCTTCGAGTGCAGATGGATCTCAGGCATTTTTAATCTCGAATTTTTCTGTCCGGCTACTTTATTTCTTCTGCGTGTAATGTGCGTTGTTTAGTAGAATAAGCGTCTTCATCCACTGGACAGAAATCTGCGTGTGCCGATCGGTCTCAGGTATTTTTAATCACGCATTTTTCTGCCCGGATATTTTTTCTTCCGTATGTACTGTGCGTTGTTTAGCTGGATAAGCGTCTTCATCAACCGGACAGAAATCTTCGAGTGCCGATGTCAGGTATCTCGCACTTTTCTGTCCGGCTGTTTTTGTTTCTCTCTTCTGCATGTAATGTGCGTTATTGAATAAAATAAGACACAGTTCTGTGGTAATTCAGATGTATAATGCACAACAATTAATATTTGCCAATGTTTCGTTACGAAGTATAACGTTTATTTAAGATAAAGTATCACCGGTCGTACAGGTTGTTAATGATTTCTTTTACGGTACACTGTCATTGACTATTTACTTTCATATAAATGCGATCTTCGTGGTCAGAGTACGACAAAAAACATAAATATATTAGGACTTATTGATATATTTAATAAAATATTACAAATTTACAAAAAAAGATTTTATTGAACTTTCTATTTCAAATTACTATTATTATATTTTACCTTATGATTCAAAATGCGTTTTATTGTTTTATGTTTTTCAAGGAGAAATTTGCGATACATTTAACGTATGAACACATATTTTTTTTTGCGCCATAACTCAGCAATGATGCAACAAAAATAAAAAATTAAGAAGTTAAAAATCTTAAGATGAAAGTATTATAAACAGAATCATGCTTTTACTGTTTGGTTACACCTTTTTCGTATTGTATTTAAATAAAGTGTATGGGCCATATTCAGTGTGATTTTCGTAATACTTTTAATATATACCGTTCATTGATGTCGTAATACTAGTTTCTTTGTTGTTTGTTGTAGTGACGTTCTAATGTTACCTCCCCTTTTGGTTGATTTGTGTCCTGCTTGAAATTTTTATCTTAATATCTAATTTTAATATTTACCTTCACTGTGGCCTTTTTTAACAGTTTTTCTGTGTTCATTCCCGACATCATTGTTATAATATTTTAGGCACAAGAATTTTCGTCAATATAGCAACCATGCGGTTAGATACCATAGACCTGTTATTTTTCAAATCATTGTCCTGAATAGGGACAAGTAAATTATGCTTCAAACTATTTTTGCGGACATAAATACTGTTACAAGCCAATGAGGCGCCAAAAAGAAAATACAACAACACATTTTTGTCGTCGAAATTTTAAGCCAAAAGGTATCAAGTTACAACAATGTATATATTGTATAAGCAGAACATTATTTTATTAATCTAAAATAAAGTTTAAGCTGATCCAAGTCCCTATGAAATACCACTTACTAAAGTAGTATAAATATTCGTTTAAAATCCATTGTTATATATATAGGCCAAAGATGTTGATATTATTTTTAAATCCTAAATGCAACACACTAATAGCAATCTTAAGATAGATTACGATTTTACCATTCAGGTCTTGATTGTTTATATAATCCAATGGGATTATGTGAAATTAACCTTATTTATGCCGGTAAAAATTTTCAGAATTTAAAAGGTAATAATAAAATATAAATTTCCAAGAATATAGTAGGAGAAATTCGACAAAACAGTTAACAAGGTGATGCAGAACAGTATATCAAGTAGAAATGTGAACAATAATTGTCTTTAACTAGACCGTCACAATAGTGTCCGTCTGGAACGGCCTCGACTTTGTTAAGAGACAGTTATACATTTTTGTCTAGAACAAATCACCTGGCTTGGCGACAGGAAAACCTTGTCAAGACATACTTCACCTGGTTTTCATTTTCGGATAGTAACTGATGGTGATAACCAAATCGTGAAATAAACAAAACCATGCCACCCCGTAACTGCGCGTTTATTAAAGCGAAGTTACTGTGCGTTTATCAAAGCAATGTATTGTGTTTATATTTACATTTCTTGTGTATTCATTTATAATTTATAATAACATGTACATACATAGTACATATGGGCATGAATTCCATCTTTGGACGTTCTCATATGTTGTTAGCATCGATTTTGTTGGTATTTTTTGCGTCAAACGACTTATTTCCCTATGATATTTTTCTGAAGTAATCCTATAGTCATTTTTGCAGTTTTGTTTTGTTCATCGATAGAACTAACTGTGTGTCCATCGGGCCTATCGGTAAGGGTCACCCAGTTCTAAAGTTCAGCTCATACAGGTGCATGAGTTAAAAACTTTTATGATGAAAGCTCTTCCAGCCGGTCTGAGGTGTGCCGGTTGTAATATACATGCAATTGTTTATGTTATCCTCCACTACTTACTGGTTGTCCACTCTATATGGACCGTAAATGTGACAATGTTGTGAATGACTACACCGAAGAAGAGCAGTGACAACAGTGTTTTTTTCAATCCCTAGGTTGTAAAGGACCTGGTTACTATATTCCCTGTGCTGAGAGATTGGCTGGCAGAATTCCTCAACAATAACTGCATCATGACGGCTTCTGACATCGGCCATAACCTTCTCATTGAACAGGTCAGACAAATGTTATTGTATAGTTTTGAGCTCTGAATTTTTATACGGAAGGTTATGACAATTTGACAAATTTCTCCTGGTCATTTTGTGTCGCAATGGTTTCTACAAAAGCACGATGTTTGTAATGCCTGTATGACATATATGGTAGCTAAGAGCAGAAATTTTTACACGGTCTTTACCTCTACTTAGTAAATAATCTTCATGCCAATCAACACGTAGTGTCTGTGCAAAAACCATTTACTCAAAAACCAATTATTTGCTATCACTTTGATTGCAAAATGCATTTAAGGTTGTACGCAACAATCTCTACTTACAAGCTTCGAAAAGATTTAAGGTTTTAGCTGTCAGTAATAGGTTAAAGCAAAACTTTTTTTTTGAAAAATACAGATTTTAGAGCAAAATATTAAGTCTAACAAAGGCAGTCTTTATCATCATTATATGTATGTGTGTGTGTTTGCAGGTATTGCGACTGCTGCAGTACCTAGTCAAGTTTGGTTACTATAGCGACATCGATGACGTCAGACACTTGTTGACGCCTCTTCTCAGTCTCCTTGACGGCCGCCATGACGTGCCCTTCCCCAAAGATAAGGGCAAAGGTATAACTGTCTAGTAAATTGTATATTTTATTTTTTTTACTTTATTCGAAGATGTTCATCTATATATTAAATTTCGACTTTATGTGAGTTGCCTCCAGAATCACAAAGCTAACTATGGGTATAAATGTCATATAAAATAGATAATGTCACTTTTACTGCTAACGTTTTCTTAACGTGTGCTCCAATGTCTCTGGGTGTTTTAGGAGGTCAATAGTACCGGTATTTACAGGTACCAGTAAATCCACACCTGTTTATTTCCCTTGTCAAGGCTGATCATCAGTCACCATGAGCTACGAACGGCCCTGTCAACTGTTATTGTATTCATAAAGACACGTAGAGGTGCGAAATAGTTAATTATGTCGCATTCTGGTGTATCGCGCGATCTTGTCACCTTGGACTTCTAATCAGTTCGCAGTCGGTTTTCATCAGTTTCTTAAGGACAAGAATATGAGCAAAGTTTTGGCAATAAAGTTCGGCCGTTTTGTGATGACTGACACATAATGTTGTGTTCATTACGTTATTATTAATTGTGTGCAATTTTAGATTTAAAGATAAATGTATATGAATATTAAAGACAACAAACTTTCCAAGCAAGTCGTACAGACGTTGGAAGCGATCAACCTAGACTCTTCTCCAAAATGCAGAATGTTTTAGGTAGTAGTTAATTTGATTCATTCTCGTTCAACACAAACTTTGCGGACAAAAGGTATGACCTAGTGATACTTAAGTATTTTATCAAATAAGATCGATTAGCTTCTTTGTCAATTTGTAAATATAAAGAAATCGACAGACACTCGAGTAATGCACCTGATGCCAATGGGGTCGTATTTTTTCTGCAAACCAGATTAATAAAATGTTTATATTACGTCAATGAATAAGACCTTTTTTCAGGTAATCAACGTAAAAACTCTAAATTTTACACTTTCTTTGTCTCTATATATAAAAACTTCATGAATATATAAACACGGTTGTTTCATTTAAGTCATTTGTTGTAACAGCTTACTGAGAGTCTACATGTAAAGCTCCAGTATAAAACTTGAATAAAATGCTTTTGAAAAATGAAAATACGTAGGTGATTACCACCGAATGCATTAAATCATCGGTTGTAACGTACTATTAGCATATTAATTAGTTTTCAAGTAAATAATAAATGTGTTTTCAGGTAAATAATAATTGGTTATAATTTGTTAATTGAAGGCTTCGTGACGTTTAATTAAACTAAGTGAAAAAGTTAACTTAAAGCTGGACAAAGAATGGCGTGATTAAGGTCTGTAGATCATTTAATAGGTAAAATAAAAAGAAACACACATTTAGCAACTAACCAATTATAACCAATTATTATTTAACTGAAAACTACTAACACATTTATTATTTACTTGAAAACTAATTAATATGGTAATAGTACATTTCACAATATAGTGCCTGCGTTTATTGCTGTTTGTAATAGGTAAATAATGCTTTCACTAACAATCCCCCCAAAATATTGGACGTAAGTCAATTTTAAACACTGATAGGTACAAATGGAATTGATCTCATTAATTGGTTACCTATTGGTAACAGACTAGACTGGTTTAAACAATCTTTAATAAGACAATCTGTTTTGAAAATATCCCCAAACCACTGTTTGTCATGCACAGTGGGACAGGTGGCGATTTGTTGCTGCTGGAATTGTTTCATGTTTTTGCTCTTAGTATAGTGTTGAATGGGAGACTTTTCGTAAGGTAAATAAAGCCGGTCTTTTACTATTACTACTTATGTCAATTACTCAATTGGAATTTACAACACAGATCATTGAACAATTTCATGGTAAAGTAAGACAACCTCTTGATTTTATGCCACTTTGAATTGATACGAATTGAAGAATATGCTTCGACTTTTCGTCGCTATCTGTGTAATACATGTATTTTATTATAATATAAGATTAAAAGTTTATGAATATTCCCTCTTGCATTTTAACCATATAGAAATAAAATAGTAAAACTTAAATATTTTATAATACTTAAACCCATACTCAGTACTTTATCTTGAAGTTTGCTGTCTGTTTCGTTTACTCTTTTACTCCTGAGATTAGAAACAATGTTGGCAGCATTACTAGCTGTTGGTTTGTGGTTTGTCGTTGCTCTTTTTTATGCGCAAGTATATGTGTCTGTCGTTCAAAATTAGTTATCGTTCATACAGGTCTCAATAATTGTTTTATTTAGGTTACACAAAAGAGGCCAGCAAGGCAGTTCAAAAATATCGTGAGACCGGGAGATATGAACAAAGTCGTGAAACAGAGGCAGTAGTCAAGGCTAAATACCAGTAAGTGTTGACATTTAGGCCTATGTAATTAAAGGATAATATTGAATATATAAAGATATAATAACTTTTTTGTAATTGGACTCAAACTCTTGAATATCTATCAAAGGTTTTAAGATGTTGTATTTTTTACATTAATAAATAAATTAAAAATAACAAGTAAACTCAACTTTCATTTGATGTTATTTTTTTTCAATTAATTAAACTGTTATATTTCAACTTCCTTATTAAAGATTTTAAATATCGGTCTCTGGTTGTGGTTACCAAATTTTAAGAAAAAAAGTTACTTTTTCAGGGCAATGCAGGTTTTAGATTTACTTCTGACATTTCAAAGAAACATCCGTCTGAAGGTGTGTATTTTCTTTTTTTGTTTGCTTTTACGTTGAGAATTTTTGTGGCAATGCGAAAAACGTCCTTCGTAGTTGTTTTGTTCCATCATTTCAGTAATATAGGTTGTACATTAACCATTGCGCTTTGTTCGTGTAAAGAAAAATAATACACTATTTTTTATTTAACATTTATGTCAGTCGCATTCTTACTGCTAATTAAACTTAAAAAATCTTTTTGTTCGAATGTGTTTTCAACCAAAAGTTTACTAAACATTTACGTAACCTTATAGTTTTTTATAATTTCTTACTTCTTTACATCAACACGTATAAAGTAAATGAAAAAGTTATTTGTATAACTTTCGGCAGACATTTGTGGAGAAATTCAAGAGCGCTGAACAAGGAGCTGTGAAGAAAAAGAATCAGACGGCGATGGAACCACTACTGTATGAGACGTTCAACCCTCAGGACGTTACCAAGTAAGTGGGTGTGATTAAGATTGTACTTTGGCTGTGATCAAGGTTATACAGTGGTTGGGATCACTGTTATACAAGTGGATGGGATCAATGTTATACAGTGGGTGGAAACAAGATTATACAGTCGGTATCAAGGTTATACAGTGGATGGCATATAAGTGACATGTAGGTCGGATTTTCTAGAATAGGGTCAAAGTTATAAAGTGAGTGTTAGAGATCTGGGTTGCCAAGTGGGAGGAATCGGGGTTGTCAAGTTGGTGGGATTAAGGTTGTTTAGTGGTTGGGATCAAGGTATGAACAGGGTGACAAGAGGATGGAATTGTGTTTGTCGAGTGATGGGATCAGAGTTATGAACATATATATATATAAATATATTTTTTCTGTGTTTTTCTGCGGGATTGTTTCTTGTTTTTCCAGACAGAAGAGTAGCATTTTATTAGTCGTTTTGGCTTTCGTGATGTAAACATGTTTTATATAATTCTGCATTTTACAGTAATTTTTTTTGTACTTCAAGTGGACCATACCGATATAAACTTTTGATGATTTTCACTCTGTCACTAAACATTATTTAATAGAACATTATATATCTACCTTTTGTTTCATTTTGTCTTGCTGGAGACTGGAGCTGCAACTCTGTATTATCTTAGTAAATACAATAAAACAGTGATTGGTTTGTAAAAGATTAATCTTAGGAGCGTTGTATATCTCTTCTCTGGTCATTTTTGTCTTCTTTTGATTCACATTTATTTTTTTTATTTACAATCATCAATTTTTGTGTAGTTCTTCTAATCGAAATAAAACCTCTCCCTTTCTTCAAAACACAACATGGACATTATTGTTCAATGACGTCACAACTTTCGTCAAAGAAAACGTCAGCGCTTGGACATTTTTTATTTTAAGTTGATTGGGTTTTTTTTCATTGCTTGCATTTGAGAAACCCATCAGGAAGTGCGAGGTTAGTGCTCTGATAAACCGGTTTATGTACCTGAGTCGGTCTATATTGCCGACCGTTCCAGACGGTAATTGTCTGGTTTACTCTATTTGCTAAGATTTGTTCTTTTACATTTGGCTTGCATGTGAATACCTTTGTGCTGTGCCTTTTCACATTTTGGTATGTGTTGCAATGCTTATAGAATATATATCCTTATTCGAACCCCTATGATGTTACAACGTGAGTAAGTGATTGGCGAAATTAAACAAAAAAGTGTATACGGTGATATTCTTTGAATGTAAAAAGCAATTGTAAATAAGGTTACCAGTGTAGTAACTTTGCTTGTCTGACTATTTTGTTTAATTATTGAGCATTCTATTCGTTTGTATGGGTTGTTACAATTTGCTTACTACTGTGCTAGTCAATTTTAGACAAAATATATCTATTAACTTCAGGAAAGCCATGAAAAAGCAGAAAGTCTTTTTACGGGAGCTCAAGGAAATGTTCTATGCTTCCGCCATCTTTGACATTGACACGACAACGACGGTTTTGATGGTATGTAAACCCATATTGATTGTTAAAGGGCTTAATGTGTTGTTAATAGTCTATGAATGATTTTTCTAGCCTGCTCCATTATAGCATTACATTGCGATTAACGGTTTTATTGTCTTACTATCTATATTATATAATTATTTCAAATAGATTAAATTAATTGTAGATTAAATGTTCACGAAGTATAATAATAACAATTTTCTACAAAGTGTCATTTCTGTTCGTGTATTTGTTGCAGGATCTGTCGGAGTATCGGTACGACATGATGATCACAAAGTCCTTGGACATCTTAAACAAACTCTTCTCATCACAGAGTGACATGTTCAGACTTGCATTAGAAGCTCAAGTAAGAAAATAGCACTCAGCCAATATTTAGAAAGGTCGTAGTAGTTGTTGTTGTAAATCTAGAGAGGCATTTCTTCATTAGTCCTTTACCTTCCCTTATCTCTACGCGTATTTTAAAACGCTTTTATAAATATCTGTTTATAAGTTTATTTTTATTTTAAGATACGTCTCTCCAGTCTTTTTATTTGCTTTTAAAACGCATATTTACATTGACTCTTTGATAGATTTATATTATATTTGTATATTTTATTATATTTTTAAAAGATTCTGCTGTCCCAAGATTCTGCAAGGGTTCACCGTGAGGTCCAACGAAGTCTACCCGTGTTGCGGCGTCTGGCGAAGCAAAAGTTGAACGATCAGCAGGTGTTGCTGATGAGCGAGATACTAGATGAATTGGCAGAGTATGTAAATGCAATGTTGAACATTGCGCTTGAAGTGTTAGTGCTAGTATATTGCGGTTGTGTTCATATATTGTTGAAGTTAAACTCACAAGCCAATTTGGGCCAAAAGTGAGCCATTTCATGGAGAACAAATGCGCATTTATCTCTATACGTTACTTATTTTATTCATGTATCAATTTAATACTACCAAAGAGTTAAATATATTTAGCCCTTTCTGATACCACGTTTTCATTTTTTATATATATCTCGTTTTATAATGAAGAGCTTTGTGAAGTTATGTAACAAAACGTAGTTTGAAAATGGCTAATGTCACCTTATGTTTCAGATTCTGTCACCTGCCGAAGAACCCACATGAGCCCCACTTTATGAACCAGAACATCATGATAAGCCACGGTAAGCTGTCGTAAAACTGTTTCTTTTCTTAAAAATATCTAATAATTGTTGATTTTTATTTTATAATGAATTCCTGTTTACAATTGTTTTATTTAATCGAGAATCAAAAAATGAGAATGTTAATCCTTTGGAGTATAAGCTTTGCTGATATAATAGTTGATGAAATATGATACCTTTGCAAAGAGATTACACATAATTTCAAGTATGTTTTTAATTTTACCTAAACATTCATCAACTAATATGTTAATCACAGCTGTTTAAGGGTTGTTAAATAAATGATTGTTAAATGAATAAAATCTAAAATATGTTGTCAGTTTTTGCAATACTTGTTAATATAACTGAAACAAATATTTCTTTTCCCTTTTAGGAATCCTTGATATTGTTTTGGATTTGTTGTCTCAGGATATTGACGCTAAACTGATGGTAGGTTGAAATGTAAAAAGTGTTGCTATTAATTAATTGGTTAAATTGGTTGAGTCATGCTGTTTAATTGCTGGCCTTAATAACACAACAGAAACTTACTTCATTTATATACCCACCTGAATTTATTTTTTATCTCTCTGCTTTTAAATAATTAACAATTCATCTTTGATATAAGGAAAGACAATGGGGTTTCCTATAATATTTTATATTATTATATTATATCATATTATTTATATTTTTAAATTTTTAACATATTAGGGCAAAATTAAAGATGAAATTCTAAAAAAACCCACTTGAATCTTAAATAAAATACTTACCTTTCAAAAACAGCTAAAATGAGACCATAATATATTGAAAATGTATTATTTTTATATAAAAATGACATAAGTTGTACGGTAAGTAGAGTTCTAGTGTATCAGAAGGCATCGAGTAGGAATCGAAGGCAATCCGAGACATAATTGTCAATTTTAATTGCATTTAGGATCATGTTTCATGCTAGAAAATCCTCCTCTTTTTTTGCTGTAAACATCTTCTCCGTCTTCGCGACAATAAAAGCTTCATGCAGTGGAATGTTTCAGTCAACACAACTGACACACAGCTAAGTTTCATGTGTATTTTACATCTAAAAAACTGCTACAGAATCATAAAATGGTCGCATCCCAGGAAATCATTATATTGAACGATTAGTGGTTAAAAAGTTAAAAACAATTAAACACTTACAATATCAATGTTTTAAGGACATTTTGGGAACGAATTTTAGACCCACCACTTTCAGCAGAAACAAAGTCCCCCTTTCAACTGCCTAAATTGAAATCCAAATTTTAGTTGCATTTAACATCAGCATGAAAAGAACACAATTTTTATCAGTTTAATGCATTTTATTTTCATGACATATACATTTAAACAAAATGTTTAAAAAACACACATTACATTGTTAAATCAGCGCATCAGACAAAGAACACAAACAATAATGTCGACAGCGTACATTCATGTATACTAAATGTCTTTATTCATACGGCTCATAACGACGATACAGTTTACACGCCACTGAATTATCCCATAAGAAATTAAAAACTACTGTTTTTGGTATCTATTTAGGAGGAGCAGTACAAGGGCATGAAGGTGGTGTTCCAAAAGACACTGTACTTGCTCCAGCTCCTGATCCGAGAGAACGACAATGTCCAGTTCAGGATCTTTGGTAACCTAGACACTTTGCTAGACGTGCAGGTGGTGCCTTCCGACCTTGCCATGGCCCTCAAAGAGGTAAAATTAACTATAGTTATTCATTATACAGATTTTTATGATGTTCTGCCTTAGCCGAGAAGACAAGAGGAGGCTGATGGATAGTGTTGTATTTTAGTCCAATGCTAAACGAGTGAAGAAAACTCGAAAGCAACTGCCATCAAATATTTACTAATGTAACAAATGTAATGTTCCAAGCAAGTGGAATACATGCAAAAAAGTCTTCGTCGTTTTGTCAGCCTAACTGTCACGTTTTATTTTATGTTTGAACCGTTTTATATATTTATTCTTTAACTTGATAAATTAATGTAAATAGGGAAGGCAGTGCACAATTAACATAACTGTTTCCTCTCTAAGATAAAAAATAAACCTGATATTACTTACTAATATCTGTAACTTAATGATGAGGTAATTTTACTTTTTAATGTATCCTTTCTGCTAGGTTTTCATTGCCAATCAGGCCACGTGTCTGAAGGTCTCCTCTCAGCAGGTGAAAAAGATAGTGCGACTGGCGGCTGATCACCAACAGAATGCTCCAGAGTTCCTTGACCTTCTCAATGTACTAGTCAAAGTGGAAGGTCTAGATCTGACCATCAAGAGAAACCAGGCTCTAGTGATGAAATACATCATGCAGAACTTCAAGAAGGCTGCATATGTCCTTGATCAACCACGGGAAGTTAGGTAAATGAGACGTTTTTCGTTTATCTTCATTGTTATCTTGCTGTATTTCCTCGTTTATCTTGAGTCATTCTCTCCTTTTAATGTTAAATTTATCTGATATTCCTTTAAGAAATTCCCTTTTTTTCAATTGCTCTTTCACGTATGATGCAAAACTCCTTTATCCTCAGCCATTATTCTCTTTGTAACAGAGAGAAGATACTCACCAATCAAGCCGATGACGGACACCTGCCATACTTTGCCCACCTTGTTGATTTACTGGCCACCTGTGCAGAGGTAGTGGAATATTTAATTATAATTTTTAATAAAGCAAGATAAATGGAGATGGTTCATCTGCGTTGTTCTTAAATAGATTAATATGCATGATTAGCGGATATTCTTGTCGAAGCAAGACAGCAGTTTATTGCAGTTTAGTATATATTTTTCTTTTGATTCCATTAAGTAAAGATTTAGTATTTGCTTCTTCCTTTGTGAATTTTGATTACCCTTGAAACCTAGTAAAGACAACAATTAGCACAGTTCTACGGAAAGGACTTATACTGATTATTTTCGCTGTTTCTCTTTTGCGATTAAAGTTGGCAATAACTTTCATTTATTTTCATTTATTTTATTCAGGGAGAGAACAAATTTATCGAATCTCTGTGTCAAACAATTCTGCCCGTGGATGAAATTCTGTGGGTGATCAACCACAAGGACATTGACTGTAACATCAAGAGGCCTTTTATAAAGTTCATGATGTGGGTCTACATGAAACCAGTCGAGAGTCTCATAGAGAGTGGTGCCGCCGATCTCCAGCACCACAAGTAAGGGTGCTTCACTCAAAATGGCTAAGTGTCAGTAGAACTTTAGAAGCTCTATTATAACTGGACTTGTCCGAACTCATTAAACTCATTAGTTATTTATAATTTCTATAATATACGGGTAACAATACAGTTGTATGGCAAAAGAGCCAGAACATACATAACATTTCTTTGCTCACTACAAAACTACATACTTCTTTGCATTCCCGGAATTATAATTGTAATGGGTGTTTGATTTATTCCAGGAGTGTTTGGGATTTCATTGGCAACACAGTGGGAGAGATTAACCAGCTTACAGATTCTGTCAAAATGTTTCCAGACAAAACTAGTGATTTGCTGAAGTTATCGCCATCAAAAAGGTATGCTGCCACTTTCTTATACTAAAATTATTTTTTCAGTAAATTTATGTTTAAATAATTTTATATCCTTTTGAAATCCCTGTCAATTTTATATTTCATTATTTCCTTTCTCATTTCTAGACAAAATTTTAGTGTGAAAAATCAAATTTGTTTAAAAACATTTTATTTATTTAAACGTGTTATGTCAGATCACGAGCCGTTGTTTTGTGTTGCAGTGCTGTTGCTGATGAGAATGACACCAGTAGCTTAGTTCACAGTGGCATTTACTACGTGTTGGAAGCGGTCATGCCATTTGTTGACGTAAGTGGAGTCGTTTTATTGTTTTTGTACTAAACACTCGAATTATATGATTTCTTCCTAAGTAGCCTAACAGGTTAATGCACAAGTAATATGAATATAAGTATACTATTTTCCTTTTTATTCATCTTCGAATCTTAAAATTATGACAATAATAATTAGACAATATTATACGTGGAGCTGGGCCAGGGGCTGATAATTTGTCCGCTAACAAAATAATCGTTATTTGGTCCAGGGCAAATTATCAGCGCTTGGTCCACTTCAACCGTATATTGTCGATTGTAATGCATAATGTCTTGAGAAAGTTGCATTTTCTGTCGGAAATAAATTTATTTACATAGAATGTTTCTAAGTTGTTCGATTTGAAAAGATGCAGGTGAGTATGAAAGGTATGTGATACAACAAGTACAAAAATAACATTTTAAAATTGCTTACATTCACGGAAAAACACATTTCTTCAAACAAAACTTACACCTACAGTTCTATTAATTTAAAAGAACAGTTTATGTTTGCATGCCATATAAACAGTTTATAAACTGCGTAGAATTCTGACCTACTCCTTTTTAAATATGTCTTTACTAGGCGTTTCTTGTTTCAGGTGTTCTACACTTCATTTTTCTCCCCTGACAAGGACATCTACCCTGATGAAATCTTCCACACCGATTCATTGGCCACAGCTCTAATTGTATGACTTGTTTTAATTAATAAGTTTTCTTCATTTGCTACAACCTGTTCACACTGTGAACTATGATTTAAAAGTATTGCTTTACTGATTTTTTGTTCTTTTTAGAATATTGCAGTTTTCTAACTATAATCTAACGTTATATATTTCGTTAGCATTTCAAGAAATTAGCATATATTAGTATGCATATATTGATAATTGTAACTCATTGAACATACTTTAGCAGTGTTAAAAAGCAAGTGTATTATGCTGTTAAAAAAGTTGCTAAAGAAGCAATCTTTTTATAAACATAAGATGCATTGTAGTGTTTTGTAATTGTAAACACAAAATTTGACAAATTGTGTTTCAGGCCTTCTGCGATGTGACAGGTCATATGTTGACTTCGCCTACGCACATGAAAAGTTTGGTGACGTCACTAACAGCTGTATCAACCCAGTCATGCACGCCAAAATCTGTAAGAAGTTAATTTATTATTAAATGTTGCTTTGCTTTAATTACTGTTTCGCCGTTTATGTTTCCATTATTCTTACTGCCATCATAATTTAATAAACAAATTATAATAATCTCCACAGGTGTGACAATTAGATGTGTCATTTTTATTGTATGTTTATCCTGTCATTTATCTTCAGTCAATGCATCCTTTACAAACATATCATACTTAACCGAAACACTGTAAAGTCTAGAACTAAAAGAAATACCCGAACATTTATAACTAATATATCACATTTCGCATCTTTTAATTCAGAGTAACAATGTTTTTTTCTCTATTTTCAGACTCTTGTAGCTGTCTTAGAAAAGTTTACGAATGAGATGAAAGTTGGCGATACAAAAAGTGCTGTCAGAAAGGTAAAAGTATGAGTCCATAGTTATTAATGTGAGCTAACTGTTATATATCAATTATAGATCAATTAACTTCATTCTGAATTCTTTTACAAAGTTATTCTTAACATTTCACCTATAACTATAAATAAGAGTTTTCTGTGATTGCATGATTATATGATTGATTTCTGCTAAATAACACATGTGTAATATAAAGTCATGTTGATGCTTCTTTGAAGTGTTCAAAAAACTACATTAAGTATTCAATAATCTTGGTTTTGCATGTATTATTTTCAGTAGTGATAAGTCTGAAAAAAAAACATGTTTCCTAAAATGTGAAGTGTAAAGTTACAAAAAAATTTGTTTCTAGGGAAATATGGAGTATTATGCTGCAGAATTAGAGCTGAATGCCAAATTCCACACCTTTGCCACAAACTGTAGCCGTGTTCATGTGGGCCAAAATACTGTACAGCAGCAAATGAAGTACAGCTCTAAAAGAGGTAATATCCACTGTAATTCTATAATTTGTAATTTAAATAGAATTATTTAAAATAAAGTGTTCCCTTATACGTGGGATTCAGTCTAATTGGAGCAAGCTATTTCAGATCATGCAAGGTGCATTTCGTATTCATGTCTTGAAGACTTGTGAAATCATGCTTATGGCAATTTAGTATGAATGTTCTTTTATTAAAAATAAGAACATATCATTTTAATGTGCATTTCTTTATATCACTTTTAAATAGTTAAACCATTTGGCATTTCTTAATGTTCTAACACGCTTTTTGTTCGTTTTTAGAGTACACTGATCTAGGTAGCAATGAGGAACTGCCGTTGGGAGAAGAGTTTCAGAACCTTGTCAAGTGTTTTACAGATAGTCATGAAAAGAAACCTGAGAAAAAATACCGATTGGCAAACAAACTACTAGAGCAACTATCGTAAGTATTGTATTCAATAGACTTGGATCAGTGATGTTCTGTGTTTTTAAAACTGATCCTATTGATCTTGTTTTGCGGTTTTGTCTCTTCTGATTTTTGTTGCACTAAAAATGATATGTATAACATATATTAATGTAAACATTTGGAACAAGGGCATTAATACTGACAGATAAACTGGTAATATAAACTTAAATGTCTCTTTTATGGACCCATATTTTGCAAGTAGTTGAAGTTAGGGTGTGGTACATATAAATCAACATAAAATTCATATTCTTAACGTTTAAGTGTCCCATTGTAGAGGCAAATGGCTCATTGTTCGGTCTTTAATTATTCATGATTTGTCTTTTTTATATTTTCTCTATCATACCTGCTGTTATTTTAACAGTATCTAATAACACGCGTTTTCCACGTTTCTGCTTATTTGTTAATATTTCATGCACGAGTTCCTGGATTTTTTTGCCCTGTTAGTTATTGTTCTTAATCATAGATAATTAAAATATGATACCTAGATAAATGACTTTACTGGCCAAGACTTTGTCAGAAACAGACATTCCAGTGATCTTTTTAATATACAAAATAACTTTAAGCAATAACAATTCAATGCATTGCTATTTTGTACTGATCTTCGGTATGTTCCATCAGCATTACAGGCATGCCATTTAGAGGCAGATCCTATGTCAGTCAGCCAGGGTACGTACTGCTGTGCGACCAAATCACACGCGAATGAATACATTATGTATAAGATATTTTTGTCAATGTATACGCTATATCTTGTATACACTGTTCACTATGCTGCCTCTCCTGTCCTGTCTTGCTCCTACTGTAACCATATGATGTATCTCAGCATAGGATATATTATAACTTAACTGAAATCCACCTTTGGGCTAAAGACAATGTGATTTTACACGGTAATAAAGAAAATATGGAAAAATAAAAGCAAATAAAAAACATGCCTGTATTAATAGATTTATATGGCAAAATGCAGTGAAACGCGTGTCATTGAAATAAGACTTCATATTTTATTTAAATCAGAAAGCCCATTTTTCGAGTATGAATGATCTATACTTTCGTCATACCTTATCAAACAAAACGTCAGCGCTTGGACATTTATTCAAATGGTTCGATTTTCTTTTCATTGCTTACATTTGAGAAAACCATCAGGAAGTGCAAGGTTAGAGCTCTGTAAAATCGGTTTAAGCACCCCGTCGGTCCATATTGCCGACTGACCGTTCCAAGGCAGTAACTGTCGGGTTTCCTCTTTTTATTAAATGACTCATTACAGATTTGTTCTTACATTTAAATTTGGCTTGCATGTGAATACCTTGGTCCTACTCTTTCAAATTGTTCTACCTGTTGCAGTGCACATAGGACTTTGACATATATATTCTTATTGTGCAAATTTCATTAAAATATGGTCGGCATTTTCAGAAATGACAACCTGAATAAAAATCACCTGAAAATGCAGCTCACGAGTTTGCTTATTTTGACAGGTGTTGACAATTGCACACGCACGAGCACAGCTTACACCAGCGAAAGATCTTTTGATAACTTGCCATTAAAACTGTATAATTTGAATAGAAATGGATTGTCTTTGTTATGCAGTCTATTGATTTCTCACAATTTTATTAGTAATATTTGATGAACTTATCTACATTTAAGTTATTGTTTTTTACATTTACATTCTGTTATATCACTTTTTTATATTCCATTTGCTAACATTATTTACATTTATCTGGAGTTCGCCATTAATAATAAATTCGTCCTAAAATAGTGTCTCGCCGTTCACGTCAAAACGTATTAAAATGTAGTTCGCAAACGTGCTAGTCGCGATAGCAAACTAGCCAATATAGTTATTATGAATAACAACATAAGAATCACGTGCATACCTCGAGGTTGTCGAGTTAATAGCTGTGTATAGAAACATACTAGGTAGGAATAAAGAACCCACTCGTGGTGTCATTAGAAAAAATGATTGATCTTTAAATATGAATATATAGCTTTTCATTAAGCAATAATTAATTTTACGCAATGTAGGGACCATATCTGTAAGCATGGTTTGCATCATATATAATCAATAATGATATAGATTTTTGTTTTATATATGTATGGAGTGCATTTTACCATCACGCTATTTGGGTTTGATATGAACATTTGCAATATATAGAAATGTATTAATAAAACAGGCTGTGCAATTTGTATTAAATTCTTGTGACATGTATTGCACCTGTACTGATTATTATTTTATTAAAACATTAAATGTGCATAATGTGTATACCCATTATATGTACACAATAACATCTTTTTATTACATTAGCTTTCTGTTTATTACCTTAATTTGCATCTTTTCCATTCCTTTACATGTACACTATCTAAATGTATGGAAAATTTAGTTATGTACTTAATTATATTATATTTTTACATAATATTTATCCCACAAGTAGAAATATAGCTTTTGTATATGCATTTTAGAATGTTACACCTATAAAAAGAATATACACGATTTCTTTAAAGATTTACTACATACGTGATCAAAGAGATTACTAAATGCTCATTTTTTCATTATTTACCATTCATTCTTCATTATTACCCGTTCATGTTCTCATGATAGGATATCATCGAAGAAGATCAGGTTTGCAACTAACACTAGTCGATCACAGGAAGAGTTAGACATAAAGTGCCTGCAGGTGCTCAGAACATTGATTCACAACGAGGAGAGAAAGCTGCCAGATGACTGGTCCAACTCAGCATCAGACTCTAAGATCAAAAAGTACGGTAGTAGTGGAATAGTTTTGATTTATTCTGCTTGTTTCTTAGATATATGGCACCGATACATTTATGGTATATGATTCCATGAAGAACCATCTAATTTTCGGTATATTTTATAAACATATATTCCATGAAGAACAATAGAATTGTTCGTTATCATTTCTGTATCATAGGATGATGTTGCAAAGAAATAAAAATTAATTAAAAACTAAAGCTGCCTGTTGATGATACCTTTATACCCACATAACGTTATAAATATTTTAAAATGAATAATGTCAACAGACAACTGACACACATCCGAGACATCCAGAGTGCCATCAATGCCCATGATGTTGTCAACAAAGTGTTACCCCATCTTGCTAGACGAAGTGACGCCATAGCTAGAGAAGTCCTCGCCTTTGTCTGCATCCTGCTGTTTAACGCCAACAGACAAGTACAGGTTTGTGAATGTCAATGGTGTGTGTTTTTATTTTAAAAAATCACATTGTTATTTTTTCAATGCGACAAGGTCCAATATTAAATTCAACATATGTTTACATGTTAACTTACTCTATATGGTTGTGCAAATATTAGTCATTTAAATGTTAAAATTACAAAGTAGCACTTAGACAAAAAAGTCCAAAAATGAGGACAAACAACATTAGTTACCAACTTGCAACAAGCAGTCGTCAAGGGACAGATTGTGATGCTTAATATAGATGTTAAGGACCCAAGCCCAACGTCGAACCTGCTGATATTAATGCGACAAATCTACGAAAAAGAAAAAATATTAATTACCAGATTTGTAAGATTTGAGCATTTCCAGTTTTATATGTAAACTTTGGATTTTTAGAAATCACTTCTGGATTATTTCTTCTCGACAAAAGAGGAAGTATTCTTCATGGCAGTGAGGGACAGAATGCAGGTGTCGACAAACTCTATCAAGGAAAAGTAAGTAACATTATTGTTCCACATTTAATCACACAGAGAGAACACATTTTTTTCCAAAATTAACAAGGTTGTGCTGACAATGTCCATAAAAGAGACATTCACAGAATTATATTTAATTTTGAACATCCGTATACTTTGCAAACAGAGAGAAAAGTGCATAGGTTTATCTTTTATCAAAAATGAAAATTATAAAACAGAGAATAGTTCATAAAATAAAAACTAATAGTTTTATTTTGTCTTGGGCAAAAACATGTTTTGCCCTTTTTGACACGAATTGCAGTTTACAAGGGATCATCAAAACTAGGCGGACTTTTGCTTCAACTTTGTGGAGAAAAGAAATCGTCGTTTCAAAATTTATGAACATTGGACATATATAAAAGTAACATAATCTAGTATGGTGGTCGTAACAAATGACGTAAACATGATGCCGTTTGACGAGCTTAAATTATATGCAAATATAACAAATCAGTAGTTCACATTTTAATATTTGTAGTTATTATCACGGGACCTTTTTTATTTCCCTACTCTAATGCATACTTGAATTAATCAACCAGACACAGAGACAATTTCTTGACAACAAGGTTGCTAGTATTTAAAAAAAAACCACAAGCCATCTGAAAACTGATTAAACATGTGAGAGCAAAAGGGTGTGATATGGGATGTAAACTAATTCAGGTGTATGACATGAAGCTCTTGGCAGGGTATTAAAATTTCAAAATGCGCCATCACTAAATTTCTAATAACATGTATAAAGTTTCTAGACTGTCGTGAAAGTGTTAAATTATATATTTTAACGATGTTATTGGCAGCTTGTTCGAATCAAATTTCTGTTTAACATCAGTTGAGGGGAGACCTGTATGGCGGATGCAGAAAAAATGATGCAGTTTTTTAACTAGATATAACTACATATAATTGTAATAGATCACATAAATGCGTGTTGGGTCTGTTAAAAGGTCTTTCTTAGCATTAGCAGAAATTAAGGTAAGCATCTACCCGCAAAAACTGTAGCCAACATGATCTATGATGGTAAGCAGGTTAATGCATAGATATCATATAAACATAAATATTAATTGACGTTACTTTTAGAAATTATACAAGAAATATTCCGATCAATATTCACATTACATTTTTGTTTGATATGTTAAAGTCTACAAAAGTTAAAGCAAAAGTCTAAATATTTTAGATCGTCCCTAGTACTGAAGATCATCCAAACATTTATTACTTAATTAAAAAGAACAAATGCGTGATTCAAATTGCTAAGAATTTGAACTATCGTAGAAAATAATAATTTAAATGGTTAACGTCCACATAATGTAAGTATTTAGTACATATAAAATCACTATTTCTTGTCACAACATCATAGAGTTAGATGTATACTATAGTCATATATCTCTGCAAGTTATATTGACTGAAAATAAATATAGCATGTGTGATGTAATGTACATTTTTGCACTATTAATGGAGTGACAAAATGCTTACATTTTCCGTTTCAATATTAAGTTTTTTGCATGACTCTTTAGCTTAAATAAAATATTTATTGCAACCGACTATTTGAATAAATATATGAAAATCTATCATGCCTACAAAAATAAAGGTATGCGAGGCACAGACGTTAACTAATTCTTAAACTTGCAATAATTCCATAACCCATGTTCGAGAGAGTTGGGAAAAAGCAGGACCTATGCTTCGATACCGCTGTAATTCACATGGTTTAGACAATAATATATATTTGTCGATGAATGGTGTTAATTAAGCATAAGAAGAATGAAACTACTAAAATGGGTTTACATGTATTTAAATTCTTTAAAGAGTTCTAAACAAATCCATGTTTGTATAGATTTTTATGTGTATACAGAAATTGTGAAAGTAAATTAAAGCTTTTCATTTTAAGTTCTACACAAACACAAGGTCCGTCTATGTTCGTTGGTTTTACATATTCCAACTATATTATTTTTCATAAATTGACTCAGATTTCAATTCAGCAATGTCATTAAACGAATAAAACTATATTCTACTGATAATAACATGATAAGACTTACGAGGTTCATCGTTATTTTTATATTTTGATATTTTGCAGCTTTGTAAGACTATGATTATGAAACTTCTGTGCTCTTTCATTGAACTATTTTATTTTTGCCATGTTCAACCTAGAGTTTTCATGATCAAACAATCACTGAGGAAGAAAGGGTAATTATCAGTCTAGACAATCAGTTAGACATGTTTAGTCTGTGGTTTTGTTTCTATCGTTAGTATGTCTGTGTTTTTCTGTTGCTGGTTTCGTAGAAGTGAGCAGATATATTTATAGATTCTCGACGAATCTAAATATTATATACCTGAAGCAAATATAAAAAATGAATTTTGTTCTCAGTTGGGATGTGACAGATTTTTGTAGCCTGAATTTAATCTTCTTGTGTTACGAAAGAGATAAATATTTAAATCGCATTCCAGTTTACAATGTTTTATTAAAAAAATTAGAAGTTCTCAACAACTGTAGTTTTGAGATATGCTTCAGGTACATGGTATCTAATATATCAAATAACATTATGATATAAAATTGTTTAATAATATTAATGTTTAACCTAATTTCAGATGTTTATTTTGTTTACTTATACAAATTATGTACATAAACTACAATATTTAAATGGAAAAAAGAAAGTCGTCATCGTAAAGTTAATACATATTGCTTTACCATAGCTTTAAGGAAATATTATTACATTCATCTAAAACATGTGTCCAAAATGTTTAAGATTGTTAATTAGGAGTTGGTTCAAGATTCTCTAAAAAAATATTGCTTTTAGCTTTATAGCATGTAGCAAAGGTGCCGGAAAGCTATATTATTACCTTTTCTCTTGATTATGTAAAACTATTTGGGGTTTGGTTTCTTATCATTTTCCAATCATAATCCTTCTTAAGTTTTATTGTTAGAAGTGGTCTTTGTCACAAGTTGTTTACTTAATCTCCTCTCTGAAATGTTTTTTTGTATATTTTTCTCACTTAAACCTTTAAATATATACTAATATTTTTATTTCAACGGTTTAATATGTTTAATATGTTTTACTCACAAACAAATGGTTGATGTATATAATAGTATAATAAAAACTTGTGATTTTCATGTATTCCCATCAGGCGGTTGTACTTAAATTTTATATTAAGATAAGCAATTTATTAAAAGCAATACACATAAAAACGAAGGAACATTTGCTTTTTGCTTGCTTTTATCGAAAACAATACTTGGGAACGTGTGTTCTTTGGAGAGCTTATTCATTAATAATTGTGTATGCAACATCGTAAAATAAATAACATACTGCGTCCGTATTGGCATGTTCCCTTAACCATTTCGGAAGTTATTGTTAAAATGATACATGTTTGCTGATTAACATTGATGTTACAGATGTAAAATGCCACCGGTTTTTGACAATTTATACAGTTACTTTATTGTTGACTAACGATTTTCTTCTTTTTTAACACTGTTAGATGATTTCACCACATTAAATCTTTGGATCTTACGTTGTCCTACTTGTTAATTGATATAAACTGCAACACTTTGTACATTTGCCTGAAAAATTATATATATTCTCGATTAACATATCAAAGAAAACAGTGCATTATTCCATACTTGGGCTCATGTTGGCTATTATAGTAAATAGAAATGTGTTGAAGGCTGTCATAAGAATAGCTTCAATTTGATATTTTAGTTTACGGAAGAATTCGAGATTGGTCCAGTGTATATGCAAGAACTGCAATTACTTTCACCGTAAATACCCCACATAACAAGCCCACATTGCTGCAACAAGAGGGGCATACATAAACAAATCAACTACACCTGGATTTACAATTTAGACCTTTTATACAATTAAATTTTTTAATTTTACTTTAATATAATCACCATAGCAGTTTTCTGACCACTCTACGCTTTGGTACTTTGTTATAATGATATTTGCAAGTTTCATATTTTTTCTGGCATAATCTCGTCCGCTTTTAAACACATATTCTTTTACGCGAACTCTTTTAAGTACATCATATCATAGCAGATCTATATACCTTTACGGAAAAAATATTTATCTCTCTTATCTAGTTAACGATACCTATCTTGGTACATGGTTTTAACACATTTTCTGATCACATTCCTAAACAGACGTGCCTTGCTGCAGCAGCATGAAGCGAGGCGTGGCGAGTTCCTGTCCAACTTCGGAAGTTTCCAGAGTTCAGTAACGCTGGGCAGGAAGGCTCTCCAGACGATTCAACACTATGAGCTGAGGCTGAAGAAGGAGAGAATGCAGGGATGGGTATGTAAAAATGCTGCTGTTTCAAATGTAAAAAGGAGAACAAGCAACCAAGACGAAATCATTTTGGATTAAAATGAGACTAAAATTATATTATGTTATAATTTTGATGTTAAGAAAGCATATGTCTTCAAAACCTCACTTAAAAAGTTTAAATCAATAATGGTAAACCAGACTATTTTCGCATGCGTTATGATCTTTCTTTTTTTTGCTATGGTTGTTATTTGATAATCTTTAATTTAGAGCAGCGTGGTTTTATTTTATTTTTCTAAGAAAGATACACTTAATTGAAAACAGGATTTTCTAAACAAAACACTTTACATGCTTTATATTTTAAATATAATTTTAAAATTCCTAGTTCATAGCCCCTTCTGTTATGTCTTAAATCTTGTTGGTCCTGTAAATCTTGTAAACATGGATCTATGGTTTTCGCTTATTATCCTTGTACACTTGTTATGCATAAGGAGTTTAGCTTCTATTGTTATTATGTTGCATTTTAAACAACTTAATATTATTTGTATGGTATAGTTTTTAAATTCTGTTCTGCGCTTCTTTGTTGTTCATGATTTTGTTGTTTATTTATATAGCGAATTAGAAATACTTTGATTTGCTTTTTTGCTAGTATTTAACATTAAAACTATTTTAGTTTGCAAAGTGATTGCAGTGTTGACGCTAAAATAGATATAGTAATGTGTTTTAACGTTACAACTTAACTTTCCTGCAGTTGGACTTACTTATTTTGATGGCGTAAAATATTTACGAGTTTAAACTAATATTGTTAACGAATATATCTTTATTTCGATTAAAGCACGTTTAACAGCCCGTTTACCACATTTTCATTTTTGTATTGATTCACGTCATTTGGCGTCGTTTAGAATATATATATGTATATATATAAGCAATATATTTGTTTTTGAAAAAAGAATTATTTGATGAGCATTGAATTTTACAGTCTTTGAACACTCACTTGAAATATATATGTAACCGGAAGTGACAAGTAAAAAAGTTTCATTTATGTGACTGTGTTCGCAAAATTAATGACTTTAAATAACAAATTGTATTTAATATAAGTGACCCATGCACAATGTTGCTCGCATTGTCTTCTTCACGTCTCTTTGTTTAGTTTCTGTAAACAACTTTTTTTCAAACAGGGGTTAAGAGAATAAAATACTTTATATATATCTAAATGGTGATTTAGTTAAAAATTGTAAACCTTAAAATAGTGCAACTAATGTTATGTTTTTCTATGCAATGCATATGTGACATTTATTAATTTATAATGTACTGCTTTCGTATATAATCGTATTTTATATAGTTAATTATAGTCAGTAGATTTTGATATACCTTAAATTGTGTAGCCATTTTGTCTTTTATACAAATCATCAGTAGATATATGTAATAGTTGTCTTTTGTAGACGCTTTATACAATGAAAAGATTCGGTTTACCTATTTCTATATTGTCTTTATTTGTTATATTTTGTTTTGTTTGCTTTAGAAATCAATTGTGTACGTCAAAAGGAAGGAGAAGGTAAAAGACTGTCAACATATAATATTGCATATAATATACACATAAACTATTGTGTGAAGTGATGCAAGTAACTTGAAATTGATGGACTCTTTATATAACTTTAAACTTGAGGCTGAACATGTTCACATATAAGTAATTGGTCTGATATTAGTTTAAATCTTTGTATAATGTTTAGGTCTTGTCGGTAATATAATTTTGCATCGCAGGTATTATAAGTATTTGTTTATGCCGAAATATGTCATTGTCTCTTGCAAGTATTGTCCTATTACAATCTTCTTATATTTTACCAAAGCGAAGTCTTATCCATGTTAAGTATTTTTTTAAAGTAGTAAATTTTGTAAGTCGTGACATAAAAAATCTCTTGGTTCCATTTTTATTCGTGAAATACAAATAATTTATCTCTTTCCTTTTTGAAAAATCTATAATCATGTATAACTATGATGAATGTGTATGCTTCCATGGGGCATGTTTGGAGTTTTGTTTAATGTGTGCATGTCTGTATGATGTTAAGTGATTTGTCAGTAAGAATAGTCTGCATGTGTCGAATAATCTAACATGGCACAATCTAAAACAAATATATTTACCGGGCTGAGCACAAAGAGTTCGACTAATTCTGATTTAAATAAGAAAATATGACTCCTATGAGTTAGCAATATATATTCAATTTTTAAAGACAAAGGTTCACCTATTAGTTCTTGTTTGCTCTTAATCTCTTTACCGTTAATATTCTATTTATTTGCGTTTGCTATTACTTTATAATTATAATTGTCATGCTTGCTTAAACAACAAATAAAGTATCATAACAAAATACGTGAAGAAAAAAGAAGATAGCTCTTGGAACCATTCGCTCAGCCCTCATATGTTGAAAGTATATTGTTTACTTCATCACCTTGACTAATCCACTTTGTTTGCTTTAACTCTTTATAGAGTATTCTATTTATTTGTTTTTATTTATACAAGGTAAATATATATGGTATCATATATGTTTACATTATGATATGAGCTGGTTGAACCTCTCTATTGTCATTTTTTTCTTTTATGATAGGCTGACAGTATCGGAGATGCTTAAGTAAAATATAGCAGATTTACAGATATAATTGCATGTCATAGTTTTAAGTAGTTCTGCTTTGAGCTAAGTTAATTTCAACTTAATATTAAAACATCTGTTTAACCTCTTATTCCTAGTTTGCCTGTTGTCTATCATTCTTTGCTTACATCATCATAAATACCACATAAAATCACGGCTTTTACATTATTATAAATCTATTGTAATCAACTTTTTAGATGGTAAAATTTTAACATTTCTTAGAGACCTATAAACTCATTTTTTATCTTATTGCAGAAAGCATTGAGTCGAGCCAAAGAACCTATGACAGAAAAACAGAGGAAGAAATCGATAAAGAAGAGAAAGAACTCAGAGAAAGAGAAGAAGAAGCAGAAACCCCCACTTACAAACGGGTTGTCCAAAGAGTATGCATCCGACAGGAGCAACGAGAACTTGCTAGATCCTGGATCCCCAGACAAGCCATTGGAGATAGAGTACAAGCCTGAAACTGGCGAGATAGAAATGACGAAGGTGGAGCAGAACGAGGTTTGGATGTATTGTACTCTTTTATGTTAAAAAGCACTAATTTACTTCTATACTGACTTTCTTAGAAAAAAGGATCATTCATTAAAGTTAGCTTTTTAAAACAATCACTGGTGGCTCCTCTTGGTCAGATGGATATAGTTGCATTATTCATCAGCCCGCCAACCGTAGGTTAATTACCAAATTACCAATTAGGGCAAGAATTGTACGTGATAAATGCTTTCAGCCAACCTAGGGTATGTCAGTGCTTTTTCTTGTATATATTTTAGCTATAAAACAACATGATTTTCCAGAATCAGTTTAAGGGTGTATTAATATTCTTTAAAAAAACAAGCACAAAGTGACAAGTATTGTTACCGGCAGGTGTTTGAGCAAGATGAGGAGGCTGACTCCCCAGAGCAGATGTTCGCCGACATGGATGCCAGTGTAGCGGATATGTTAGAGTACAAAGATGATGGCTGCATCGAACTAGTGTTGAAGGTCTTGGCGCGAATTTGTGACGGCCAGCACGTTGGATTACAGGTGGGTGCTTAAAAATAAGAATATATGAGCATTGCAACATGTACCACAATTTGAAAAGGCACATGACAAAGGTATTCACATGCAAGTCAGATGTAAAAGATAATACGACGATGCAATATAAATTGTGTTGTTGTTGTTTTTCGGCGTAGCCGCCTAACATCACTTGTGATCTAATTAGGGATGCTGACCCAAGTCGGATTGCATTGATAGACATATCCCATTGCATCGGTATGCGTCTCTAAAAAAAGAACATCTCTTAACTAACGACATATACACATAGGATGTGCAAATAAATTGGTAGCTATATTTTATCTCTGGATTATTAGGCTCTCTGAGTGGTGGGGCAAATAACTGCTGTTTTGTCCGTCCGTCTGTCCTGATTGCCTGATTTCCTTAATGCCTTACATAAGAATCACAGCGCTACTTGCGTTCATTTGCTATTTAAATACTTTATCCCTACTAGTTCAATAACACTCAAGATCCAGCGTGTATTTATTTTCTTGCTTTAGCACCCAGTTAAATCTTTCTCTTTTGTTCTTCTTTGTAAAAGTAGGTGGGTTAACATTTCAAATATGTCACTTATTTTAATTTGTAACTTGAGCTTTCTATTTGTATTTGTTTGAACTTAACTGATAATATTTATTTTTCATTTGCTGAAAAACATGTTTTTGACAGAATATGCATTGTACTTGATTTGTACTTGATAGCTTCCTCTTTTGCGAGGATAAGTCACCTATTGACAGAATAAAATGTGAATGTGTCTTGATATTTTTGATGGCGTGTAGGTTGCATTTTCCGAAAAATACAATACCCAGGAAAACAAAAGAAAATCCCGCAAGAATTATCACAGATCCACAGATATTAAAATTTTGAACTACCATTAGACAAAGACATACAGAGTGGATGTAATAGTGACAAAACAACTCAAATGAGCAAAAAGAAAAAAATGTTACCGCCTTGGAACGGTCAGTTGACAATCGGACCGACTGCGGTGCTTTTTTACCTGGCACTTTCTGAAAGTTTTTCTCACAAACAAACATTGAAATAAACCTATTCCATATCGGAAGTTAAAACTGATAAAAGATATTATATACAAACAAAATTACGTTTGCAATTGAACCATTGTGATTTTAACTATATGACTTTTGTTATAAAATAAATTGTCATTGTTTGTGTCGGTGGTGTGTCTTTGGCTTCAACATATGGAATATAGAATTTGTATTCTTCCGTTGCAACTTACCTTCGGTAGTGTGGGTAGGTGACTTTAAGATATTGGGTATTTTATCTGTTTTCTTCTCTTTGGCGGTGTATCTTTGACTTTAACTTACTGAATGTTACATTTGTTTCTTCTCTTGCAACTTCCCTTTGGTGATATGTGTGTAGTTAACTTTAACATATGCAATAATTTATTTGTTTTCTTCCGTTGCACTAACCTTTTGGTGGTGTATCTTTGACTTGAACATACGGAATGTTGCATTTGCTTTCTTCTGTAACAACTTCCCTTTGCTGGTGTGTGTTTGACTTTAACATACGGAATGTCGCATTTGTCTTTTTCTTTTGAAACATTCCTTTGGTAGTGTTTTTTTACTTCATTATACGGAATGCTGCATTTGTTTCTTTTGTTGCAATTTACCTATGATTGTCTATCTTTGACTTTAACATACGGAATGATGCTTTTGTTTTCTTCTGTTGCAACTTCTCTTTGGTGGTGTGTTTCTTTACTTCAACATACGGAATGTTGCCTTTTTCTTGTTTGCAATTTCCATTTGTTGGTTATCATTTACTATAACATATCTTTGCCTTTTTTCCGGAATGGAACTTATTGAAGCTTTTCTATAGTTGCACATATACACATATATAGTGAATTTTAAAAGAAGAAAAAAACAAAGACACACTGTTACCATAGTACATTAACAAAATCTAACCTAGAAAAGATAGAAAATCAACTTCAATGTGTTTAAAGACTTTAAAAATGCAGAATACGTACTACACTCAGATATATATATGGGGCGTAACATACCTCATAAATATTTTCTTAAACAGCAATGATGATATCACTTTTTAACAAACTTTTCAGAACAGTTATCTTTAACTATCCTAGCTCATGTGTACGTGCAACTTTAAATCAATCCAAAAACAGAGCAAACAAGATATTCACTACTTAACAAATAATTGTGACAAGAAAAAGAAGAAAGCATTGATGTTAAACACTGAGAGGTAAAAATAGATTATTTTAACTAGATATAAACTCTACAAACAAAGAAATAAAGGAATTCATTTAGTCACGTGATATAGTAGATCTCACAAAACATCCCTTTTAAGCCGGAAAAAACCCAGATGTCTTTACCTAATAAGATAATAATAATACTCATTCATACCATAATAACATTTTTACAATAAAAACTTACATCAAGTGGGGGTTTAAAGCTGCCAAAGGTGTCAAAGCTTTTTACAGAAAGAAGAAAACCGCGCCAAAACGCATACCTTTGGCTTTAACATACGGAATGTTGCAATTTTTTTTCTTCCGTTTTAACTTCCCTTTGTTTTTCTTGTTTGCAACTTCCATTTGCCGTCACATAAGTCTATTTTTGACAGGTTGTTAGAATTCATGCCATTCTTGTTTTTATTTCATATCACGGACGAAAAGGTGACTATATACTATATATTACAATTTAGTTTCGATATGTTTACTTGAATAACGTTTTATTTTATGAATGTCTTGTTTTATCTAGAACTACTTGCGAGAACAGCCAGACAATGTGAAGTCGTTAAACATTATCGGAGAGACGGCACAGTTTCTGAATGTCGTCTATACCAGCATCAACAGTCGCACTGTGGACCTAGTCATTCAGCTGTTCAGTACACTCAACGAATTCTGCTCAGTAGGTAGCACTGCAATATACTTTTACTTTAAATGTAAGTCTGTTTTGTGTACAGCTTTTAGTATTATTTATTTTCATTTGAAAACTAGTTAGGAAGATTAGCCATAAACATTGTTAGATCTATTTGTATATGGTGCTTAGAACGTACCTCTTATGAAAGATCTTACACATTTTATGTTAGAAAGTCCATTAAGGTTCCAGAATGACTGTGTCTTTCTTTACTTTCTGTTTTATATTTAGGTATGATAAATGACATGCGTTTTGTATGACAATTTTGACAAGGGTTTGAAAACGTGAAGTGGTATACACGTGTAGTTATTTGATTGCCTTCCCCGGCGCGCTTTAAAGATTGTTAATATGCGTTGATAATCTGAATATTAAGTATAATATTATCATTGTACTTCGTTTCAAATAATTCTTTCCATTAATGTGTTACCAGGGAAACCAAGAAAATCGTGAGGTGATCTACAACAAAAAAACCATTGACTACATCAACTTTATTCTGCGTGCTGGAGAGATTGCAGATTGTCCACCAGACAAGGTAGCGATATTATCTTTTTTCAGGAATTCTGTCTGACCTCAATTTTGACCTTCCTGCAAATGTTGATGCAACGTCAGTCCAAACGAATATCAAAGCGAGTTTAAATGTTAAACAAATCCAATAGCACTTTACATGAAATTTAATTTTTTGTTGTTTAATAATAGTAGTTACGTAAATGATATGTTATGGTATTTAAATTGGCTTAAATATAACTGACTTGATGTACGAAATTATATAACGTTTCGGTGCCATAAATATAATTGTTATGCAGTAAGTCCAGTTGCATCAAGTGCGTCATACAATTCACAGTAAACACGCTGTTGAGATTAGGACCCTTCTAAATTTGATTTCCCAACATCGTTGTATCCGTCTTTGGACTTACGACGAGGGGGCGAAACTGATATTTTAAATGCTTTTAACTTGGTTACTCACAGATTAAATATAATGCTGTCTTCTCAGGTGATTGATTTGCGGGAGTCTATCTCCACATTGATCATGTCTCTGATTGAAGAAAACGGTCCGGCAGCGTCACAGGTTGCTAAGGTAATGGCTTCCTTAGTAACGTTATATAATATTTAAGTTAAAAATTGTAAGCTTAACAAGTCGATTCTATCATATTTGCTTCCCTATTCTTCTGTAACATTTAAGTATTCCGGGCACCATTTTGCATATGCATGTAATCCTTCCGTTGTAACTAATGTATCATTTTTTAAATTGTATCAAGACCGAATAAAACATAATTGATCTGTCAGTTAATTTAATCGATTATTTATTGATTATTCACACAGGAGGTGAAGGATACACTGGACAAGGAGGCCCTGTACCGGTGTATGGCCCAGTGCTATGAGATGCACCAGGCTGAAAAACCAAAGCTGGAAGACATTGTTAAATCAGACTCCGGCTACATGCAGTCCGCAAAGTCCCTGGCATCACTAGGGGGAAGTCTTTTGCAGAATGTCATGGTAATAAACTCTGTTGATATTTGTAAATGTAATTGCATGTTGTGTATGCTTGCTTATATAACATGACGATGTAAACTATGTCTTAATTTTATTGTTTGTATAATTAAGTGTTGTTTCACATTGTATGTCAAATTAACAAAACTAAACTCATGCTTTAATTGTTTTAGCAAACGGGTTCCAAGAATGCCGTCAGAGAGTCCCTGATGAATGTTGGCTTTTCCTTTTATCTTATAATTGCTAGAATGCTGGACATCGACCCAAACCTAAATGACAGTAAGTTGGGGTCTCAATGCCCCTTTTTATTTTTATATATATTCCGGATTCAGATTTTTACTGTTAGCTGTCCCACTTTTGTGGGTTAATTTTATTTCTACTGTCTTTGAGAAAATGAGGAAGTGCGAGATTAGAGCTGTGTAGTCTGGCTTAAGCATCCTAGTTACTTTTGTCTAATAATCGGTCTGAGAAGGCAACGGTTGATATTTCTCAATTTGTATTATATCATGCCTGAGTGTTTTGTCATTTTTACATTTAACTGTAACTGGCATTTCTAAGAGGGCTTTTTCATATTTTAATATTAGGCATATTTACTTGCTACATGTATGTTAATTTGGTTGGTTACTGAAGCTTTTTCTGTTAAACGTTTTGGTGTAGAATGCGCAATTGTTTTTTGTGTTAAAAAGAGTCGCGTTTGCGTTTTGTTTTGGTTTAAGACAATCTTCAACTAAACCTGTCCGCACTATTTCTTCATGGTTTAAAACAGTGCTTTGTTACTTTTTAAGTTTAAACGTACAGTGCAATTGGCATTTTTGATTTCATGTTTTATTTTGCACATTTTAGTTTGTTTTATAATGATTGGCAATTCAGAGTTAAACCTGGAGCCTGAACATTTGAAAGCGTACGAGTTCTACAAGAAAAACTGCATGTCTGTAGAGGTGGTGAAAGATGACACACTGCAAAAGGTCAACTTCAGAGTCAAGAATAAGGTAAATGGATAAAGCCCAGCGTTATCTGGGTTGGAGTCATATTTTACTGCTTTCTTAATGTATTGTTTTATTTAAATTTCGTGTAATATTTTATTAGGGAGCAAAGTAATTTATCTGAGACATTAGAAATAGGAATACATTACCTTTTATAATTTCTTAAATATTTCGTTGGCTTTAGCATGGTTAATCGTTGGCCCATTTTTTAAATAATCTTTCTTGGAACACATAGGTCTTCATTGGACCTTGTCATATCTCTTCATTTAATACAGATGCTTTCCATATGTTCAACGCGTATGACATGGGAACTTAAACACTTGGTTTTAGATACTGATTCGAGAGGAGGTCAAGGAGAAATTGAAGTGGAATGTTGATCGGATGTCTCCGAGTAACAAGATCCGTGATCTCATGGACTGGACCCGGGACATCATGAAGGATATCGACTATCAGCGGAAAATACTGTTCAACCCCATCGCCATCATGTTCACTAAAGGGTGGTAAGTAGGGAATATTTGACCAATATCTGCGCTGATTCAATACCATTAACGCCTTTTAAACTTTAAAACCTTTTTTATTTTAAGTTTTTCTTATTAAATTAAAACACATTTATATTGTATTGATATTACTTGGTAATCTTCGTATCTTTATTTTGATTTATGTTAGCCATGTTAGTATATATAAATTGTGTCTGGCTGCTGGTAAACGTGTCTTTTCTTAAGGTTTAGTCACATGTTGGACAATGAACTTAACTTGCATTAGAACGGCATTATCTAATATATTTCTGTAATTTTCTGATAGCTTAGCAACTTCCTAAGTCCTCATTTTTTGTTATAGATTGCCTACTTATTTCCTCTTGTTTGAAGTTAACAGAGACAATATTGTGTGGAAATTGAGCCCATCAAAAATCAGGGCCCATAATGAGAAAAGAAGCCAATGCGGGAATGGGTTGATTTGATATGTTTGTGCAACAGGGCCTATGGGATTAGAAAAGACCAAAATGGAAATGGTGCGGTTTTATTGGCTGAGACAAATACAATACTATGATGCTGCAAGCACGCGATTCATTTCCCAATTAATGATGTCACCTGTTTATCTTGCCGTTAATTATAAAAAATAAATATTACTTGGCTGAATTTATAATAATAATCGTATTGGCCATCGCCTTACACGCTAGGTCAAAACGACATTCCTTGGCCGACAAACTGAGCCAATATATGATATCATCCACTTATATCATTTTATTTTAGGTTGCTATGGAATCACCTTGTCACTTTCCTGAGTTTTGCTATCAACTTCCTCATGTTGTGGACTTGGAACGCCAAAGCTTCTCTGGAGGATTATGAACAGTTCCAGAAATCCCCAAACGCTACCAATCAAACATACGACTGGACGGACATTAAAGAGTATGTTTTTATATCTATGATTTGTCGTACAGTTGTGCAATTGTTGTGTTTTCTGGGAATATTTAGCTCCAATATGTTCTTTCTCAGTTGCCATTTTTGTCTTGTTGTATGATTAGGTAAATAATAAAATGTCCTATCAAAGGTTTCACAGATATTTTAATATAATCTAGATTTGCCGACTGACTGTTCCAATGCGGTATCTTTTTGGCTTACTGGTGGCATTCTTGTGTCATTGTTTTGTCACTTTTGCAGAGAATTGTAATGTGTTCAGTGTTGTTTAGTGTTGGCCAATTTTTAATGGTAAAATGTGTAATACCCACATTACCTTGTCTTATTTAATTTAACACCATTTGCCTTTTTATGCTTTTATATCCGGTCTATTGTATAAATTTAGCATAGTATTTTTTCAACCAGGTGTGCGTATGTTTTAAAGAAGACAGTGATAAACATGAAATAAATAATCATAAGTCATATTAAAGTCATAAGTTGTCATTTTATTTTGTTCTTACGTGCTTGCAGTGAAATAAAAAGAAATATAGATCAATTTTTATGTTTACGTACAAAATGTTTTGGTCTTTGGTTTTGTAAACAGCAGTACACTTCACAATATTTTATCGAGATTGTATTCTTACAGTTCTCTGTTTATATACAAAATATATTTCTTACAAGAGTATTGTTTGTTTTGCTTTTGTAATATGAAAGCCCTTCAATAGATGCGAATATTTATATACGAGTGCACCTAATACCAAATTATTTTAAAGTATTTTATGACCACTGTGTTGTCTTACTACAGTCCCCGGCCTAGTATACAGCGGATGCCGATGCAGGAGTATACAATCACGATGTATGTGCTGGGAGGGGTCCACAACCTTCTGTCGCTGTTTGTCCTTATCAGTTACTTTCTGTCCAACCATCCACGCTTCCCTACATGCTCTGAGCTAGCCGAGCCTTTCAAGTAAGTTAAATTAGTTAACTTTTGGGTGGAACGAGACCTCAGTTGCATGTCTGTTTAGAACCATTTGCTGATCGACTGGAAGAGTTCTTAACTTCAAATTTGGTCACGACGGTGACTCGAACCCACATGGGCAAGGACAAAGGCTATAAATTGGTACACTGGAATCAACCTTTAGAAATATTGCTTGTTTGTTTATGTAAATGTGATACGGTACTGGTGTAAATTTCGCCAATTTTGTAATTTCTGTCTTCTTAGCGGAACTTTACCTACACATTTGCAATAAACAAGCGCAGCCAATTATGTATAATTGTGTTTATGTAAACTGTAAACAGCACGTTAAACATATACTAGTATGTGACACAATTTATTATAGGATATGACATCTAAACGTGGGTTTCCTATTGTTTTGTCGATCTATGTATTGTTGCGCTTCTGTGCGTGTTTGTTTATGTACATGACATAGTAACTTTACAACACATTTTATTGTGCATTTCAGACAATGTAAAAAGAAGAAGGAGGGAGGTGTAGGTGCCAGTGATGAAAAGCCGTCAAAGCTAGACGTCAAATTTTTCAGCTTCACTACTTTTTATTATCTTGTAAGTTTCACGAGTACATATATGAAATACATGTATAGTTAACTATTATTTTTCATTCACAGAAGCCAACAGTCTATATACTTTATCTTGATACTTAATACTTTACAATATACATGAATTGTATTTGGGTGTATTAGATAGTGTACTAAACATTATGGAAAGTGTTCTTTTGTCTAGGCTTGTTTCAGACGTTTCATACAACGTTTACTGCATATAGGTTTATTTATTTACTTTTGTTTTGATAAATTGTTACAAATTTAAGCAGCCTTGTGACGCAATTTTGCACATGGTGTACGTGTCTTTTGTAGAAGCAATGCAAATACGGGGTTTCTTTCCAGAGAATCATTTCAAAAAGGGTTAAATTTTACTGAATGTATACATATTCATAGCACCTGACCTTACACTGTGAAGTCATTGTAGAACCATTACATTGTGACGATTATATTGAGTTTTCTATATACATGGATTTCACGATAAAAAGAAAACGTATAACTAACTTATAAATATGCCTTTATCTAACTATACACTGTATTTCAGATATTCCTCGGTATGTCCGTGGCAGGTACGCTATTCCATGGATATTTCTTTGCATTCCACCTCCTGAACATCGTCAACAACAACCAGCTCCTGAGCGGTGTTATCAAGGCGGTTACACAAAATGGTAGGTCATATACGAATTAAATAGATAAATAGTCGCAAAAGTACACCTTTTGGGGGTTTTTTTCTCCAGTTTTAGCCAGTTTACTTTAGTTGTTTTTATTTTGCTCCAGCTAAACACTTTACTCCTATTTACTTGAATTAACTCTAATTTAATTATGTTTAAGCCAAGTTTTCTCCTATTAACTTTAATTTTCTCAAGTTTAATCTAATATAATCCAGCTTACTCAAATTTACTCTTAGCTTATTACAGTTTAGGCTAATGTATTCCAATTTACTCTAGTTTGGCCCATTTTAAACCAATTTACTTTAGTTTACTCCAGTCAACTCTTTTTAACTCCAGTTAAAACTAACTCTACCATAATGAACTATTATTTATGCCATTTTAAGCCAATTTATTCGAATTTCGAATTATATCTTAAAAATCTATATCTTAACTCTTCCATACTGAATCCTTATTTCCAGGTGTGTCCCTGCTCTGGGTAGCCATACTAGGCCTCATCGTCATCTACATCTATGCCCTGATCGGTTTCACGCTGTTACGTGCCTACTTTAACCCGGGCGACTATCTGTATTGTACCAGTCTATGGCAGTGCACAGTCACCGTCATACGATACGGTCTCATAGGGGATATGTTTGAGGTTGGTTCAAGCTTTAATGTGGGTTTAATGATGCATGTGTTGGCAAAACAGTGATGCGTCAAAATCAATACTCCTTGTTTTGAGTCAGTTTTTTTTGTTATTATTTACATGCGCTTTTATGTACGAATAAATTTATATATTAACTTGAAATTATCTTTTATACAGTACTTTAATAAAGGGGATGTTCACTTAATACTTTGATCGTAATTATTTAAAACTGAACCTAGGTTCTAGTATGACGTTTTGTCAGACAGCTTGATTTTGCCATTACTTGTATAGTTGAGCATCAAAACCTCGTGTTCTTATATTCAGATTTAATTATTTTTACTTCAAATTAAAATACATTTAAAATGTTTTTAAACTTTATATATTTATGTTTCAGCATGTTAACCAAGGTGAGACCGAGCGCAGCTTTGCAACATTTTGGCCTATCGTCCTGTACCATGTGTCCTTCTTCATCTTCATCACCACCATTGGCCTAAACATTATCTTTGGTATCATCGTCGACACTTTCTCTGAACTCAGAGATTTAAAGGTGAGAGTTTCTTTTATAAGAGGACTGTTTCTCAAGGAATAAGTATTTTCGGTGAGATTTCATTCATATTTAATTTTTCAAATCAAACAGCATTAATCCTCGTATATATATCTTAGGGAGGTTGATCTTGATTTTATCAACACAAGGCAGATTTATGGTAGACCGACCTGTTTATTTTACGCTAAAAATAGTAAAATAGTATACATGCCCATAATAGAATTAGGATGCAAACCAAGTTTTAACTTCGCTATGCTATATCATTGCTTGCATGTACTCTGTTTGTCATGTTTTAAATGTTTAGTTTAATCCTATCCGCAGTGGAGAGCCGAATCCGACATGAAGGATACCTGTTTCATATGCAGCAGGAACAGTTACGACTTTGAACACCACGGGAAGGTAAGTACATGTCAGCATCAAAACATATTGATATTGTTACCACTCATGTATCATGATTGTCTACTCTTAAGGTTGAGTAAATCGATTGTAAAAGTTTTCACATCGCACGTCAGCTGGAACGTCTATCGTCCATGCAGGACTCGAACCCATGCGATGAGGGACCAAGGTGATGCTCTACCCATTTGGCCATGGGTGCCCCTAAAATATTATTTCTTGACTAGGGTTTAGAGAAATAGTTTATTCGTTTTATTTTAATGTCACCTTTAATTATTAGAACCAATCCTTTGACTTATGTTTTCTTTATATCCCATTTATTGCAGGGCTTTGACTACCACGTGCGCAACGAACACAACATGTGGTCGTACGTGTTCTTCTTCATCCACCTCAACGACATGAAGACTAGCGACTATACGGCCGTTGAACTCTATGTTAGCAAACTGGTATGTGGTTATGAAATCATCAAACAACTAATAAACTAAAGAATTTCCAAAATCATACTATAGTAGTGGTGTTGTCTAATTCTCACAGTTAAAATTCCTGATACTAGTTCCTATTTCACACTAGTCACCATCAACAAGTACATGTATATGGTTTGACATTTCTGAAATGATGTCATGACTGATATGATCTAGCAATGGTTCCTATATCACAATACTCTAGCACATATTTTATTCATATGGGTATGATTGTATAATAATTTCTTAATTACACAACTTAATTATATCGAACTATTCTAAAATCAATTAAAATACAAACTCAAATGTTTCATCTATCACTCTTCTTCTGGTGTAGAAAATTATACATAATTTTTAGTTACAGAAACTGGAGCATTTGTAACATGTTTAAGTTATTAAATTATAACTTTCTGATTAGTTCTTATAACATGTCTGTCCTAAATCGTACTTTTAGTAACATACTGGTATATACAGGTACTTTCAATACTTTTATAATCGCACTTTGTACCGCAGACCCAGTTGTAATAAAAGAAGTCATCGCGCTATCTTTTACATATACAATATCTATGAAACAAAAAGATTCCTAATTCGCCCTTTTAAATAAACACAAACTCCATGAGATCATCATATTTCCTTTGTCATGCCTTTAAGTGCTACAAAATAAACTAGTATTTGATCTTAAAATCCTTTTCTAAAGCACATGAATCTACTTCTACAAACTGGTGTAAGCTTTTGAACGGTATTAAAACAATAAGTTTAGATCTTCAACGGTAGGTAATATAATTGTATGAGTAAAAATATTTTCTAAATAACAAATTAAAAGTCGAAATATCCTCAACTGCAATTATAGCTCAGAAATCGCAGTATAGTCTTCAACTACCACAAAGTAGAATATGTTATAACTATTTCCTGCAAAACTATTTTGGTTGTGCTGGAAGGTTCTTAAATATGTCCTAAATGACGCTATTGAGTGGGTTTATTGGTGAAGATTTCCTAAACTCCTTAAATCGATTATCATCACTTGTGTTTTCTACTTATAGTAGACCGCCACACTGCACAGGTAACATTGTTGCAATCATAATGTATTAAATGTATCAAACAAATAGAACAAACCCAACAGTTACAATCGTGGAACGGTCAATCGGCAGGAAAGAGACTGACTGGGGTGTTTAAAACAGGGTTTTCAGATCTATCTCACCTGGCACTTCCTGGGGGGCTTTCTCAAATGCAAGAAATGAAAGGAAAGCAGACCTGTTTGACACAAAACTGTCCAAGCGATGGCGTATTCTTAGAGTTAAGTTATGTCGTCATTAAATCATTAAAAGTAAGAAGAGACAACAATGTTATAGGACCACTTAAATTTCATGTAACAATTACATGCCTGAATGATACTACTCTTATATCCGGAACTAGTATGTTCTGACACAATGAACTGAGTCACACCGTTTAGTAGCATAAAGTGGTATATATTATGTTTTGTTGACATTCCTACTTTACTATTTTCTTATACCACAATCTGGTGTGTCCAAATAATATTTTATGAAATATCTATTTACTTATTTTTTTCTCCGGGTTGCATAATTCAAAAGCCAATTTCCTGGATATAGCTAGCAAGGACATATATATCGATCTAAATACAGTAATATAGTTATTTATTAAACAATTTTTAAGTATACTTTTACTAAACACTTATTTCCAGCTCGACACAGAGAACTACGACTTCTTCCCTATGAACCGGGCCCTGTGTCTGTCCACCATTGACATCGACTCTACCGAGTCCAAGATTGATGACCTGTTATTCCAAGTGACATCGATTGCTCAAAAACAGAGAGAGGATGTAAGTAATACATGCAAAGATCTTCCAACATGTTTGATTAAATTGCATGTTTAATTATAAGTCCGTTGGTATAAAAATGTCTTAACGTTCAAGCTACGCCTTCAATTCTTAATCATTTCGTTCATCTCTAGTGAAGATTAACTGATTAATGTTTTGCCATTTCTAAGTAAATGTTGTGTCCTTGTGTTTGCTTTTTTTTTTTTGGTGTTTTCCCCCCAACAATCTTTCATTTGCGGAGATGGTGCCCCATTAAAGCATATAAAAAGTTGCCTTCACTGTGTACAGCGTCATGCCGTGAACATCTGGAGCTATGCACATCCAGTCACATATACGTACCGATCAGTCATGGAATAGCCTTATATGTGCTTGAGCGTTATAAACTACACCAATGTCACTGTCATCATAACATTTGGTAGAGCCGATGCACTGCCAATTGCGCTACCTGGTCTGGCGTTTTCAAGTAATAATATAGTCACAAACGCGCACTCTATTTACGAAAAATTTTAGTAGTATAGATCAAATTGTCAAATAACTATGATTAGGTTGTAGATCTCTTTAACCAATGAGAATTCTTTTTTATTTTCAGGAGGCAGAGAAGAAGCGTAAGGTGGAAAAGTTGAAGCAGAAGCGCTGGCAGGAAAAACATCGTCGTTTCATGTTCGGGATCCAACACAGTCAGGAGGACAACGAGATGATGGAGAGAGAGCCGCTAATACCGCCATCCGGCTCCAGTAACGACGTCATGTACCAGGCACGTACAGGCACAGGAAACATGCTGTCGGTCTCTGACGATTCCGAATACTACAAGGAACGAAAGGGGTCCATCTCACTACTTCAGATTCTAGAAGGGCTTCCGAAGGACGACAAAGCTTCCAAAGCATCGTCAAAGTCACACATATTGTCGGAATACGGGGATGAATCGGATTCAGACTCCGCGGGAACGACTGGACCGGAAGCGTCGTATGACCTTGTCAAATCTCGTGAGGGTTCGCATGAACAACTAGATGCTGAGGTTGAGCCGGTTGTTGCCCTGCCAATGCCACCTCTGCCGCGGATAAGTCCTGAGGCGGAACGAGTGTCGCCTGGATCTCGTGTATTACGTGAATCTCATGAGCGTGAATCGGAACATGATCGAGACTTAAGTGGTGATTCAGCTGATGACATTGATGAGTCACGTGTTTTGTTGCCTGATGTAAAACCAAGTGGAAAAGACGACGATGATGTTGAAACAACGCGCCTCTAAATTTATGAAGACTTATTGATAAACAATCATGGAAAAAGAACAAATAATAGACCATAGTGGCCCATAAGATTTGTTCAAACTACAAGAAAACAAAATTGTATGTAAAACGTTAATTGTTACGTTAAAATCTTTGTACATATAAATACAGATTTGGTAGATGCCTCTATGGCTCTGGGGCTGCTTGGGTCTAATATAAATGTAATTGCCCCGTTATTTTTCTGCCAAAAGGACTTATTGTAAAAAATATGCCTTTATATCTGTACATATAACCAGTAAATCTATTCGAAATTGTGAAATAAAACCTGGTATTTATAGCTTGCATTGTATACTTGTTCTTTTCAGTATAATATAATCCCCACGAATAGTATTTGACACTAGATGTATTTTTAAATCTAACGAATTATTGCCTTACACATTTTCTAATTATAAAAGATATTTTCGAAGAAGGGTCATGTTTAACAAAAGAAAACATCTTTGCTAAACACGAAATGATTTTTGTTGCACAAATCTTGCATTCTGTTTGAAAAAAAAAAAAAACTTTAAATGTATTTTAATTTGCTATAAAGACCCCTTTAAAAACACTTCGTGGGTGGTATATATTAAGGGATTAGAATACAACACAAGTGCTAATTAAATTGAATTGTTGATTTTTCTTTGCAGCATGTATTTTTGTATTAAATCAGTTTAACTTAATTGACAATTGACAGTCTAAACTAAGTTTAAACAAGCTGTTACTGCTGAGTCTTCAGGTTGCAAAATTGATGGGAAAAATACACATTTTAAAGTAATTGTATATCTAATTAATTGTTGATTAAAGAATTGACGCGATTGTTTTAATAAAATGCGAAATATATCAAACTTGGATAGTAAATCATAAATAACGATAATATTGAATTTTAAGTGCTTTGAAAAACAAAGCAACAGATAAAATATTTTAGGTATTTTACTGTAAACATAGTGAATCATTTGTACCGCTTTATGGCATAATAAGGAAGCATTTTCGCAGTAATAATCTTAAAGCCTTGATTTTAGCAAGATATGTAATAATCGGTAATTTTTTTTTTCTTATTTAAATATTTAATGTTTTTTCCCAGCTTATTATATATATATATATATTAACATTATGAACATCTGTCTCATTTTCCTCTTAATTGTGTTTGTTATTTATCGGTAAAATGTAAACAAACCAACTGCAAACCTGTATGTGTATATAACGTAAGTGTTTTCTGCCTCGTTATTTTGTTTCGGTATGGTTGACTGTCTACACACATTGCATCTGACATAACAATGCAACTGTTCTATTATAGTACAAAGATTATGTTGTTTGTAAATTGTTATTTTTCTACATGTTGATGTTTATATACATATACCGTTTTACAAAGCAATTTAGAAAAAAATGTTTGTACATATTTATTACTTTATCTGCCTTTTTGGTATACTGCTGTATGTATTGTAACCTGTGCCTGATGAATTGTCATAATATGTTATAATAATTCAAGTTCCAAACTTTTGTACATATAAAATTCAAATGAGTTTTATTTATTTTTTGCTTGTTGACACTTTCCTTGTTTTGATGAATATTTTAACCTATAAACTTTTTATTATATCACGAAGGTTCCTTTATATTTCTGATGACAATTTAACTTTTGTGTGAAGTTTGTGTCACTGTTGAAAACAAGAAAAAGTCAACACATCAGATTAAAAGAGGATTAGATACAACTCGTACATGTATGTTTTGCAATTTTAACTATTGCAAAAATGCATGTCGCAGCGAAATGACACCCAATACATTGGTTATTTGCTGACTCCTTAAGTGGTTATGTGCTGGATATTTTGTGCATCTGTGGGAAGAAAAAAAGGCGGTGAAGCTGTTTCAATCTTTTATATCCATAAAAAACTGTATCTTATCCACCTGGTACGTAATGAAACTAATCATGTGTGAATATATGTGATTGTATAATGATGGAAACACGTCAATCAAAATCAGTACACTTAGTCTTCACTAGCGATGTTGCTTCGATTCCCTTTTAACATTATATACAGGCGCAACTCTTTGTCAAGACATCTTAACTGGGATTTTTCTTATGTTTCATACTTTATCTTTTGTTCTGCAATACCCTGTACCGATGGTATCATACTCGTCTCGATATTTCTCTTTCTTTGATTAGATCAAGGCTCAATATGAGATCACAGGATGTGTTTTTTTATGGATTTACAGAATATATTTCTGCACTTTCTAGTCTACTTTAACTTGACGTTTGTGTGGGAAATAGGCCCTGTTTTAGAGATATTAAGTAACATTTTATTGAAAACATAAACTTTAGGTATCCATTACCTTTAGAAAAGCCGTTATCAATAAAAAACAAATCACATGTAGATGGTTCCCGTTTTTACCAGGAAAAAGGATTCTGCAAAGAAAGTTTGTTTTTGTCGACATATTTATTATTAATAAACTGTTAACGTATACTGGGTATCTCCATTCATTTAGATAAGAAAAAGGTTTAAAGCCTGACTATTTCAAATTTATCATTATTATTATTATTTTTATTATTATTATTATTATTATTATTATTATTGTTGTTATTATTATTATTATTACTATTATTATTATTATTATTACTATTATTATCATTATTATTATTATTATCATAATAATAATAATTATTATTTTTTTTATTATTATTATTATTATTATTACTACTACTACTACTACTACTATTATTATCATAATTATTATCATAATTATCATTATTATTATTACTTCTACTACTACTACTACTATTATTATCATAATAATTATTATTATCATAATTATTATTATCGTTATTATTATTATTATTATTACAAAAATTATACAATAGTTTTATTGTGTACAGAAGATGGTATGTATAAACTAAATACACAACCTAAATTATATCATATTTATTATAAAATTCATTCTTCATATTTAAACTAAATGTATCTGTTCTCTTGTAACATTAATCACAAATAAATCAACTTCTGAGAGCTGATATAAGTATGAGAACAATAAATTGTGTCAGATATAACATCCCAACTAATATAATCCTGATAAGTGCCTATTGCAAAGCAGATGTTATAGCTGGCCAGCTTGGTTTTCCAATTAAACTTAATTGGCATGTATTTTTCCTAAGTGTACATTGCTTGTGCATGTTCTCCTTCCTCACTACCCACACTCACCCGCCAACAACGGGAGTGGATTAAAAAAGTAGGGGTTGATGAATCAGCTTAGTAATGATGATGATGACGATGATGATGATGATGATGATGATGATGATGTAATGATGATTGTGCTGGAAATGATGGTGATGATAATATTGCTTCTACAAATGTTGCTGCTGTAATTATTGTTGCTGCTGATGCTGATGATGTATATAGAATATTAATTTTATTTAAGTCTAATATTGAGGTTAAATAATAATTTGTTGTGATGATAATGTTGCATGTTTTTGTAAACAGTATTTGTACCCAATGCTTGGTTGTCTCCCACCTTTAGGTGGGTATGTGCAATAAAAATAATGAATCTAATACTGACTTCTATCTGCCTCGTTCTTTTAAACCAATTAAAAAAAAAATATGTTATATCTATTTGGCATTACTTTAGTAAAAATGTCTCTTCTGGGATGATCAAAGCTGCCATTCTTTTTTATAAAGGGCTTCTTAACTTTAAAGAACCCTTGTTTTTTGTGGGTTTTTTTTTTTTTTTTTTTTTTTTGGTGTGTGTGTGGGGGGGGGGGGGGGGGGATGTGCCCCTTAAAAACTTTTGAAATGTCTGACACCCAAAAACAAAAAGTCACTCTTAGGTGCAGAGAGCTCTGTGAATTTGAAAGCAGCGTTGAAAGGTTTGGGGCATAGAGGTTAGGTATACGAAGGGGGTGTCTATGGCGCTCCTTGTTCTGACGTGTAGGGTATAGGCGTCGTTCACCAAAAAATATATATTGGTATAAATGGTGTGGTGTGATGACTAATAAGGTACCTCAATTATAAATAAAGAATAATTAGTTGTGTGAAGGAACATCTTTCCTAAATATACAAAGGTTGTTGCCAATACAGTATAAATTTTCTACAAAGAAAGTGTCAATTATTGCATTGAAATATATAATCAAAACATTTGGTCTGAGAATTTAACTACATCGTAACATTGAAATTTACGAATCGGTTGGTAATTCAATCTGATTATCTTTACAAACATATTGCTTACTGGATACAACAAGCCTGTCTGCTCTTCCTACAAAAAAGTTCAATAAATGTGTTTTGGTACCCAGCTTTTAAACATGTTCACAAACAGCCAAGCGGCGCTAGAAAACAGTGGACATAAAATGGACAAATACGCCAATCAAATAATTTTAATAACAATCGAAATAAATTTGCCAAAACACATATTTCGAAATATTCACCGATGCTGCAAATGTAACATCGGTATGGTCTGACTTTTACGGACTTAATAATACGTATATATGAAATCCAAATACAATGTGGACATTATTTTAAATTACCTCACAACTTTCTTTTTATAACGTTATAACATAGTTCTAAGAATGGGTCATCACTTGAACAATTTGTATTGTTGTTCAAATAAACCTGTGTTTTTTTTTCTTTGCTTGAATCAGTAAAAAATCCTCAGAATGTGCGAGGTAAGAGCTCTGTTGAAATGGCTATCGAAAAGTTTGCTTTTTAATAAAGCAACTAAAGCTCTGCCTTAGACCTCTTATTTTAGATGCATTTAACACCATAGTACTCGTAGCTCGGGACAATCATTGTAAATTATCGGAGGTATTCCGGTTGATGCGAAAGCGTAATCGTGATTTGTCCTAGGTGTTCCGATTGGCGAAAGCGATATCCGGAAATTATCGACCTTTATTATATTTTTAATCACTATCTGAAATGTTACACATCAACACTCGCTCTAAATGTTCATTTTCTCTTTAATTTAGGCCTATAAATAATCACGATGGAAATTGCTGTTTTGAAAAAAGATACCGATAACAAAGCGGAAAACCCAGATGGTGCAATAACTTGATCTCAAAGGTCAGATGGTATACTTAGTCGTAAATAATCTAACAGTGCGTCGTGGCTCAGATAGCAAATAGATGTTTGTCATGACGAATAGGCTGTTATGCTGCAGTTTTTGCATAGATGTAGGACATTAGTAAAAAATAAACAACAAATGTCCTAAACCACTTTTATTTTATTTTTTTATTTTTTTATTTTTTTTTATTATTATTTTTTTTGCGCATGCGTCGTGCAACTAACAGTTGATTTTTCCATCTGCTACTTTTCTTCCAAAAACAATGGATAAAGCTATCTAGGAATATTTGTTTTGTGGTTATTTTGTTAGAAAACCACTTTGGAAAGGTTCCCTATTCACCAATTGCCTAAAATTTGCGTAACCTCGTCAAAATTTGTATTTTTCCCTTTGTCAACATATTGACCTTGATCTTCATAATTTATTTTCTTTGTTCTAAGCGGCATCTTGTAAACACGGTGAACAGGCATTCTCTCACCAGAGGGCGTGCTACACAAGTTTCGCTTACACCTCTGTCAACGCCCAGTGTACAAGATTCTTGTACAAAATATAAACAATGAATAAAATGCTGGTGAGATTATTTTGATCTCTGTATATTTTACTTAAAATGAAAATGGGTATTTTTATTTTTTTAGAACATTGTTAAGATATATCTTAACAAATTTCGGGGAACTTTTTTGCGACATGTGACGATAGAATATCACGTGTATGAGAACTACTTTTCCCGGCGTTGACAAAGGTGTAAGCGAAACTTGTGCAGCACGCCCTCTGGTGAGAGAATGGGTGAACAGGTACAGGTGAAAAATGATTTCAGGTATATTTACTATGTCATTTTTGTACTTTCTACTGGCGAATTTCACAGCTACCATCCACCGTCGTTTTGCAGCCTGATCCTGATCACTTCAGACAGGCTTTAAACACCCTTAACACTGCCTAGACAGCAAAACACTATTTTTAACCTGATTTTAACTCTTTTAACAATTTCACTCCTGTTTTTCTTTGACGTCTTCTTGTCATTTAAAAACTTTTATTCTTGCACTGACGCGAAACTGCTAGTAATACCCGAAAGGGACGTATAGCAGTATAAATAGATATATGTGACACGTTTTTACTTTTTAGTTAATCTGACGAGTCGAGTATTTTCACATTTAACGATAACCAACCATTGTTCTTAGGTGTTCGGGAATGATAAATGACTATAGATATGGTCTTGATGTTGTTGTGACGATATTCTCACAACTTTAATGGTAGGAAAGCACAAGTCTCTAAACGCCAAGTCTGACTTGTCAGCATTATCTGGACTATTGTAGACGTTATGGGGACGTCCGCTATATATAGACTTTGAATCGGGCTGGAAACGTTATTTTTCAATACCTTAATTTTTCGACCGAATTATTGTTACTCAACGATGTTTACTTATGGAAAACTCAGGATATTATACTTTTACTTTCTCCATGTGTGTGTGCCTGCGTGCGTGTGTGCATGGCCAAGTGGTTCTGAATCCACGGTGGTTGTTTTTTTTAGACAGCTTGTAACTGTGATGCCGGAAAAAAGATTCACCACAGTTAAATCATATTTGATATACAACTTTTATAATTACAATGCTACTCATACACACATACGTGACATAATCAAGAGCCTTGATGCAAAACCTGCCAAGTCAACCATACGATGTGTGCTGTGTTTTGATGTTCTTTCATTGTTGTTTGGGCTCAAAGTGTCGGGTACCACCTTAAATAATTCGTATTATTATTGCCACCAATTTTTTTCAAAAATCGTCAGTGGGCTTGACGAACGAGATTTGAACGGAATTAGTATGTTTTGACGCATGTAGATATTTTAAAAAGTATACCAAATATGTTTAAATTTTTATTCAATTAATTTTTAATCAAACGACTAAGGAATGTTTACTGTTTATAAATAAATTGTTTTGATTTTATTACATTTAAATCGTACGGAACATGTTTCCATTGACGTCGATATCGATGTACATAAGTATGATCTCGCTTTTCAAGACTGCAGAGGTTACATTAGAACGTTAGCGAAAATGTTAACAGTGTGGGGAATGGGCCTTTAATGTAGGACAAGCGTAATGGTGATTTTAGAATTTTAGAAATATTGTTGTTGTTGTTTTCATTCCTAATTAACCGGCCACAATAGCTCACTTGGTAGAGCGTCGGCTTTCGGATCGGGAGGTCGCGGGTTCAAACCCCGGCCGGGTCAAACCAAAGACTATAAAGTTGGTAGTAGTGGCTTCCCTCCTAACGCTCGGGGCTAAGGGGACAGCATTACGCCTGACTCGTCGGTGTCAGTATAATGGACCGGCCGGGTTCAGTCCCTGGACACCTCATAAATGCCCCTGTGCTATAACGATAGAAATGTCGCTGCACAGTATCGGCAAAAATTGCCGGCACATCCCATCCCATCTCAATTCCTAATTAAATTGAAAAGGAATTTTGTGACTCATAAAAAAATATGAAAAAGTAGAGTTTTATTGACTTTTATTTCATCGACCCAAAATGGCCGAATTGCATTTCAGGGTGCTTGTAAATAAAACAACAGCAAGTCAGAAAAATAAGTATATAGACACACCGTTGGTTTAGTTTTATTTTGCCATTACTCAGTATTATGAAAATGATTAATATAGACAACATCATTAGTGATTTACGAAATGTTCATATACAAAACACAAACCTATGCAAGGAACACATTTTTGTCCATTTTCGAAAATAGAAGCAGATATAACACAATCACGATAAAACAACTTCTCGATTAGAGATGTATAATTGGTACAAAAATATCATTGAATACTGATTGATAATATAAAAAAAAGGAACGTTCACCACAGCTAACTCAAGTTTTGTTCATTTAAAAACTGACACTCCCGCAGTCTTTAGCTAAATATATGTAATTAATTAAGAATTAGTTATTTACCGCTATAACTTGTTTTTTAACCTTTAAATGTAGATAAATTAAAAGGTACGAAATCAATTATGCCACATATAACAATTAATATATTTCAAAAATCACTTTGACAATCCATTATATGAAAATATTGTGAAATTAACACCATTTATCATGTTTAGAAATCAAACATTTTGGAAAATCATACTGTAGTTTCTACTGAAAAATTGAGCAACAAATCGATAAATTAGTTTCTTCTGTACACATCCTCAAATGTGTTTTAACTGTCACCCTATGTTATCTTGTGGAAATGAAACCAATACATTGTTGCTTAATATCATGCCAACACCTACATAATAATATTTTGCCAGTACCTTTTTCAATTTTACATTTACATTTATTCAAGATAATAAAGAAGCCGAATCAAACTTAAAATACCAACATGTTTCAAACATACTAATAGGGGGACTCATAGACTGTTGAAGGATGACACCAAACAAGAGTGTGGATATTATACCTCTTAACTTGAACACTCTCCTCACTTGAACATCTGTGTTCAACTCCAACACTTCCTAAACCATAATTAATTAAAGTGGTGGCCCTTATAGATAGTTCCCACATCATTGAAGATCCCTTATCTTGGCAGCCAAATTATTAAATCGTATAGAAATTGTATATTTTATTTTCTTGTAATTTCTTCATTTGTAGTTCAAAAATTAAAAGCTATACACCATTGGAAAGCTCTTAAAATTCAAATTTTTAGAATACAGTATTTTTAAAATTGATGAATGCACAAAGAATTAATAAAATTATTGGCTCATCCTTAAACAATATAAATAGTGTATCTTTTTTGCTGTATTTCTTTACCTTTTAAACAATCAAAATATAAGTTTTGATATTTAAAATACTTCGTAAAAGCTGTTTAATTTGATACAAAATTCAGTAAAATAGACTGAAAGATGGTGAGTTTAATACAGCACATATTTCCAGATTTCGGCCTGCATTAGCTTCTGCCTTCCATGATGGCTGCCTTAAACTGTCTTATCAGTGCCTATGACATCACATGGAAACTATCTATTGCTTGGTTACACTACACAATCAACTATTGATATTACAAGATTACTAATGTGTTGACACAGCTTGGAAAGTGCTTGGATTTTACATTTACTTTTATTCAAGGTAATGTCTAGAAAGTATTTTATAAATTGGTCACTCTAGGTTGCCCATCACAATTTCCGACAGTAAATACGTCCCAGTCAATAGGTCCCTGATGGCATCCTTTCCAGAGCTATGATTTACAACTCTAAGAAGCTGTAGATAAAGGCCTGATCTAGCAACGCTCTCTGCCGATTATCTTTTTATTATACCGCTCCCGATAAATATGTCCAGGAATCTGACGTTTTAGGCTTTCTGAGTGTTGAACAGAATCACATGTCTAAATGCGTCAAGTTGAAAGCTATGAGCTAGAAAGATGCCTGAATGACATAAGCCCAGAATATGTTGCAGTGCACCCACATCGGCCACATCAGCATTGTGTGCATCAAACTCAGTAGTTGAAATGCTAAATTCCCATGACGTTGGCTTTGTTTCTGAATCGTTCATTTAAACACAGATAAACTGTCTACATCGACAAAAACTTGTCTGAACTTGTTGGTTTTGAGCAGTGCTGAGACCAAAACGAGAAAATCGTTTCATTTGCAAAAATGAACCACGACAAAAACACACAGGAACTTTTCTAGCCAAGTGGCATGTGTGTCAAGGGCAGGATGTATTGACATAAACTGCACTTTCCTTCCATAAACAAACATGTCTCAACCATCTCCACCACAAATGCCTGTGATTTTCTGTTCCCCGCTATGAAATGGGAACTGTAGATCGGACATACTGACAAAAAACAACAACAACAACAACAAAACAAAAAAACAAAAACTACAAACTGATATATGTGTGATGTGTGGCAGAAAGGCACTATGAACTGAAAAGGCTCTAAAATACTTATAAAAACAATAATAATTTCCTGCACTGAAAAATGAAGACAACTTATGGTCAAACATTCTGAGGACAACAGACATAATGTTCACATAACCTGCTAAGAGATAAAACATAAACCAAGAAATTGTTAAAATAGTCATTGTGTATAAACTTATTAGTGCCTTATTACTGAAAGATTTTGTATTTATGATGCTTAACTTAATCAGATCTATGATTTCTAGATCGACTGCATTGGTTGTTGGCAATCCTTTTTTCGTCACTTGCACAGGAATGAAGATTCCAAGGCACACATCAGCGGGTATTTTGGTGATGTCAACATCTGATAAGACACCAATCCATGTTAATGTGTTAAGGTCTTCCATCTGACCTGCGGTGCGTCGGTGGTTCTATCCAGACATTGATCTGGGGGTCTTCCTCCACTATAACAGCTGGGCGGCACTATAATGATCGTAATTGGTTGCTGCGTATCTCAAAAACATAAACAAAACAAGTCCCTGTTATGGTTAAAACAACTTGTTATGAGAGATCATTTACATTTTTTTTATCATAAACATTTTCTGACACAGCAGAGGAGCGCGATTCTCCTAGTGGTAGGGAACATGACTATGCATCACGGGGTGAGTAGTTCGAACCATGGTCCGGTCGCTGCGAATTTGTTTTGTTTGATTTTGAAATACACTGCACGTTTATGATCATAATAGCGAATTTCAGCTATTTTGATGGAGAAAACCCCCAAACAACAGTATGGGTAGAATCACCGACACGTCACAGACCTTCTATTAGGCCTTTACTCATTAAGTCATTCGTCCCGGTAATGACTTGAACTCAGTCAGGTATAAAATATGTTATTTATACATGACATTGGAATAAAACATAACAGTGATTAAGGTCTCCAGAATCCAGCTGATTCCAATGTTGAAGAAGACTATCACTACAGAAAGGCTTCACTTACTGTCTGACAAAGCAATGACCAGCGTCCCAGCACACTCTTCCTTAAGATTTAAGTTAGTCGGACCTCTGGGCGTCAAGTTCTGTGTTGACAGGAGAGTGTTCATTCTGTCAGGACCACCGACACTTTCAATCATGGCTTTTAAAAGTAAAGAAATTAGTTAATTAGCATACCATTATCGAGATAATACCATATGCGATATTAAACTAATTTAGGTAATTACATTTTCTGTTTGTCACCAACAGAACTAAAGCCATTCAGACAACATAAGACGGAAACCACTTCATATAAATTTTAATGGATGCAAACTTGGGATCTGAACTTTAAGCAAAAACTTGACACGGTAAGCAGCCATAAGTCAGTAATTATACAATAAAGGCTTTGGTGATTGTCTGTTGAATATATCTTAATACTTCCTCACCTCCATTTAATGGGCATAACCAACTCTGGTTTGTTGATGTACATGTTTGCCGTGTGTCAAATGCATGTCAAATGAAGATTCAAGCTGGTGTCCGACAGTTTGGGCTATTTTTTCTCTCTCGTGAAACCAAATTAATTAGTTACTTGAAAAGATATTGCAAAATTCTGCATATTGGTGCCCAACATCCATGTGAACTTCATTTATACTCAGTTAAATGGTTACTCAGTCAGGCTGTGCCTGACATGTTTATCACACTGGTGTTTGATAAAGCAAATTTAATCGCGCCGGACTTTTTTCCGTGGTGATGGTTGTGTAAATAATTTTTGCATTGATTCAATCTCCTTTTATATATTCATTCATGGTCCGAATAATAATTATTCATACTTTATGAACGTGGAAAGGGGAGTAACTCGTACATTCAAATATGGTCTGTTTTAATAAGTTATTCCCCTACATTTAATTACTATTTTAGAATCTGTGCCGCATTGAAGTTATTATAACTCCATATTCACTTAAATTTTTCTTAAAAATTATTTCTTCATAGCAGTGCAGTCTATTGGAACATAAATCATTGTGTATTTCCTTATATTCATGTCAAATGAACTAATCATATATAAAAATACAATCATGTGGTTTGGTTTATTTACTATTTTGGATAAGGCATTCATTTTAATACCACACAGCACTGTGGTATGCAGATAAAATGTCTATATATTTCAGTTACTATTATTTCATTTAACTCAACTTTATTTATTCTGCAGTTCTAAGTTTATATAACATGTGAATATGTTTGCCTTCACATATCTATGAAGACTTATTATTTTATTTTCGTTAGCAATTTTACTTGTAGGTTTGTCCTTTGTGTCCACCTTAGGTAACGCAACCAAAGGTAAAAGGTTAAACTTTAATCATCTTAATTACTTTTACAATTATTAATAAGCACTACAAAATCTCAGTGCATTATTGTACAGCAACACAATATGGTCACAAGCAAATAGTACAAATCCTGATCAGTCAAGGCTCCATCTACAGGAACTATGCCATAACCTAATCTCAGCTGGCTCAGAGATAAATACCTTGTTTTTTAGATTCTTGCTGTTGTTTTGGATCTTACTTTAATATAAAACTGAACATTGATTACTGTAAACATATATAAAAACAACATCTTTTCATGTAAAGAGTTGAGACCAAGTGCAAAATACAAGCACAGTATAAATTAACTATATATTAAATGAAGACTTTGTTGTAGTTCCACGACTGGTTGGCCCGGTGTCAGGATAATGTGACTGGGTGTGGTATCATGCCAGGTGTTCACGGCATGCTATACGCAGTGAAGGCAGCACTATAACTGCTTCAAGCGGACACCGTCTCCAGATAACTGAAATACTGTTGGTGGGACGATAAACCCAATAAACAAATTTTCACTGACTTAAAATAAACTGGCAATGGTAAGTTTGCTCAACTCTAAAACCTTGTTTATTGTTTTTCATAGTTTTCAGCCTCTTTTATTCATTTAATTTTTTAAGTTAATTTCTGAAGTCATAATACATTTAATACCAGTTTTAATTTTGTTTACAAAATTTTGACCCTGAATAACTTATCAAGACGTTATTAAAAAAAAATATGAAGAAATATATAATATATACATTCACAGGGTTTCCTCTTAGCATCCATTTTGATATGGCTTCGTAAATTTAAACTTTCAATTCATTTAATTTAGCTTCATTCATTTTAAAAGAGAATTTTCATGTAGTAAGGTTTTTCTAGCTAACCTGGGGTGCTATGGTGGTTCTACCCAGGAGTAAATCTGGGGCTTTCCTTCACTAATAGTTAACTGGACCATAATTGTATCGGTGCAATGTATCAAAAACAATAGGGTTTTACTTCACATGTAAATAAGGTTGCCTTTGAAACCTACTATATTAGTAATGTAACTTAGAAGATTAAACATAACTTTCTTTTTAATAAAAACTTTCTGGTTGGATAAAGATAAATGAAGTATATTACCAAACAGCAGAAATTACACATCTGCCCCACTGGGAAAATGGTAAGGGTGATTACACCCATATCTGAGGTCATTGGTTAAAACCCCCTTTTATTGCTATTATATATATTATATATAAGTTTTGTGTCGGTGCAATGAGACAATCTGTAGAACAGGACCATAAATTGAAAATATTTTAATTTTAAAATTAATATCAAAAAGTAATAATAAATCAAATATCATTTCTACTGCCTTAAAACTAGAATATCTGACATGATCTCTGCATTACTAACAAGATGCAAGTGAATTTTTCAAGTGTACACACCTGTAACTAAATGCCAACTTCATTTTTAACAACCCATACTAATTATTCTCAGTCATGCAGATGTCTTAATGCAAACTTGCCTGTACCTATATAGCACAAGACCTTGTAGCAAAAGTACAGATCCTGATAAGACAGCCCCCCAACAACAATTGGCTGATCTGGCTCTACATTATATGCCTACTCAACATGTGCAGAATCAGTTCATATTCCTTTTTTTAATTTAATTTAAAATATCTTGTTCATGACATTTTCCTTCTGATGCCTAAGATTTGTGTTTTGTTAGATTACTTCCCTTTTAAATAAAGTGTATATTCCCATATAAAGTCCATAATAGAAATTCCAAAATTGTGATTATGCAATTTAGGGGTCCACTATCTTATTGAGTGTGCACCCTTAGTTAACATTTTGACTATCTATACGCAACATACTGACAATAACTAGTTATTTCCGGAATGTGGAATGTTTCACTTTATGCAATGTATTTTATTGCTAAGGACTAAAATTCCTCGGCGCAGCTTGAATTTGATTTTATTTAGGACTTTAATTTTATTTTGGACTATTTCTGTTAAATCAAACCTTTCTAAATGTTCTTTTTTTCAACCAAGATGATTGCATGATTTTTTTAGTTGCTTTTCTAATTTGACTATACTTTGAAACTTTTAAGGGGCATATAGATTTTAAAAAGGCAACTTAAATAACACCAACTGATTTATTGAAAAATATCACTTATCTCGATCAATCAATTTTATACATCTATAACAAACTCCTATTCTTACATGTATTTATTACTTGCTTAACGTGATACAATATTTGAAAATAAGCCTTATATTTTAGAATGTGTACAAGTTTATCCTTTCAAGTTTCAAAAAGAGCAAACAAAAACCAAAAATGCATTATTACTATTCTATTTTATAAAACACATATCATTCTGCAGTCTGATCCTCTACAAAAAATGAAAAAAAGGAAAGTTCTAGAAACTTAAAAAAGTAGAAAAAAAATTACTTATTGAAGATTTATGAGCAATATATGTAGAAACAATAAAAGTATTATTAAAATATTGTGCTTATTATACACATGATTACAGATTTAAAAGTACAATGGAAGGCAAAAATTTAAATGTCACAAAAAAGTTCAAGGTAATAAAAAAAACTACATGAAAGATCCAAACATCCCAAAAGTGTAAATATAAAAATTAGTTATTATCAAAAATCAAAGACCTTATCTACAAAATATATACAGTCATCCTATAATCAGTAAACAATATTTGACAGCTGGCTTAATTTCAAACTTAATAACTTTTGGCTCCTTAAACCATGTTTTCCTACTTCAAAACACATCAGTCTATGACAATGGATAACAGGAAGAGTTCAATAGTTCCACCATCTTCAGGTCAAGCAACATAACACTGTCTTAATAACTGCTTTCTGCATCCAGGCACAGCTTCTGAAACAGGAAAAAGCAACATAAATTTCTATCACTATTTTCTAAGTGGCAGACAGTTATTTCCCTGGAAACATCAATAATTAATAGTCCTTAAAGTATACTTGGTTCAATATTGCATTGTGTTGGTGCTATGTAAAAATAAATTTGATCCACATTGTTCAATGAACAAATTGCTAAAACATTACAGAACTCCCTTGGACAAATATCTTTAGCTTGTTTATTTGGCATTGATTTGTTTTTTGTTACATCGCACCGACACAATTATATCATACTAGCAATGTCTAGCTAATTATTGGTGGAAGAAGACCACAGGTTAGCTGGAAATCTCCTCTCATTAAAGTTCTCACCCCAATCTGGACTCGAACCCATGCACCCAGAGTCTGAAAAGTTACAAGTCAGCTCAGCTACTGGCACCGTAAAATTATATTTTCTTACATGCAATAAAGAATCTCATGATTGATATTTTGATATGGTATACTGGAAGTGCTCGCTATGACCAGTATTTGATCCTTTGTAGTGAAGGCACAGAGCAGGTATCGAATATGACATGCAAGCTGTAATTTATCAATTTTACATAAATATTACAACTGAGGCATTACTGGGTCATTGTTATTATTGAACAAATTATTTGGCCAAAAGATTGCTTTATCCATTCCTTGATGTTCATGTGGTGGAAAGCATGTGAATTTTTAATTCTAAATCAAGCTATGATGTGTATACATAAAGGTTCCCTAAATGAAAAACGTGTTTTGTGCCACACAGTAACAAGTCTAGACCATAAGTATTAATGAAACATGTTTAACGTAACCATAATTTTTCTTGTTGTTTTTTTTGAAAGCTACTTTTTAGCATCAAACTGTCAAATATCCTCTTTACAAATTACAATGAATGTTAACAAGACAGTTTAATAATAGCTCAATGAATCAATGTACCATTTGTCCAAATATTGGGCAGCATCCTCACAGTGGAGACAGACATCAGTGTACCATTCCATGTAGAACCACATCACAGATGAACAACATACTACATACAAGGGGTTGTCTGTATAATTAAGTGCACAGATTACACATATATCTATTAATCCCATCACATTGTAATGCTTATTTATGTTATATCCCTAAAAGATTGAAGTCCTTTAATACTCCTCAGCCTGGGTTCAAACCCCGGTCAGGCCAAAAACTTAAATATGAGGTCTTTCAGCTGATCATGACAGCTCTACCTAGATATATCTGGATGCTACTTCCAAATATAATAAAAACTAGTTACACGATTACATTTGCTTTGTGTTAAAGCTTTTTTGAAAACTAGAGTAGATGCAGACTAGGAAATTATTGGTTTCTACTACAGATAAAATACTTCACACCATACTAAGTTAACCTCTTATGCTACATTCGTAATATGTTCGGGGCTTAAAACTACATGGAAACATTTAACTAGCCATATTGCTATAAACTCAGCAGCAAAAAGTGTAGATCCTGATCAGACAGTTCTCAGCAGGAGCCCACTGATCTGGATCCACATTATTTACCTAATCCTGATCAAAATGTGTAATCATCAGGTTGAGAATTATTACCTAAATAATATTTGTAAAATGCATCTTACGAGGTTTTAACTTGGAAATATACATATACATTATCTTACAAATGGTAAAGGTAATCTATTGAAAACATCCTTACCTATTATTTATTGTGTTAAACCACCTGACCTGATGTCCCCTCATAGTGTGAGAAAACCATGTTTAATCTGAGATTTCAATCCTACACAAAATAAACCGATACTAACTCTTATTGTGTTCACATTCATGCTGAATTCTTAATTTTTATGTGCTTATATATAAATATTAAGAAAAAGAAGCAAATTGTGAAGGTACTGATCATAAAGCTGCCAACACTATTTGCCCAAACCTTAACACAAATGTAATTAAAAGGATAAGAACTTTTAATTAATTACCCATAATTATTTCAAGTTAACTTCATACATTTATATATTACTAGAAACTGTTTCAAATAATGCTGACTCTGATCTCATTATTTAACCTTCACCTATTTCCTAAACATAATAGTCTAAAGGGATCTGATCACTCCAAGAAAAAACACTATTCTTTCTTGTTTTTAAAGCACAACCCTTATCATTGTGTTAATGAAACACTCATATAAGTTAATGCCTTACATTACATGCACAGGTGCCTAGACATTATTAGAGACTGTAGCAAAAAGTGCATATCCTGATCAGACAGCTTCCATTGGGATCTGGCTTATCTTGATCTACACTTTTTGCCTAAGCCTGATCAATTTATATTGAGCAGGCTAAGAGTTAAAGACATTTTTTAATAACCATTTATAATTTTTTTCAAAAATCATTAATATAGTCATCTTTTCTTATCATTCATTTTCACACTTGACCAATATAAGATATTTGACTGTAGTCTAATCTTTTGAGAAATGGTAAACATGTTTATTAGTGAAATGGGCTATTAGTTACTAATTATATAGAAAATTCCCTTTAAGATCATATCCAATTCATAAGATTAAGACTGCAAATATTTAAATGTTTTGTTAAAACACCATTACATAATTTCTTATTAAACATATAGAATTAGATATTTAATCCTTAACATGCTACATTTATTATTACTACATATTTACTTTACGCCCTTCTGATTAACAGATACCTAGCCTTCAATACTTTACCTCAACTTCCCCTCACATGTTTAGCCTGCTGGCTGTACAGCAGTTACCCAGGGTGTGGCACGAGGAGCCACATGTGAGAGATTTAGGAAACCTGAATGAGAATCATTATTGCCTACCTATTCCCATAAGAGATTGCAGCAAATAGACAACAAATCCATTTTCCCAATACAGAGATCCCTTTACACCCCAAAAATGATCAAAAATAGACACTAACCAAAGCACAATAAGGAAGTGACATTATTTTGACTTATCAGTACACAAATGGTAGGACCCTTGAGGGTGCATAGCCGGTTCTGCAACCCTCCTACCCCGGAGACACTAGCTAAAAATGGACCGGTGGCCGTTCTCCAAACTCTAGGCATACTGTGCTAGATGAACTAGAGCACCTGCTAACACCAAAGCATCTGCAGAAGGCGGAGCTTCATACCCATGTGTACTGACGGAGGATACAACATCCACTGGTGATGGATACTGCAATGTATGTCATCATTATGAGCAAGCACATAAATCAAAACATACGGAATCTGTGGCTCAAGTCCCTAGGAGAAGCAATCCCTTTCATGTGTTTCTAGGCCTTTCGACCCAGATGGTTCTATGAACAAGTAGAAAGATTTCTTTGTAAATCTTCTACAGAATATATAAACATGGTTAATAATGTGCAGAGCGCCAATGGTTCTATTTGCAAATATTACCTGTAAGTTAAATCTAGGGAAAATCTAATGCAAGCCTTGCTAATATACAGGTAATGTCATTAAGCAGAGTCACTAGCAGGTTCTTATTGCTAATATAACATGTATTGTAAATCTACAGAAACACCTTAGAGCTGGACATTATAAATATACATGTTATGTCATTAACTACTTAAGTATAACTGGACTGCGAAATGCTAGTGGTTCTTATGTATAACTTGGCCAGTGAAACTTGGTGGTTCTGCATAGAAAGATTTATTGTTAATCTTCTACACAGTGCAACTCAGCCACCTACATGAAATAGGCCAGTGGAATGACAGAGTTTCTTTATGTTGGCCAATGAAACTCGGTGGTTCTGCATAGAAAGATTTATTGTTAATCTACAGTGCAACACAGCCACCTACATGAAATAGGCCAGCGGGCGTATGTGGTTCTTTGTACAAAGATATTGTGGATAGCTATAGCTAGGTCTAACCCTTTTCACTCAAACTAAATCCTTTACTACAATAGCCCCTTCACACTAGTCCCCCTTCTACGACATTCACTGCAAAATAACCTTATACTTCTTGTCATTTAGATTCCTGTCCAAAATCAACAATCTCAACATCTTTACATCCCCCACCTACTCCTCACATGCCATTTGTTGCCTCCACATTTCATTACTTCACCCTCACTTGATAACATCTGCTTCAAGTGATTTACCCAATGGATAATTTTCATGCTTCACGTCTCCAACTAATTCATACCCTTCAGAGAATCTCTCACACACTACATTTCATAACTCCCCTTTCTCCTTACTAACAAATTAAGTTGGCACTTATGATTTATTACTTTTAGTCTATGATTGCTTGCATTATGAAACTTAAAAACCCTTTAAATAAATAGAGGGAATAAAATCTTAAAGACTCAACAAAACCTAAATTAAAGTCCAAAATATCCTAAATGTTTCCCTCTTTGCTAAATATCCCTAACCTAAAGAATGTACCCCATGAAGTAGGAAACCACTCAAGCAAAGCCCTAAGCCTATATCCTAATAAAATAACCTGCATCTAATTCACCATGTCAACAGGCATTTCAGCCTCACAAATGAATGCTGTGCGCACAGTCTTTTTACTTACTCGGTCGGTCGCAAAGGCAACATTACTTAACCCTAAATTGACGCATGCTTGGGTCCTAAGATGATGAAAGGGATGGCAAGATGTAATTCTGAAAATTCAAATGCGAGGCTTCAGTCCTGTGACACGGTTATAAACAAGAAATTTCATGCTTGAGCAGGGAAACCCCTAAATGATGCAAGCAACCATATACCCAAGGTAATTGCACATTAGTGACATATTTGCTAACTTAGAGGCAGAGGCGATACAAAAAGCCATTGGAATGGCAGTAAATGCATAAGAGCCACTGATGAATCTGAATTAATTGGAGAAATCAAACATTGAAAAGATGAAATAATGAAATGAGAAGGCAACAAAAGACATATTTGTTGCAGAAAAAGTCAGAAAAAAAGTTCAGATTGTAGCTTTTGGACAGAAAACTAAATGACTAAAAGTACTTAGCCATACATTAGTGACAATTAAATACAGGGCGACTAAGTTATAAGAACACATGTAAAGCTCGAGACTGAGGTTGATATGAAAAAAATACAACTTTGCACTATCCATGGTCAACATCTTGGACTGTGCCATCTAGGGTCCTCATCCGGTCATCGTTGATAAGCAATCCGCAACCTTCCCCTGACTTTCCTTTGTGACACCTTCACTAGACAGTCTTCTGCATAGAAAAATTTATTGTTAATCTTCTACACAGTGCAACTCAGCCACCTACATGAAATAGGCCAGTGGAATGACAGAGTTTCTTTATGTTGGCCAATGAAACTCGGTGGTTCTGCATAGAAAGATTTATGGCAAATCTACAGTGCAACACAGCCACCTACATGAAATAGGCCAGCGGGCGTTTGTGGTTCTTTGTACAAAGATATTGTGGATAGCTATAGCTAGGTCTAACCTTTTTCACTCAAACTAAATCCTTTACTACAATAGCCCCTTCACACTAGTCCCCCTTCTACGACATTCACTGCAAAATAACCTTATACTTCTTGTCATTTAGATTCCTGTCCAATATCAACAATCTCAACATCTTTACATCCCCCACCTACTCCTCACATGCCATTTGTTGCCTCCACATTTCATTACTTCACCCTCACTTGATAACATCTGCTTCAAGTGATTTACCCAATGGATAATTTTCATGCTTCACGTCTCCAACTAATTCATACCCTTCAGAGAATCTCTCACACACTACATTTCATAACTCCCCTTTCTCCTTACTAACAAATTAAGTTGGCACTTATGATTTATTACTTTTAGTCTATGATTGCTTGCATTATGAAACTTAAAACTCTTTAAATAAATAGAGGGAATAAAATCTTAAAGACTTAACAAAACCTAAATTGAAGTCCAAAATATCCTAAATGTTTCCCTCTTTGCTAAATATCCCTAACCTAAAGAATGTACCCCATGAACTAGGAAACCACTCAAGCAAAACCCTAAGCCTATATCCTAATAAAATAACCTGCATCTAATTCACCATGTCAACAGGCATATCAGCCTCACAAATGAATGCTGTGCGCACAGTCTTTTTACTTACTCGGTCGGTCGCAAAGGAAACATTACTTAACCCTAAATTAACGCATGCTTGGGTCCTAAGATGATAAAAGGGATGGCAAGATGTAATTCTGAAAATTCAAATGCGAGGCTTCAGTCCTGTGACACGGTTATAAACAAGAAATTTCATGCTTGAGCAGGGAAACCCCTAAATGATGCAAGCAACCATATACCCAAGGTAATTGCACATTAGTGACATATTTGCTAGCTTAGAGGCAGAGGCGATACAAAAAGCCATTGGAATGGCAGTAAATGCATAAGAGCCACTGATGAATCTGAATTAATTGGAGAAATCAAACATTGAAAAGATGAAATAATGAAATGAGAAGGCAACAAAAGACATATTTGTTGCAGAAAAAGTCAGAAAAAAGTTCAGATTGTAGCTTTTGGACAGAAAACTAAATGACTCAAAGTACTTAGCCATACATTAGTGAGAATTAAATACAGGGCGACTAAGTTATAAGAACACATGTAAAGCTCCAGACTGAGGTTGATATGAAAAAAATACAACTTTGCACTATCCATGGTCAACATCTTGGACTGTGCCATCTAGGGTCCTCATCTGGTCATCGTTGATAAGCAATCCGCAACCTTCCCCTGACTTTCCTTTGTGACACCTTCACTAGACAGTCTTCCTTCAAAGGCCAGATTCACTCAAAGTCAACAGCACCCTTAACCTAACTTGACATACGGACAATGCAAAAGCCTCAGATCTGCCTAAATGAATCTGCCACACAGCCTTGCAGCCCCCGCAGACCCACAAGTGAGTATCACGTGCAAAAAATGACGATGATACCAGCACTTAAAATTAAATTGTGAATGTGTGTGAATGCAAATTAAATGGGGTGCAACACCCAAATGCAGACATTGGAAAGATGCAAAACATGTGTTGGCAGAAGATGGAATGGACTAAATGAACTTGATGCAAATGGAAGTAAAATGAAGAAAACATTAATGAGAAGTGGCTTCAGTTAACAGAACATGAAAACTGTAACCTTCCTAAATCAGAGGCTTGATGAAACCCTTAAAGCTGCTAACCAAGAGATCCTCTAAATATACAGGAAGATGCCAGATCAGAATTTAAGCCCCTCCAGTAGGTCAGGATCCAGAAGTTTCTTGCTCCTTACACATTCCAGGCTGAAACAGAAAGAAAAACAATATAATTATTGGTGCTAAAAAGCAAGTTACACAACTACAATTTACTCCCCAAATTTTACAAGAGCCACACAGAAACGTAAGCAATTCCTTCTATATAAGGTTTAATTTGATTTAAAGAAAGTTAGTCTTGTTTGCATGGCGAGTTTCTTTTGTTGTTGTACATAATCACATTATTCATTTCTCATGCTGTAAATGGTATAGATATGCCATATATCTACTTTATGAATATCTGGAGTGTAATTAAATTGGATCCATACTTGGGCATGTCTTTGAACAAAAATTTCCAAGCATAAATTACATTTATTCATTTGCAGACTGATCATAAATAGTGCAGATTCTGATCAGATTGCTGTTTGCAGAAGAATGATTAGCATCTACACAGTTTGCATAAGTTTCATAAATGTATACTGAGAAGGTGGAAGTTACTCCATCAGATTTCACAGTAACATTTTCATTAAAGTATTATTCTGATACTGACATTGAACAGCATGATGGAACATAATACAGTTAGAGTAAAAAATCCAAAACAGTTTTTAACTTGCTAACAACATGCTTAAAATATCTTTCTATGAGTTTCGACTTTCCTGCATTTTTGTCATATTTATTATCTGTTATTTATGATTCAATATTTGCATATGTGAGATAGAAAGCTGAAAAGGTAAAATTTAAAAACTTTTCGAAGAAGTTGTTTGGACCAATTCTGATGGTCTTGCTTTAAGAATTGAAGAGTAAATTTATATATCCATGTAACAAATAGAATGCATGCAGAAATGCATGATATGTTTGAGGAGCTAGCATGTGATGCTTGTATTAACCTTTCTATTGCTACATTTATTTGCTCATAACATATACTAATTCTAAATCATCTTCCACAAGCATGCAAAGATTTCTTGATTTTTGTTGGAGACTCCACTGCAAATACCCAAGATCCTGACTTCCCCAATCCCATATATATAGTAACTTAAATCATTACAGTGTAGATCCTGATCAGACAGCTCCCATTCTATACTTAGTAACTTGAAGTTATCTTCTTACACCAACATACAGTTAGACTCCTAGATTCATTTAGATTGATACTCGACAACAAATATTGTAGATCCTGATCAGACAGCCCCCATCCCATATATAGTAACTTTAAGTTATCTTCTTACACCAACATACAGTTAGACTCCTAGATTCATTTAGATTGACAGAGACTTGACAACAAATATTGCAGATCCTGATCAGACAGCCCACATCTCATATACAGTAACTTTAAGTTATCTTCTTACACCAACATACAGTTAGACTCCTAGATTCATTTAGATTGACATAGACAACAAATACTGTAGATCCTGATCAGACAACCCACATCCCATATATAGTAACTTAAATCATTACAGTGCAGATCCTGATCAGACAGCTCCCATTCTATACTTAGTAACTTGAAGTTATCTTCTTACACCAACATACAGTTAGACTCCTAGATTCATTTAGATTGACAGAGACAACAAATACTGTAGATCCTGATCAGACAACCCACATCCCATATGATATATAGTCAATACACGAGCATTTATATATCTTAAGCTTCCAGGCAAATATAATTATCATGGACTACTGACTGAAATAGAAAAAGAAAGTGAGAAATGACGTCACGGGATTGCAATTCTGTTCAATATTCGTCTCAGATGATATCAATTATTTTAGAATTTTCAATCCTAGAAAAGAA